>CM074724.1:371327941-371682941 GCA_037306005.1 Rhinophrynus dorsalis | reverse complement strand
ATGTCATCGATGTGTAGGCCTCTGGCTAGATCCATTTATAATATAGTGTGTGTTAGTATTGGCCCATAACGGAGACTAATTATCATAATGTGCCAGGTGGTTAGTTTCTCAAAAACTATTCATGTTACAAGCAAATGTTTAGCACAGCATATAAAAAGGAACAATAATGCTATTTAAAATTAACTTATTTTGGGGTTACAGATCCACTTTAACTCCTTGGATTGTAGCGACAGCTAGATTCAAACATCTCATTTAACTCGCTTACCGTTTTCTCTGCATTCATGGCTCTGGCCTTTTCATTTTCACACTTTTCTTGCCAGTTGCTGTGCAGTTTGGAAACTTGGGTTTGCTTCAACAGCTGTAGTTCCATCTCCTTCAACTTCTGCTGTCTATTCTCTAGTTCATCCTCAAGGCTTGAACACTTTATGGTAATACTGGCTAACTTCTGTTTGACTTGATTTAATTCAGCGCCGACCTAAGATTAAATACAAAAAGCATAGCATGTGCATTAATTACTTTTGAAAAGTCTTTATCATTCATTTATGTGGAGAAAAGCACAGCACCTCCTACCAGAGAAAATGTAACTTGCCAGTTACCAGGTTTAATTTTCATTTAAGGTATCTACCTAAACTGACTATACCTTTTGAGTTCACTTTCAAATCATTGTAATGGTTTTACATATTTTTGGTTTGGTAGTTAGGGACTCTTTAACCTCAACAGAGCTGAGCTTTCTGACTTGTGTGGCATAATTACTGACTTCACTTTTCCTGAATTCTTTTTCCTTCTGCTTCACTCTTTCTACAGGTATTGACAGAACATCACGCTGTGAGGGGAAGAAAAAAACAATCCCCCCAAGCAAAAAAAAAAAAAAAAAACATAACCCAAAAAACAAAACTGAAACAACACTGATGAGCAGGTGATATGATGCAAGGATTAACAGGAAGTGGTAAAAAGTTCTCAGCTTATAATTTTGGGTCCCCAAAAAGGAACGAGGACTCAGTCAGGCAGGATCTATGACCTACCCCCTATAGAAAGATTGAAGTGCTGGACCTTCTGCAAGTTGTCTTAGAAGAAGACTGATAATGATGTGGAGACATATTTTTAAAAGGAACTGAGGGACTGAACCTGAATCGGGTCAATATGAAGGAAACTTTGAAAATTCAGTCATTTGGATCAGTAAGCATGTCAATGAGGTTGCTCACAGTAAGATAAATAAAATCTTCCAAACATTGTAGTCTATGCTGTTTAAGATTGGTTCCCTTGTTTGTAGCATGGTAACAACAATAGCACTAGCAGTATTGATAACACTGTAGGTAAATACCTTGGTCAGAAGGATGAAGTCATCAAGTTCCATGCCATAAAATCAGGATGGAAACAATATGATAACACATGATACACACACAGATTATGCAGAGACAGGTAGACAACACTGATATGTCAAGGATAGCTTTACAAGCATACCAAGCTCGTATTGAAGATGGGGACGTTGCTGTGGTGATGAGACTCCATAGCGTCCCTCACCCCACTCCATGACAACCCCAACAAAGACCCTCCTGCTTCAGCTTCCATTTTCCAGGATGCATATTTGTCCAGCTGAGGGAATCAGCTTGCTGATTGTCTACACTGTGATGTAAAAAGTAGGTATGGCTGGAACAAGCGTCTCTTCCTAGTGTAGCATTTCTTTACTGAAAAAAATTGTTTGCATACCATTTTTTTCGAAGTCCAGCCAAGTTGCATTGCTTCAGATGTCACCTTGGTGGGGTATGTAGCATCGGAATATATCCAAAATTGATGGTTCCTCAAGAGAGTAGTCTAGGTCAAAAAGCCTATGTTAACTGCTCAACTCCTGGAAGTAGATGGGAATTATCTACCCATTTCTTGACCATACCACCTGAGTGTTAAAATTGACGAACATCCCCCATCTGGATGGATTGGCATTGGTGATAATCACCTTTCCTGTCCGTAATCAAGAAAGGCCTACCATGTTCAAATTTCTGCTTGTTCCATTACTTTCAAAGAGGTTGCTGAGTAATCAGTGAAACTAAAATCAACAACTCATTGAGTGGGCAACTCACTTCATGTCATCTGAAGAAAACAGATTCAGCTTTGAGGGAGAGATCTGTCACTTGATGAAAGGGACGTTACACCATCCTCTAAGGAAAAGGAATATGGCAGTGGATGAGCAGTTAAACATGTAAACTAGAGCTCCCAAAGACATGATTTCCATGGTCACTGTTTAATCCGTTGAGTGTCAGATGGGTCTTTGCATTGGATACCCCTCTGGCACTAAAGGGTTAAACAAGGCATGTGGGCATACATGGAGGAAGCATCATAAGAAGCGATATGATGGATAGCACAAGAGCTAAATTCTGAGTAGCAGCTACTGTGTAGAAGCATCAAACAAATCTGTCAGCAGGACTAAAATCAAATTAAAGGGATAGTAATGTTTCATAATAAAAGCAGCTCTAATTAATCATCATAATATTTGGACCTTGGAGAGTGTTATTTCAATTCTGTCAGAGTTGTAGTTCAAGAGTAATTCAATGACAAAGTATCCCCCTCCCGCCCCTTTTACTGATGTAACACTGTTCAGCCAGATCAGAAGGGAGGTGCCCAGGTAGACTGCAGAGAGGGACAATCTTCAATTAAGATAAGGGAAAAACCTGAAAAACTTGTCAAGGGGGGCAGGGCTTTCATTGTTCTCATAGGAAGAAGATTGTCCCCTGCAGTTATCTGTCTGGTCTATGGACTGCATTCCACATCTGAGAAGAGATGGCTTACACTAGGTAAAAGGGGCGGGAGGGGGAAACTTTGCTTGTAAATATCTCTTAAACCATAAAGGTTTGAGAGATAAGACTTATATCGTTCTTCATGTTTTTTTAATGCCTACAAAATAAAATAAAGATAAAACAAAGTATTACTATCCCTTTAAATTATAAGTAGTGCTTCCTAAAGAGCCATTTTCAAATAGTGCCCTAGAGGAGATACGAGGAAAAAAAAAAAAAAACACAAACATCCCCCCCATCAATTCCACAAATTAAATGTGAGCTAGTTTTTCACCCACATAGTGCAAGTTATAACATATTACAGTATAAGTAAGGCAACAACATAGTTCTATAACCGCATTAGACTTGTATGGAGAAAGTAGATAGCTTTGTATACAGAAATAAAAGATCCATAAAGATATGCCCCTGTAGAGTTTACTCCTGGTAACCTGGAGGGAAGGAAAGGCATAGATCGCAGCACCAGGGATGTCTTACCCTGTATGGGAGAAGACTTTGTGGGGCTCAGTCCCTACACACATCCTGTTAATCAGGTACGGACCAACAGGGGGCTTGTTTGAGCTATCCCACAGAGAAAGGGGGTCCTACAGTGCAGTATGGCTGACCTGAACCACCTTCATTTCAACAAAAGTATAAAAAAAAGAAATTAAAGTAAAAGTAATATCTATGAGGAGACTGGCCTTACAGTTACATCTGATCAGTGAGCAGAGTATGAGAGGTGAATTAGGGCAGAGGACTGGAAGGAGTGGTCTCTTTCAGTTTTCTCTTTAAATGCTCTGGTGGGGGAACCTTCACCCCATGGTCCCTGTTTACCCCAATGGATGCAAGAAAAATCATGCTTTTCTGCATGTTTAACATCGGATAGAGTAGTAACTTTTAATCTTCTGACTAGTAACTTTTTCACTGAATGATGAATATCACTGATAATTTTTCCAGCCCTGGTTATACTATATATAACCCTCTGAGTGCCAGAGGGGTACACAACGCATTGCTTGGCACTCAAAGGGTTAAAAGGAGTGAACTTAATTTGCAGTTGATGTTTTTCCAACCTATATATATATGTTGTTCCAGTACATTGCCTTTTCCAGCAGCCTGGGACTTAAACCGGAATCCTTGGGCATCATGCCCCCCAATGACCCATTGTGTTAGTATTCTAGGACACACACCTTGGTGTTTTCCTGCTGCAAACAGAGATTTTGCTTCTTGATATTGAGGTTTTTGTCCCGTTCGTACCGTAGCTCTTTCTCTGCTGAACTGCACACGTTCTGAACTCTGTGCAAATCTTGGCGCAACTGACGGATTTCTTCATATTGCTGCTGAATCAGAGCATCTCCTGCTAAGTACTGCCAAATAAACGAGAAGAGTCAAAACATGCAAGGGGAGATCTCCTTAACCCCTCGCATGCTATAGACATCTCTAACACAATGCTTCACAATGCACTGGAGACATCTCTAGCATCCAAGGGGTTAAAATACTGATTCATCTTAAACCACAAATTGGAAACAATGAAATAAACCAACATCCATCTCTACAAACCATAAAAGTTGCATCATTATAAAAAAAAAAAAAAAAAACATATTTCAGCTCTCTAGACAGCAACAGCAAACCCCACAAAATGGAGTAGCTGGATGAAATGTTAAACGCTGTAAAAAAATCCAGTTTGTATTATAATAGCTTTTAAATGAAGCATCTAACAGCAGTGATCGTATCCTGTTTATACTTAGATGGAAAGTCCCTACATCACGTATAGTCTTCATAGTAAGTCTTTACTATTTCTTTAAAGTTCCTTTCAGTCAGAGAAAATATGCACATATTTTAATTATTAACAACCACTTGAGATTCTCTTCTAAAATTGAAAATTAACAGCAAAATAAACGGAATCCCTAGAGATGATTTAGACATGAAGTCTCTGTTACCAGATCAGATTACATATAGTTTGCGAGGGTCTAGGGAGGCCTGTTAATACAGAACTGGGGTTATCCGAGGATACATTTCTCTAGGCAGCTAATAAAGGATTGTAAGACGGCTGTGCACGTTACTGAAAACCCCTCCTAGATAGCAATGTTTAACCCTTTGAATGCCAGCGATATCCAGCGCATTGCAACACAATACGTTGGATGCCTCCCTGGCAATCAAAGGGTTAAAGGAGTATTAACAACTCCTAATAACCACCCACTTATGTAAAAAAAAAAAAAACTGCAGTCTACGCACATTTGACTGTGACCAAGAGGACACTATTCCCTGTCTTACCATGGAGAATTTGTGATTGAGAATAGTGTCCTCTTGGTCACAGTCAAATGTGAGTAAACTGCAAATAATTTTTTATTTGCAATCATATATTCATAAGATTATACTACTGAACATGTTCTATCTTTTATACAGATTTCTGCCTGTGGAGAGCGAGTGTTGAGGAGCAGCCATATGCCAATAAGGATGATCTATATATGCTGTGTTTTTAAAATAACCCAGATAGAGGTCTATGCTGCATTTTACATATGTAATACCCATTCCGAACTGTTCTTGTGGTGGAGGTTTAATGATATCTTTGTGTGTGATACTTGCACAAGGGGCGCCCCCGTGTGTTCCACTCTTACTTTCTCTACACATTGTAAATTAAAATGAGATATCCTATTGAGGGGCTGCAGTTTACTAGCTAGGGGGTCACATGTTTGACATGCCTGTCATAGAGGGAGCTAGAAACAGAAACCTGCATTTACCACAATCTATTTTCTTTTAACATTATATAAATATACCTGCACTAAAAAGGTTGTAACCGCTATAGATATGATGACAAAATAAATCATTTTAGAAAGTATACAAAAAAGGGGGAAAAACAGACCTAATCCCCTGGAGATTAGATGGGATTAAATAATATGGATGATGACAGAAAACCTAACCTTTATTGTATACAATTAAAAAAAAACAGACAAATTAAAAGAATAAAGACTCTCTTAATCAGGTGTGTGAAATGTTGTCTAACTACTCAGCAGCTCAACACCATAAGCACTAGGTCTGTGGTGGCGTTCATAATGTGAGATACGGAATCAGAAAAGGGGTGTTAGATCTGATTCCTTGTCTCAGTTTATGAACGCCTCCACAGACTTAGTGTTAATGACGTTGAGCTGCTGAGTAGTTAGACAACATTTCACACACCTGATTAAGAGAGAGTGTTTATTCTTTTAATTTGTCTGGGCTTTTTTAAGTGCATTTAATAAAGGTTAGGTTTTAATGAGGTGTTTAGGCACTTCTATTTTTTTCTGACATCATCCATATTATTTAATACCATCTTATCTCCAGGGGATTAGGTCTGGTGCTGATGAGGGAATTCTTTTTTTGCATATTTGTATATTTATCCCAGCACATTCCTGTATACCTCAAATATGTACCCCATATACACCATTAGTAGTGCACCCACTATTACCTATTGTAATTTTAGAAAGTACACATATGGACACACAAAATGTGGAGTGACTTGCCTTTCTACTCCTAGCCTGATCTACTCAAACTATTCTTGGATTCAATCATGAACTGTCCTGCATTATTTTGTAGCTACTGCCGCCCCTCCTGAGAAAAATGGTACCCTACCGATGTAAGTTTACATACCCTTAGTGGATGCCTGCAGCAGTAAACTGCATCTACCACAGTTCTCTATCCCTTTAAGGACCACTGGGGTGTGCAAAAGCAATGCACACCCATCTGTTCCTTAAAGGGTTTAAATTGTTCTAATAACTATGACTTGTAGAAAAGGTAGACCTAACATAATATTTTAGAAATTAGACAATCATCCGCATCAAATGAAGGGGGGCAGTTGTCTGTCTACCACAAGGATGGCATGCTCTTATGTTTCAGTTATTGAAAAAGCTGGGATTTTAGTTCACTTCATTTCCACCACTTCCAAGATACTGAAATATTTGAAGACCAAATAATTTCCTACAGTATTCACTTGTTACAGGCCTCCTGAAAAAATGTTATCCTTACTAGTGTGAGCTGAGGTACTGCATGTGGCACCAAGACTGCAAAAATTCTGTGAGCATATAGCTTAGGGCAAGATTTCTTATCTGTTTTTTTTTTTATATCCCACCAGCATTCAAATGGCAGTAGGCATGTGCAGGCAGGATTTCCCATGAGGCAGGGTAGGCAGCCATCTGGAGCATCCCTCATTTGTGTCCACACACATCATGTTGAGTTGCGGCTTAGGGTAGCCCTATACAAATCCCCTGTGCTGCAAACACCCATTCCTAGTTTTTGGTGGAAATTTAATGTACTAGTTCTTTTAATAACTTTGGGTATATCCCATCTGGTCCCATTGATTTATCTGTTATTACCTTAGAAATTACATTCACCCTTTCATACAACTTGACCTTATATTGCAGAACATAATAAATTACATCCGTATGTCTGTTTATTTCGGTTTTGGGTACTGTAACATTTAATTAATTCTCAGTGTTTTCCTATTCTACCCAATTCTGTGAAATCATCTGTCTAGTTTTCAAATTGGTCTAATCTGTTGGGGACTGTAAGGCTGCCATAGAGGTACACAATACCTTCTACAGCAGCCTCATTCTCACCTTTCCACTGCATGCATGCATGAACAGTCTGTGTGTACTGCAGCCGGGCACTCGCTTTACAAACCATTCACATGCATGTGATGAAAAGACGCCTATGGGTGGATGATGGCTTCACTTGGCAATATAAGGATGGAGGCAGAAAATTCAGTTAATGGACAGTTGTGGCACTGGGTTTAAAGGGTTAATAGATTTTGGCAATTAGTAATGCTATATTTAGCTTATTTTGAGTACAATAGTAGTTTAAATAAATAAAAAACAAAAATTGTCTACTGTCACGATAAATTAAAAAAAATAAAAAAATGGCCAAAATAACATACAGGTGATACTGAAATATCTTTCATATAAACAGTAGTAGTCATAAGGAGAAACATCCATTTTAAGCCCTTGGATGCTTGTGAGACATTGTTTCTCTCATGTGCTGGAGAACCAACATCCAAGGGGGATAAAAGCTTATTCTGTGTTTGTAACTTATAGGCTAGTGGTGTTTTCAGTGCAAGACTACAGTGGATGGAGTTGTGGGTGTGGTGACGTGAGAAGCCAGGCTACAGGCAGGGTCAAAGGGTGCTTGAGATGTAAATCTAACCCTGGGTGTACCCTAGTTTTGAAGATGGTGAACTCCTCTTTCAAATGAGAGCACTCTAGTCTGGCAGAGGATGTGCTGGAGACATGAAACCTCTTGTACAGCATGTGAGAAGTCCTCGCCCATCTCAGCACTGTATCATTCTGAATGCTGCAAGACAAGAATCTTGAAAAACAGTATAGAAGATAATACAGGACAAAAAATTAATATATATCTGATAATCCAATAAGTTTCTTTTTTGCAGAGATGCAGTTTAACACTGGTAACGAACTCTGATGTTGTGGTGTCAACTTCCCATTATAGGGCTCTCTCCCCATCGACTTTTACTGTAGATGAACTTGGCTGTTGTCTGGTGCAGTCGTACAGAGTTTATGGAAATATAATGGAGAAGTCCAATAGATGCATAGTTCAATATGTAGTCAATTCCCTAATACATGAGATATATAGAACAATGGGAAGGGATATAATAAAGAAATATAGTCCCTATGATTTTTGTGTCTGCACTGATACTTCCTCAGGGGAAAGGTGACACCAAAACATCACAGAATTTATTACCAGTGTCAGACTGTATTTCTGTCTGCAAAAAAAAAAAAAAAGTAACGTATTGGATTATCGGACATATATTACTTTTATATCCTGTTTTATCCTCAATGCCGTTTTACAAGATTGCTTTCTTGACACATTCAGAGTGCTACAGTGTTGAGACGGGAGAGGACTTCTCACTTGCTGTACAAGAGATTTCAGTGAACTAAGTGCTATTTTACTCATTGACTTTCATCTACACTATTTTTTTAGCTTTGTTATTGCTCTTATGCTATATTTATTTTTATATTCAGTCGTATCATATAGACATTTTTTTTTTCTTGGCCACCATATATTTTCATCACTTATAGTCCTACGTTTCATTTATATGTATATCATCTGTTTATTGTACTATTACATTGAGAGATCTAGCGCTATTACTTTGCGTTAGAGACATTCTGAGTATCCAAATGATTAATTCTCCCTAGCCAATTTTGATCCTATTTCACCAGCGTATTAACCCCTTAAAGGGATAGTAATACTTTATTATTACTAACCCCATATTGTAGATATTAGCAAAATAATTTAATAGCCCCCAGGTTCATTCCTCAAACCTTTATGGTTTGAGAGATAACCGAAGGCAAAGTTCCCCCCTCCCTCCCCCTTTCCTGAAGTCAGAGTTGCACTGACTGCAGGGGAAGTCTGTCGTACCACAGGCTTGCGGTTCTGCAGCTGAGCCGAGATTGCGTTAGTGAAAAAGAATTATTTCACTGAAACAGTCTTCTACGTGTGCTTGGTTTGCAAGCAAACGTTGAAGACCGCTTCAGTGAAATAATTCTTTGTCACCAACGCAATCGCGGCTCTGCTGCAGAGCCGCATGATGAAAGTCAGACCAGATATCCCTGCAGTCAGTACAACGCTGCCTTCAGGGAAGGGGGAGGGAGGGGGAACTTTGCCTTCGGTTATCTCTCAAACCATAAAGGTTTCAGAGGTGAATCTGGGGGCTATTAAATTATTTTGCAAATATCTACAATATTCGGGATAGTAATAATAAAGTATTACTATCCATTTAAGGACCAAAGAGGTACACGACCTTAAGAGGTTAAAGAACATGACAAACCTTCGGGACAATTTCCTCTGCTCCATCCCCGCAGCTCTGAGGTCTGGGCACTTTAATCTGCATGTTGCTTATCTCTTGCTTTAGTCTGGCGTTCTCCTCCCGCCTGGTTTGAAGCTCTTGCCTTGCTCCTTTGATATCTTGTCGGAGCTGCACGTTCTCGTCCCAGAGGTTCTCCTTTTCTTCCATCCCTTCCTGTATCTGCCTTTGGAGGAGCTCACATCTCTTTTTCTTCTCCGACAGGCTGATGCTTTGAAAATAATGTAGCAATAAAAACAGTTTAGAAAGATTCCTTCCTACCTAACTGAAAGCTTAAAGGGATAGTAATGTTTCAAAATAAAAGCAGCTTCATAGTATTTGGGCCATGGAGAGTGTTATTTCAATACTGTCAGAGTTGTAGTCCAAGAGTAATTCAATGATAAAGTATCCCCCTCCCTCCCCTTTTACCTAGTGTAAGCCACCTTCCCTCAGATATGGAATCTGGTCTCTTGACTGGACAGGTCACAGCAAGGGACAATCTTCTTACTGTGAGCATAAGGAAAACCCTGCCCTCCTTGACAGGTTTATCAGGTTTTTCCTTACGTTCACTGAAGATTGTCCCTCTCTGTGATCCATCTGGACAGTCTTGCTGCTCTGAGGTGAGCAATGTTACATCAGTAAAAGGGGAGGATGGGGGATACTTTATCATTCAGTTACTCTTGAACTACAACTCTGACAGTATTGAAATAACACTCTCCATGGACTAAATACTATGAAGATTGATTGGAGCTGCTTTTATTTTGAGATATTACTATCCATTTAAAGGGATAGTATTACTTCAAAATTACTATCCCTCACATTGTAGCCCTTAATAAACTGAGTTAAATGACACCAACGGCATCTCTCAGACCTTTATGGTTTAAGAGATAGCCGCTTTCAAAGTTTCCTTTCCCTTGCTGTCAGCGTTCTGCTGCCAGCAGGGGAATCTGGTCCCGGGACAGGCGGAGGCTCTTAAACAGAGCCGATATCTCGTTATGGAAGGAAGAATGATTCATTGAAACAGTCTTCTAGGTGTGCTTGGTTACCAAGTATATCACTGAAGTTGGTCCCTCGCTGCATCCATCCAATCCCGTGACCAGTTTGCAGCTCTAAGGGGAGGAAGCCAGAAGGCGCGGGAGGTGGATCTTTTTATATGTAATATATTTGGAACTACATCAAAGTAAATGATTAAACATAGCGCAATGTGTTAGTTTACAGTACAGAAGATTTGGAGACAGAGGCGTAACTAGAAGTGTCCGGGCCCTAGTGCAAGAAGTGCCATGGGCCCCCCGACCACATTGGCCCCCTCCAAGTTGCCCCCCAATCACCACAATGCCCCCATCTCCTACCTCCTCGGAGCTCCCGCGCGGTTCTCTTCAGTAATGCAGAGCGCTGTCACATGATGTCATCTCCCAGCGCTCTTCATTACTAGAACTCCGAAGAGAGATTGCAGGCAGCAGGCGGAGGGGTCGCAGGGGGCGGCCGGGCCCCTGAAGTGACAGGCCTCGGTCACAGGTGCGACCCCTATAGTTACACCACTGCTTGGAGAGCTACTTTATGGCAGACATTACTATCCCTTTAAATCTATTAGAAATGTTATTTGCCCCTCTAGTGCAGTTGATTTGGTACAGAACTGAACCGCGTTGCCTTTATACATAAGGTTCCGTGTGTCACAAGGCTTCTTTGTTTAGGGAATATAACTAAATACACTTCTGTGTCTTTACCAACTACCACTTGCAGGTAGTAAGATGAACATAATACGGCAGTGGTTTCCAAAACTTTTCCCCAGGGGTAACTAGTAGGCCCTAACTTTCCGATTTTCCTGCTTGTGCACAGGTGGGTTAATCAGAAGCGCAGTCATTTAATTAACCCTTTAAGTGCCAGAGTGGGACGCAACACATTGCTCTGGCACTCAAAGGGTTAAATCACAAGTGAACAAGCAGGAAAACCTAAAGAGAGGTTGGGAATCACTGTAATAGGGTAACAAGCTTTCATCAGGGTCTGGTATCTGAAAGCGAGGCATCTGAAATCACCAATGTTTGACAGCATCGTATAAAGTGGAAGTATATATAAAGGAATTGAAATCTCTTAAAGGAACACTAACACCTCCTGCAGTCTGGCAACAAAGAATAATGTCAGTCGCGATGGACATGATATTCATGAGTCCCACCCACGTCTTCTCCTTCCCACTTCACGACACAACACTGAGTGCCAGAGCAGTATGGAAAGCATTTCAGAGCAACTAGTTCCATACCCCTCTAGCACTCAAGATGGGACTAAATTACGTGGGTCTTGTACCTAAGAAAGACTGTTCACATATTCTTGCAGTAAAGGATATCTGCAGGAAAGTTTCCCTTTAATGTATTTCTCTATACATCACCAATCTGCAGGTGCCTTCAGTTCTAGTAACTCTTTATGATCATCACCCAAAACACTCTGGAAACAGTACACATGAATCTAACCTCATGGCTTCTAGTTCCTCCTGAAGACGCTTGACCGTCTCTTCTAACTGCTGACAAATCTGTTCTTTCTCCATCAGCATGTCATTGGTGTAGGTCCGCTCATTCAGTAACTGCTGTAACCTCCTGCACTCTTCACTGAGCTCCAGGATCTGAGATAGATGAAACATTACTTACTAGCTGAATGCACAAAGCAAGCAACATTGTGCACAAAGCAAGCATCTGTGAAATTGTGTATTTATGTGCATATGTGTGTGTGTGCGTGTGTGTGTGTGTGCGCGTTTGTGTGTGCGTGCGTGTGTTTGTGTGTGCATGTGTGTTTGTGTGTGCGTGTGTTTGTGTGTGCGTGTTTGCATGTGGGTGTGTTTGCATGTGTACTTGTCTGTGTTCCAAATTTTCTTAACCCTTTCAGTGCCTCTCTGGCACTAAAAGGGTTAAAGATAATTCATATTGTAACCTGTGTGGAATTTGGAGAGAAGGACAGTGATAAATGTAGCCCCTGCAACAGAACCCAGCCCTGTGCTGAAAAATAAAAATCCTATCAGAAGGAAATAATCAAGCACTTGGCACAGTCTCTGATAAGCTGCAAACAGTCTAAAATAATAACCTGAAAGGAAAGTGAGGAACGTTAGTAATGAAATATGAAAATCCGTGAACTCTTTGAAAGTTCGGAGTGTGCAACGCATTGCAAATCAATAAACTACACACCCTAATCATGAGCAAATGCTTAACCCATTCAAGATCAGAAGGGTGAGCGATGCATTGTACACCCCTCTGGGCCTTAAAAAGAGTTTAATTAATTTAAAAAGAACTAAAAAAAACTGCCTGTATGTTACACTAACCATTTGTTTGTAATATAAATCATTTTTGAGAAATTAATCTTAACCCTTTGAGTGCTAGAGGGGTACGTAACACATCAAAGCAATGAGTTGTGTACCCCTCTGGCACTCAAAGGGTTAATGTATTGGTGGCACTTTATGCTAATTATATTACGTAGTGAGCCAATAGTACCACACACTGTGCTATGAATGAATGTAATGCCAAGGAACAGCATCCCAGCCAATGCATAATAAAAAATTAAAATAGTTGAAAATTGTAAATTGATTTTAGTGTGACCACTTGGTTTGATAAATCGGTCCTATGACCGCGATACGTTACAGTATTTTGAACAATTGGTCTTTTATTTCATTCCACAATAATAGATTTTATGAGACAACCAGCAGCGTTTTTCCATCTATATACCTTCTGGAGATCTTAGCTTGACTGAATGGCTGTGTGGATACCGGAGACATCTGAGTGGGGACAGATCTAATTTCCCCATATGCTTGTCAGCTGGTTTTGGCATATGCCAGTTACTAGCCTCCAATTTTGTGAGTACAATTTTATTTTTATTTAATATTTTGGTGTCCTTTGAAGATCACAGGCACTATTGGGCACCTTCTGCTCTTTGTTTTTTTCTTCTATGTGCTTCCATGTTCTGGATGTCTGAGAGATGCAGCCCTTGATAAAGTTACCTACAACTGCTGAGAACCGCTGGGACGGATTGAGATCCCTATTGCCTGTTATCTTGGTGAATACATGTGTGTTACACCAAGCTCTTAAATTTGTGAGTATATCTTGTATTCTACATTTATTAGAAGATTCTACAACATACTACACTAGGAGCGCCTCCTTTTGTGTGTTTTCTTTAGTTGAAAAGTCATTTAAAGCAGCAGTGGAGCAGAAGATAGCCATGGATGTTCAAAAGGAACAACACAACACACCTATGATTAAGTGTTTTCACAAAACGTGTTAGCTGTGTTGTGTGGTTCCTTCTGAACGTCCGTGGCTATCCTCTGCTCTGTTGCTGCTTTTAATGACATTGCAGATAAAAGAAAACACAAAGATAGGAGGGGCTCCTAGTGTAATATGTTCTTGAACTTCCAAAAATGGAACTGCACAAAATATACTCACAAATTTGAGTGCTCAGTGCAACATTTATATGCTCACTGAGAAGCAAGCTTGAGGGAACTCAAACCGTCCCAGTGGTTAACTTCACTCCCCAAACGACACAGTCAAGGGCCGCACCTCTCAGATCATCCACATATGGGAAGTACATAGAAAGAGAGAAACACAGACAAAAAGGATGCCCAATTGTGCCTGTAAACTTCAGGGACCACCAATAATTTATATAAAGTGTATATACTCACAAAAGATGATGCTGATTGATGACATATGGCAAAAAACAGCTAATTGAGCCTGTGGGGGAAATATATCTGCCCCCACTCAGATCTATCCAGTGTCTTTGTCCAGTGGATAGGAAAACTCCAAACTCCAAATATATCCAAAATATAAAATAAACGAACTGGCTACTAGTAGTCTATATAAAAATTACAGATAAAAGCTATATTTTTTATGCATTGGCTGGTATGCTGTTCTTTGGTTGGATGTGTTGAGCGATCACCTCCTGTGTCATCAAGTTTGTTGAAATCCTGCTGCAATGGTGGGGGGCTGCACCGAACCAGCTGTTGGTAAATACCCAAGTGAGTTTTTACATTTATTTGTAATTTTTAACAGATCAAGCAACCATTTGTGTCCATGTGGATTGCTATGAATTAATGTAGTTGGAGTCCACCAACATTTGGAGTGAGTCCACCTGCATTTCTTATAACACAAAGTGTGATACGTTTGACCTAAATCAGAATTAAATTAGCATAAAATGCCACTAAAACATAAAGGTCAATTGCTCAAAAATACTATATTTTACAGAAAAAATAAATAGTTAGTACAACATACAGGCAGATCTTCATTCTTTGTTAAAAAAAGTAAACTTGTTTTAGCACTACTGCAATCTCAGAGCCTCCAGTGCTGGTGACTAGGGAATGCTATTAACCCTTTCATTACCTTGGTGTCCTGGGAATGTCTCTCCTTCTCCAGTTGCTCGGTTCTGACACATAATCGATCCCTTTCTCGCTTTGCTTCATTCTGGAAATCCTTCAGTTTGGATTCTGATGTCCAGAGCTCCTGGCAAAAAGAAATGGATGGGTGAGCAACCTGTGGTTCTCCATCTGCTCCCATCATCCTCAAATGGCCTATGAGGCCGAGGTACTACTGGGAACTAATTAATATGGAGCCAAAAAATGCACAGTGTGGGGTGGAATACAAATTCCCCAAATATCCACTGATTTAATTGGGGCTTTTAACCACTTGAATGCTACAGAGGTATCAAGCTCATTGCAAAGCAATGTGTTGGAAACCTCCCTATTATCCAAGAGGTTAAAAAGCCCCATTTAACTCCATGAGGATCTGTGGAAATTTGAATTGGCCCCTATGTATTGCATTGCCCCAGGATGACTCCAGTACTTATTAGTACATTAGCTGGTCACTGTGCTTTGTGGTTGCATGCTGTATGACATAGTAACATAGTTGATGAGGCTGAAAAAGAAAAAAAAAAAAAAAAAAGACATGTGTCCATCAAGTCAAGCCCATGCCATATCACTCCTGTGGATCCAGATGAAGGCAAAAAAAACCCTATTGAATCTATTCGGGCGGCTGAACTTCAGGGTACGCACTGGAGCACAATCGGGCGGCTGCACTTCAGGGCATGCACTGGAGCAGAGTTGGGTTGCTGTACTTCAGGGTATGCACTGGAACACAGCTGGGCGGCTGCACTTCAGGGCATGCACTGGAGCAGAGTTGGGCGGCTGCACTTCAGGGCATGCACTGGAGCACAGTTGGGCGGCTGCACTTCAGGGCATGCACTGGAGCACAGTTGGGCGGCTGCACTTCAGGGTATGCACTGGAGCACAGTTGGGCGGCTGCACTTCAGGGCATGCACTGGAGCAGAGTTGGGTTGCTGTACTTCAGGGTACGCACTGGAGCACAGTTGGGCGGCTGCACTTCAGGGTATGCACTGGAACAGAATTTCCCAGCTGCGATCCTGAAGTACCTCTACCAGTGCATGTTGTAAGGTTTTCCTTGCTTGCAGGTGAAGGAATCAGAATGAAAGATCCACCTGTGCTCAGGCAGGGAAATCCCAAAAATCTGAACTTTTGGGGTTACTGGAAGGACGTGATTGAGAAACTCTGTATTAGAGCATATGATCCCTAATGATGCATACCTAGGCACAATCTCCACCATAGATCAAACTTTAATGCAAGCAAGCCCTGCATGCCACTCCTATAACGCACAGAGAAAGGGGGTCACATTTTGCCATTTCCTCTGTGTATTGTTTAATATGTCATAGGTTAAACATGACTCAGAGAAAAGGAACGTCCCAAAACCCAGGCACACTCTTTTGTTTCATATAAAAAATAAAAAAATGACAATTTAAATATTGGATACTTTCAAAATCACTTATTTACTATAAAGTGACAATTTTACTTTATCCCTTTAAGGACGGGGGGGGGGTGCAATGCACTGCAAAGCAATGTGTTGCTCCTTCCTTTGGTCCTTAAAGTGTTAAAAAGGAATGAGCTTTGCTTGGCCTTTGTGGTCCCCATTCATTACAATCAAAGCACAAACTATTCAACGTGCAACATTGTGGGTTGTCATGACAATGCACGTTAGAGCAACATCTCATGCAGATGCACATATTAAGAACACCCTTGTACATGTTGTTGTATAGCCATGTATTGGTACAATCAATATTACCTCCTCCTGTGCCTGCAAAGCCTTCTGGGAAGTTTCCAGATCTGTAGATATCTTCTGTCTCCTCTCTCTCTCCTCCACTAACTGTCTCTCTAGCACCTTTACATCCTCTTCATGACTTCTCATGATCTGCACAATATTACCAGGATAAAAGGGAAAACTTTGTGTGGGTTTTTTTTTTTTGTAAGTGCCACCTAATAATATTCCCCCCTTTTATCTTACTGTGGCCAAAAAGTACTATGAATTCTGACCTTGTGTCTTTGTTCGACAGGTAACATATACAATCAGTCCTGGATTTTATATCCATGGAGGTGGACATGACAGTTGTCGGCAGGACCTCAAACTCTGTTCACTGCACATGGTAATCTTAACCATTTAAGAACTGGGTATGTGAGCTTTGGGACTTTGTAACATGTTGCACACCCTCTGGTGTTTAAATGGTTAAAGTAGGGTCATGTACTTTGCCACTCCTTCCTACCCCCCCTCCCCACACACACACATCCAACAAGTGTACCTGGCTTTTTGGCAGCTTCCTGTCACCTCCACTCTCCTCTGTGGCCTGAACACTACACACTCCATGGCCTCATTGTGAGGACAGGTTACAGAAAGGAGAACAGGCAGGCAACAGAGGAGGTGATTGGGAACCACCAGGAGTGTATGGACATTTCCTGGAGGTGGAAGGGATCAGGGAGGAGGGTGTGCTTGAGAGCAGATATAAAATGGGTTGGTTGATTGGTATTCTAGTGGTGTTAGCACATACAGTCAGTGGCTGCTGAGAAATATACATAAGATGTGGACAACATCGGGCAGGAGCAACTTTGGGGGTGGGAGAGTGGGAGACAGGATACCCATTGACATTCCGGGTATGACATGGACATCATTCTTGTGTGACTCACTGTCCCCAGCCATGTCTTCATTCAGATATGGCTGGAGAATGAGTCAGGCAGTAGATAGGAAACAAAACAGCACAATACGCCTCTATGTGCAGTATTAGAGAGTAAGACACGCTCCTTATTTTGTACTTACAGGAGACAGAGGCTATGTGTTGCTTCTAACAAGCACAGCATATACTGGTTTATGCCCCGGCGTCTTTGGTGACCATTACAGGCACATCACCTTTTGGTTAGCCCCTGTGTGACTGTTGCAATCAGTAACGATAGATGGTCAAAGTTGCATAACTCCACCCTATTGCTGCCCCCAGGTAGGTACGCACACACACGCACGTACATACACAACAATACCGGGTATGAACATGGGGCATACTTGGGTCTTGAGTGTGGAGAATTACTGGTACTTGAAATAAATTATATTAACGTAAAGGTCATTATTTAATTAGCAGTCAACTTTTTTATGAAAACACATATTTTATAGATCTTTTCCTGCTGAATAAAATACGGTCACTCCCACTGCTGTCAGATGTTTTATTTAAAATGTATAGTGGTTCAAATAATCAGGAAGTGAATTTACTGTGTTTACTTCCTGACAGTTCTAACTGACAGGAAGTGACAGGCAGTTTCTATCACATTCTATGGAGAAATGTATGTCACTGACTTTTCTGACTTTCCTCTCCATTAGAATCTAACTGGAAATCTAATTAGAATTTGACCACTAGAGGGCACTGCTAATGTAAAAAAACATGAGTTTAAACTGCAATAACTCTGGAAATATAAATCTCTCGGCAGTGGGAGTACCCTTATTTTACTCAGTAGGAAAATCCCTATGATATATATTTTTTCATAAAAAAAAGTATACTGCCCCTTTAAGCCTGAAATACTGATGTAATTGGTCAATTCAATATCTTTGTATAATAAAAGGGCAGAAAGTTTGTCACAATGCGGTCATGCACAGTAGAGACTGCCCATGTTCAGCCACTCTCTACTGCGCATGATTGCATCACGTGAGTGAGGCGGCGCAATCGCGTGGAGCAGTGAGGTAATGGCAGTACACAGAATAGGTCCGGGTAATGTTAACCCTTTGAGTGCCAAAGGGGTACGCGACGCATTGCACTGGCACTCAAAGGGTTAAGAGGCCGGTCCTGCTCTGCGTACAGCCGTTACCTCACTGCTCCATGGCCCGTGCACACGGGCTTTTACACTAGTTTTATATAATCGATAAGACGCATGTCCGGCTGGCATTAAGGCTACAGGTCTACATGGACAACATGTTGAACAGCTGGGTTCCTATGGTGGTGTTCACCTGGGTAAGTCCGATCTTGCAGAATGCACCGGAATGCACTCAGCAGTCTATGAGCTCTAGTGTAGACCATCCAAATGAGATATTCTGGAGGATATAATCCCATTCACATCCTCCAGTGACGGACCGACCCATGTGGGCATCAGCCAGGTATTTATCGCCCACTTCAGACTGCTATGGGGATCAGTGTAATACATTACAATTTAGTTGTTTGACATTAGCCTAATTATTTTTTTTTTTTTTTTTTTTTTTTTCAAAAATCTTTATTGAAAGAGAAAGTAGTACAAGCCAAATACATTAAAATAAAATAAAAAAAGATAAACAATGGACATTGTTAAAACAAGTGAATAGTCAATGCAGTAGACACGGTAATATATAAGGTTTACAGGAAAACATAATAGAAAACAGTCTAGAAGTACTTAGTAAATGTGGAGATAAGAGCTAAGTCTTCCAGAAAGTGACAATATAATGTCTCATAAAGAAATGTCAACAAAAGAGAGTTGTGCATTTACAGCATTCGTAAATTAATAGAGTTATACCCGTCAAGGGTATCCGTGTTTCATGTATTGTATTATCTATGAGCAAGACATAAAGAGGAAAGTGCAGGAGGAAAGAAGGAGAAGAAGATGAAGAAAAAAAGAAAAGGAAAGATGTAAAACATAGAGGAAAAAGGGAGAATAAAGTAGACACATACCTATTAAGGGGAGATACCTGAAGAGGTGATGAGATAATAGCACCAGGGAGTAGTAGATACACCTCTCCATTGGGACCGACACCTGGGGGACAGCGGCGGAAAGGCAACAGCAGTATAAGCGAAACATCATATGTAGTAGGAGCGACTAATGTCAGGCGCAAGGAGCTGTTCAGGAGGAAAATAAAAAAAGAAAACAGGAGGCTAATCATACTGAGGGAGTATGTCTCGATTGACGGTAACGGATCCAAGGATCCCACAGATCTAGAAAATTTAAAACAGTAGAGGTGGTCTGTGCATGACACATCTCCATATCATACATATAGTCAGTTCTCGAGAGCCATGTCTGTATTGGGGGGGTAGAGGAAGATTTCCAAAAAAGGGGTATAGCAGCCTTGGCAGCATTGAGAAGGGGAAATAAAACACAAAGAATTTTAGGAGGAAAAGTAATATTTAGATGAGAAGGGAAGAGGAATAAGTGGATAAGCGGATCAAGAGGAATATCCAAGGATAATGCTTGGTTAATGGATTTGTTAACAGACATCCAATAAGGAACTATCAAAGAACACGACCACCATAGATGATACATTGTACCTAACTCCTGTGAGCATCTCCAACACAAAGGTGAGGCCAAAGGGAAGTAAACAGCCATGCGAGCTGGAGTGAAATACCACCTAGAATATAGTTTGTAGTTCATTTCGCGAGTTCTCGCATCTCTAGCATATTTAGCATTGGTAGTGAAGATAGTGTTCCATTAGGATAACGTAAGAGTCAAGTTTAAGTCTAACTCCCAGCTTCTCATGAAATGAAGCTTAGCGCGAGGTTCCATACATAATAACAAGGAATAGCAAAAGGAAATGGGCCGCACTCGAGGGGTCGGGTTCTGTAGAATTTTCTCAAATGGAGTTAAATCTCTAGTCAAATTACCATGTGGGACATTAGAGGACAACCAATGAGTAACCTGACATATGGACCACCAAGATACTCGTTCAATATTAAGCAATAGGGGAAGATGTTGCGAAGTGAGTAAATGTCTTATAGGAACAAGAGAGCCTAGGGAGTCAATCCCCCTAGCCTTCCAGGAATTGAAGGTAGGAGTCGAAAGACCTACTGGAAAGTCAGGGTTCCCTACCACAGATAATAGAGGAGATGGACGGGGGGAGAAAGATATATGAGTAGAGACAGTATCCCACATATGTAAAATGTGTCCCAGAACAATATGTGCGAAGCAAGCAGGCGGGATCTTAGATTTTGGAAGCAATAAGAGTTGCAAAGGATCAGAATTACCAGTAACTGTATGGAAAGAAGTTATCCATCTGGGAGGGGTAGGGCGTCCAAAGTCCAAGATTTTGGCAAGAGCTGCCGCTTTATAATACTGAAATATATCTGGAAGGTTCAGGCCTCCATCTTTCAAAGGGCGTGATAAGATAGATCGATTTAGTCTTGGCTTTTTATAAGCCCAAACATATGAGGATATTAGGGAGTTAATTTCAGTGAAAATAGAGTGTGAAATGGGAATTGGTAGCGTAGTAAGGAGATATAGAATCTTGGGTAAAATCATCATTTTTATAACGCTTATTCTACCAAACCACGATATCCATGGTGAGGACCATGCCTCAAGATCATTCTTAATGGAGGTTATTAATGGACGAAAATTGAGATTCGACAAGGAAGTGAGATCAGAAGATATGCGAACACCCAAATAGGTGATAGATTCAGATGCCCATGTAAAGGGAAAACGAGACTTCAAAAGCGCAGATTGGTCAGATGGAATGGTAAGATTAAGAATTTCTGATTTGTTATAGTTGATTTTAGCTTGAGCTAATGAGGAATAAAGTTCAAGAAGATTTACAAGCGGAGGAAGAGACTGTGCCGGATCAGTCAGGAAAATTAGGACGTCATCTGCAAAGGCGGCGACTTTGAAGTCGTTATGATTGATTCGTATGCCCTGGATCAATGGATCAAGTCTTATGTGGTTAAGGAGGGGTTCAAGAGAGAGGTTAAACAGTAAAGGCGAAAGAGGGCAACCTTGGCGAGTACCATTAGTTATAGGAAAGGAAGGTGACAATGTGCCATTGACAAAAATTTTTGCCGAAGGTTGGGAATAAAGACTAAGGATACCAGACAGCATGATGGGACCTATTCCCACCCTCCTGAGTACTGCCTCAAGATAGGACCACCTTACTCTATCAAAAGCCTTCTCGGCATCTGTGGACACTAGAAGAGTGGGTATTCTATTGTGTTGTACATATTGAGCCAGGGAAAGAACCGTCGTCGTGTTATGATATGCATGTCTGCCAGTAGTGAACCCACATTGGTCAGGATGCAAAAGTTGTGGCATATAAGATTTCAGTCTGTTCGCCAATAATTTCGCAAATATCTTAAGATCAACGTTTAAAAGAGAAATTGGTCGATATTAGCCTAATTATTAACCCACTGTGGACCTATACAATTACAATAAATAGGCGAGATTCACACCATCATCATATGCCACAGACCAATGTCTCTCCCATCCCCAGGCATATCTAATTCTTAGTGCATATGGATAAATGTGTGTTTTTCATATCACCACTATACATAATCTACCTATATCTTATATCGTTTTTGAGAAGTTGACCTTTAGGTTTTGATGGTACAGTGTGGCACTTTATGCTAATTGCCTGCACAGTATACTAATTTCTTAATTTCGCAGCCAAACTTACCTGTCATTTTGCTATTAGAAAGGGCCCCAGGGTGTGGGCTCTGACTAGGATCAGTCATACCACAGTGTGTGTTAATATTGGCCCAGCACTGAAGCCAATCAGCATGCAGTGCCAACCTGTGCCCCCAATCAGTGTACAGTGCCACCCTGTGTCCCCAATCAGCATACAGTGCCACACTGTGCCCCCAATCAGCATACAGTGCCACACTGTGCCCCCAATCAGCTTACAGTGTCCCCAATCAGAGTACAGTGCCACACTGTGCCGCCAATCAGCATACATTGCCACACTGTGCCCCCAATCAGCTTACAGTGTCCCCAATCAGAGTACAGTGCCACACTGTGCCGCCAATCAGCATACAGTGCCACACTGGTCTCCAATAAAGTTTCATTTTCAAAAACATAGATCTTTATTACAAACTCACAGTGTGTGTTAATATTGGGCCAGCACTGAAGACAATCAGAGTGCAGTGCCACACTGTGTCCCCAATCAGCGTACATTGCCACCAATCAGCATACAGTGCCACACTGTGCAGCCAATCAGCATACAATTCCACACTGTCCCCAATCAGCATACAGTGCCACACTGTATCCCCAATCAGCGTTCAGTGCCACACTGTGCCCCCAATCAGCATACAGTGCCACACTGGTCTCCAATAAAGTTTAATTTTCAAAAACATAGATCTTTATTACTCACAGTGAGCAAACATATAGGCAGTTTTTAATTCCCATTACAACTGACTAAATTTGTCTTAAAGTGACAGTTCCACTTTAACTCTGAAGGCCACCTGAGTGCCAAAAGTGTGCGCACCCCTCGGGTTCGCAAAGGTGTAACCAGTTGAGTGCCAGTGGGGAGTGTAAAGCATTCTGGAGGATTGAGTTGCACACGCTTCTGGCACTTAACCCTTTGAGTGCCAGAGGGGTACGCAATGCATTGCTCCACAATGCTTTTCATTTCCCTCTGGCACTCAAAGGGTTAAACGGATAAAAGCAGCCAATGCTCTAAGAAAGTTCCAAAAATCTGACCTGCTGTAAATCCGCCATCTTTCTAATCGCCTCTCCATCCACAGCGCCCGGTTCTTTTCGCTCTCTCTGATTTTTCAGCTCAGCTTCTAAATTCATGATCTTTATTAAATGAAAAACAAAAAATTGCTCAGTCTGCAGAAACAGGTCTTCAGAACGTTGTTTTTCTGATACAGCTTCCGCCCCCCAAAAAACAACAGGTCTTCATTTTAAATAATGAATAGAAGTGATGTGTATAAAGCCCCCAGCCATATGCTGCCATCAAATAAATGATTAATGCTGTCAAAAGCTGACTAAGGAATGGAAACGTGCACCTATTAAGGTTCTCCTGAACTGTAGTAAACAGAATGCTTAGTTTGATCTGTCTTAATGTTTACAGTTACTAAGTAACCACATTCCATTCACTTCACTTGCAGGTCCCCCCCCCCCCAAAACTAGAGAACAATAAGGGCTTCTTTGCACCGGTTTGCTTCCAGTTGTCAGACAGCAGAATCATGCTGCTCCCTAGTGGAAGAGATGAGACACTGCATGCAAAATGTGACAGGCAGCTGACATTTTTACTGTACTCAAACAACCAGTTCTGTGACAGTGGCAGGGGTGGAAATAAATGTAACCCTTTGAGTGCCAGAAGGGTATGCAAAGAATTGCTCTGCGATGCTTTGCATACCCCTCTGGCACTCGAAGAGTTAATAAACAGTTTCGGCTTTTCCATTGAGATAAAGATAACCCTTTGAATGATAGATGTGTCTCAAATGCATTGTGAAGCATAGCACTGGACACCTCTCTAACATTCATTCAAGTGGATATGCATTAAGGAATGATAAATAGGTGATAAAGTGGAGATAACTTCTCCAGTGATATCACTTCTCCAATTCCTATGTTATTCTGTGGAGGCAGTGGAGATCTTAGTACATAGACTATAGAATAACACAGGAACTGGAGATGTGATATCATCAGAGAAGTCATCACCTCTTTATCAAGCCTTAGTGAATCTCGCCCAAGGTGTTAAAATCCCCATTTAAAGGGATAGTAATGTTTCACAAAACAGCAGCTCCAATTAATCTTCATAGTATATGGGCCATGGAGAGTGTTATTTCAATACTGTCAGAGTTGTGGTTCAAGAATAATTGAATTATAAAGTTTCCCCTCCCGCCCCTTTTACCTAGTGTAAGCCATCTCTCCTCAGATGTGGAATCTGGTCCATAGACCCGACAGCTCACAGCAAAGGACAATCTTCTTACTGTGAGAACAATGAAAACACTGCCCTCCTTGACTAGTTTTTCTGGTTTTTCCCTTATCTTAATTGAAGATTGTCCCTCTCTGCAATCCACTTGGACACACCCTGCTGCTCTGAGGTGAGCAGTGTCACACTAGGTGAAAGGGGCAGGAGGGGGGTACTTTATCATTAAATTACTCTTGAACTACAACTCTGACAGTATTGAAATAACACTCTCTATGGCTCAAATACTAAGAAGATTAATTGGAGCTGCTTTTATTATGAAATATTACTATCCCTTTAAATGAATGGGAAGTCTCATTCCCCACCCATAGTGCAATTAGTATGCTCCAGAACTGAACCTATTTAGTATGAAAGCAAAAGATTAACCCTTTGAGTGCCAGAGGGGTAACGCAACGCATGTGTTGAGTGCCCCTCTGGCAATCAAAGGGTTAAAGGGATACTAATACTTCATTTTATCTTTATTTTATTTTGTAGGCATTAAAAAAAACATGAAAAACGATATAAGTCTTATCTCTCAAACCGTTATGGTTTGAGAGATATTCACAAGCAAAGTTTCCCCTTCCACCCCTTTTACCTAGTGTAAGCTATCTCTTCTTAGATGTGGAATCCAGTCCATAGACCAGACAGATAACAGCAGGGGACAATCTTCTTCCTATGAGAACAATGAAAGCCCTGCCCCCCTTGACAAGTTTTTCAGGTTTTTCCCCTTATCTTAATTGAAGATTGTCCCTCTCTGCAGTCTACCTGGGCACCTCCCTACTGATCTGGCTGAGCAGTGTTACATCAGTAAAAGGGGCGGGAGGGGGATACTTTGTCATTGAATTACTCTTGAACTACAACTATGACAGAATTGAAATAACACTCTCCAAAGTCCAAATACTATGATGATTAATTAGAGCTGCTTTTATTATGAAACATTACTATCCCTTTAATAATTCCGTAATAAACCATCTGCGCCCTGCAAGGAAAGGGGGGGGGGGGGGTGAAATGTCCCAAAATGTCCATTGATTTAAATGGGGACTTTTAACCCCGTGGATGCTACACAGGCCTCACAATGCATTGAAGACCTCTAGAATTTAAGGAGTGAAGAGACACATTTAAATAAATGGGAATGTTTGATCGTACCCTATGGCGCACAGTGCATTTTTCCCATGTTTGCTCCACTGTTCATTTGTGCATATTGCCCTTGGTAAATAGGAGAATGTTAAGCTGTCTTTTCAGACAGTAGATTTTACTTGGCATATAAAAAGTACTGGTGCACCTTTAACTCTTTGCATTTTGTTGCTCACCCCTCTGGTCCTTAAAGGGTTAATTGCCACTACCTATTCTATAACACACAAGGGAAAACGGAACAGTAGTGGGGTAAACCAACTAAACCACAGGGAGTAAATAAACATTCCCATTGAGTTAACCCTTTGAGTACTAGAGGGTTACGCAACACATTGCACATTTGTGTTCCAGATGGAGGAACATTTAATATTAAAGGGATAGTAATGTTTCCACAGTAAAAGCAGCTCCAATTAATCTTCATAGTATATGGGCCAATGATAGTGTTATTTCAATACTGTCAGAGTTGTAGTTCAAGAGTAATTGAATGATAAAGTATCCCCCTCCCTCCCCTTTTACCTAGTGTAAGCCCCCTCCCCTCAGATATGGAATCTGGCTGCTTGACCGGACAGCTCACAGTAAAGGACAATGTTCTTATTGTGAGCATAAGGAAAACCCTGCCCCCTTGAAAGGTTATTCAGGGTTTTCCTTGTGCTAATTGAAGATTTTCTCTCTCTGCGATCCATCCGGACAGTCTTGTTCCTCCGAGGTGAGCAGTGTTATATCAGTAAAAGGGGCAGGAGGGGGGATACTTTGTCATTCAATTACTCTTGAACTACAACTGACAGTATTGAAATAACACTCTCCATGGCCCAAATACTATAAAGATTAATTGGAGTGGCTTTTGTGAAACATTACTATCCCTTTAAGCAGCCTTGTTCTTTTTATGAAATCTATATTGTATGGTGCAGTCGATACAATATTTATTTATTAATCAGGGGCTCTGACATTGTGAATGAACTGCCAGTGCTTAATGACTGATATCCTGAAACCCTGACCCATTTGTGTCTCCCAAGGACTGGATATCAGAGTCATTGCTCTAGTTATACCAGAGGTGACTATCTACTCCTTGGGCCCATACTTACAGTCCTGTGAAGTCCGTCTATTTCACACTCAAGGTACTCTATCTGCTCCTTTGTCCGGTTCTGAGTCTCTCCCAGAATGGACTCTAGCTCCTCATTGCGTTCAACGGTCTCATCGTGCTCACTCTGCAACTTCTGTAGTTTATGAAGCAATTCTTTATTCAGACTTTCCTTCTCTTCAACTTCAAGCTGACACCTAAATGAAGAAGAGATATGCAACGGCCATCTGAACACCTACCATCAAGCATCTGTGTCAGTACTAAGACAGTAAACGTACTGGACTGACAGATCTTCACAGACTAGATTACCTGGACCGGACTTCTCTTACTTCACAGGACTGTATTTACAAAAGAAAAGTGGACCTATTCTGGAGCAAAGCCAGGGGAGGGCTGGCCTGGGGGGCAGGGGGGCAATTGCCCCCTGGGCTGGTGATATATCTGGACTGGTAGGCCACTGCACCTCACTAAATCTCCCGACTGCTGCTGTAAATGGAGCTACACTAGTGATAACACAGAGCTTAAAATTGAAATGGAGCTACACTAGTGATACCACAGAGGTGCAATCCAAATGGAGCTAAACTAGTAGCATAAACCATTTCCCTTGTAAGCTCTATAGTATAACTAGTGTAGCTTTACTTAAATTGTAAGCTTTGTAGTAGCGCACTAGTGCAGCCCCATTTCAACTGTAAGCTGTGTGGTATTACCTGACTTATGTCACAACATTAATTCCAATTTTAAAATTAAAAAAAGGGGGTGGGCTGGGACAGTGGGCTGGAACGATAGTAGAAATGGGCCACTTGAATGTATTTGCCCCCTAGGCCACAAATTGCCAGCCCTCCCCTGAGCAAAGCAAATGTACCGCAGGAGGTAAACAAACATTCCTAAATTCCCATTTCTCTAAATGGGGTGATTACCCACCCAAATGCTAGAAGGGTCCCCAGAGCATTGTTTTGCAGGGCACTGGAGACCACTCTACCATTCATTTAAATCAATGGGTATTTTGATTCTTTTGAAAACAAAGAACAATATAGTGTTTTACTTGGTGCACTCACACTACATTATCTGTGATACTCACTATATGTTTCCTGTTAGAACATGTTCATATAAAAGATGCAGTAGTGAGGTGGTGCTCATAGATACGCTGATGTACTAAGAAAAAAATCAAATAATTCTGGGGCAAACCATCTGCACCTTAGAACCCAGATGCCCCTCTCTCACTGCCCCTTCACACTCTTGCTGCCCACCAGCCTCCTCTCTCTCACTGTCCCCAGCCTCTGTTTGCTCTCTCTCTCACTGCCCCCAGCCTCTGCTCTCTCTCACTGCCCCCAGCCTCTGCTCTCTCTCACTGCCCCCAGCCTCTGCTCGCTCGCTCTCTCTCACTGCTCCCAGCCTCTGCTCGCTCGCTCTCTCTCACTGCTCCCAGCCTCTGCTCGCTTGCTCTCTCTCTCACTGCTCCCAGCCTCTGCTCGCTCTCTCTCTCTCTCTCTCTCTCTCACTGCTCCCAGCCTCTGCTCGCTCGCTCTCTCTCACTGCTCCCAGCCTCTGTTCGCTCTCTCGCTCTCACTGCTCCCAGCCTCTGCTCGCTCGCTCTCACTGCTCCCAGCCTCTGCTCGCTCGCTCTCACTGCTCCCAGCCTCTGCTCGCTCTCTCTCACTGCTCCCAGCCTCTGCTCGCTCTCTCTCACTGCCAACAGCTTCCACTCTCTCTCAATGCCTACAGCTTTCACTCTCCCACTCCCTCCGGCACCGCTCTCACTGCCTTTCCGCTGCTTGTCTCTTTTCTCCTCCTGTATGTTCTCTTTTTACACATTGTTCCCACTCCCTCTCTCTCCTTCTGGTCCAACTCTCCTCCAGCTACCCCTTTGCCCTCTCACCCCCCTTTCTAACGGCATCCTTACATTACTCCCCTCCCTTCTTCTCCAAGTGATTATAGAATAGTGTGTGCTCTACATCTTTGCACGGGTAACACTGTGCTTTTCTTGCTGATTATACACACACACATATATATATTATAAAATATGTATACTGTCAAAATAGATAAACACTATGCAAAAATAAACACTGCAGGCACAAGTTCAAGGTCAGTAAAGGGTTAAACAGTAACGAATACCTTCTATGAAGCATTTCATTGTCCTGATGGCTATTATTTTGAATAGATGGTGGTTTTCCTAATGACTCACTTTCACTTTTTTCACTCTGTGAATAGAGTAAATGGTTATTTCTACTGGATCTAGGAGGAGAGATCACAAACTTATGAAACATTAAAATTTTTCATTGAACAGTAAAAAAAAAGTTATTCTCAAGGTTTTCACTGATCAGTTTATGTCATTTTATTTGAACGCTTCACTCACCTTAGATGAGCACCAACATGTAACAATGTAACGGGCTTACACAACTTTAATCCTTGATGGAGAAGTGTGCTGAGAGCATTGCACTGCACACGCTCCCTGGCCTTTAACCCATTGAGTGCCATATGGGTACACAATGCATTGTGAAGCAATGCATTGTGTACCCCCCCCTTTAGCACTCAAAGGGTTACACCGTTAAATATCAAGTTGTCCAAGCCAAAATCTGCAGAAAATCTTTATTTCATATTCGATATTTAAACTCTAATCGCAAACTGGCATTTATAATGTATATGCAGATCAGTGGTGAGCAATATAAGGCCCTCCAGCTGTTTCAAGACCACAGCTCCCATCTTTCCTACAACCTGCGCAGCAGCTGGAGGGGTTCATGTCCATCCCTGATTTAGATTGTCATATGAAGACACCATTTGTTTAATATTGCTCCTACATCTTGTAGCTAGAGGCAAGAGCTAAGTCAGTTAATTTATTGATATTAGTTCCCACTGCTCTTCTATTCAAAAGGCAGTTATATTAGCTTAGCATTTTACAGACAATAGTGCACTGTCACTTCGGAGACACTCACCAAGACTGCTAATCTAATGGGTCCTGTACATGAATGGATGAGTCCACAGGGGTAACACTATAATTTAAGCATCAGGTAACAAACACACGTTTTACAGATACTAGCTTGGTACAGAAGTACTTAAGTGTAAATAACTCCATTTGATTTCTGTGTGTTAGTGTTTCTTTAATTCACTGTTGGGCAAAAGGTGGCATTGGGGTCAAATGTGGCCCTCAGTGGTATCTCCTGTGAACCCCAATGTGCACATATACATTGGTCCCTCCTATTCCCCCTGTAAGTCCCCCCCACACACTTCACATAGCCGGCCAAGCCACCCTTTGTGTAGAGCATCGGACTGTAGCATTTTTATGCTTATTCTATAGGAACATTCATATCAGTTTTCCAGTTTCTGGGACTTGTACATCCCACCATCCATTTTGGTGACATCAGACATCAGGACCAGCTCCCAGGACTCTTCCATCTACATCACTACAGGAGTACCACACCAACGAAGGGAAGGAACCAGGGACGCAGTCTGAAGGCTACCAGAGGTTGGGACCTCTCATATACATAAAGTGGATGTATCACCTATGCACAACATCCTCTAAATAGTTAGGTGATATATCCAATAACATTAAAGGGATAGTAATACTTCGTTTTAACTTTATTTTATTTTGTAGGCATTAAAAAAACCCGAAGAACGATATAAGTCTCATCTCTCAAACCTTTATGGTTTAAGAGATATTCACAAGCAAAATTTCCCCTCCCGCCCCTTTTACCTAGTGTAAGCCATGTCTTCTCAGATGTGGATCTGGTTGTAAGACCAGACAGATAACAGCAGGGGACAATCTTCTTTGTATGAAAACAATGAAAGCCCTTCCCCCCTTGACAAGTTTTTCAGCTTTTTCCCTTATCTTAATTGAAGATTGTCCCTCTCTGCAGTCTACCTGGGCACCTCCCTTCTGATCTGGCTGAACGGGGGGGATACTTTGCTTGTGAATATCTCTTAAACCATAAAGGTTTGAGAAATAAGACTTATATTGTTCTTCATGTTTTTTAATGCCTACAAAATAAAATAAAGATAAATCAAAGTATTACTATCTCTTTAAAACCTTATTATTATTTTATTTTAAGCTTCCGTTTGGTTTAAATGTGACTTATAAAAGTCTGGGCTGCAGCCACTTCCGTATAGACTGCAGCCCGAAGCTCTGCTCTCCTCCTTCCTCCAATGACGGAGGCTTCTGTCAGTAAGCTGGAGCGCTCTCATTGGCTAGATATCGATCTCTGCCAATGAGACTGCTCCAGTTTACTGACAGACGCCTCTGTCATCGGAGAAGGGAGGAGAACAGAGGCGGAGCTCTGTAACCGCGGAGAACTGCAGTCACCTGGAAGTGGCTGCAGCAGATACTTTCGTAAGTTACATTTAAACCAAACAGAAGCTTAAATAATAATAATAATAATAATGTTTTAATGCTATTGGATGTGTCATCTAACTATTTAGAGGGTGTTGTGCATAGATGATACATCCACTCTAAAGCCCAAGATGGGTAAAATGATTGATATTTTTTTTAACTTGTCATTATTAAAGTCTATACACTTATACTGGATTATATTTCTCTTCTGTGTTTTTGTCTAGTTTTGTGCTTTTATCAACCATAGATTGCCTTTTCCCTGAATGTACAAGGATACCAAAACATTTTAAGCAGCACATGACATTTTCTTGAAAGGAACAGGATTCATACATCTATTTGTTCATCAAATCATTCCATCATCCATCCCATTTCTATCATCATATTTCATGACTCTCCAATTGTTTTGGATACTTATTTACCACTTTTCATCTATGATCCTAAGGTACTGTGTTTTCTTGCATGTTAGAGACCTGATATTTTTCCTATTTGGACTAGTTTATATGTGATTTTCTTTTTGCTCTAGCTCTACCTCGTAAACTACTTACCTTTCTATGGCTGTAATAGCCTATGGCTTTTGCACTTGTATCTGTTTAAAGGGATAGTAATGTTTCAAAAACAGCAGCTCCAATTAATCTTCATAGTATTTGGGCCATGGAGAGTGTTATTTCAGTACTGTCAGAGTTGTAGTTCAAGAGTAATTCAATGATAAAGTATCCCCCTCCCACCCCTTTTACCTAGTATAAGCCGCCTCCCCTCAGATGTAGAATCTGGTCCTGGGACAGGACAGATCACAGCAAGGGACAATCTTCTTACTGTGAGTATAAGGAAAACCCTCCTTGACAGGTTTTTCAGGATTTTCCTTATGCTCACTGAAGATTGTCCCTCTCTGCGATCCATCAGGACAGTCTTGCCGCTCTGAGGTGAGCAGTGTTACATCAGTAAAAGGGGTGGGAGGGGGATACTTTATCATTCAATTAATCTTGAACTACGACTGACAGTATTGAAATAACACTCTCCGTGGCCCAAGTACTATGAAGATTAATTGGAGCTGCTTTTATTCTGAAACATTACTATCTCTTTAAGAGAGAACCTCTTCAGCCAGTCTTGGATCCCATGTCCATGGTGGCGGCCATGACAGCTGATAGCAGGTGCACGGGAAACGCTCCGTCCACTGCAAATGGTAACCTTAAACCTTTAAAGGACCAGGGTGGTGTGCAACACATTGATTTGAAATGCACTGCACACCCTATGGTAATTAAAGGCTTAAGTAGATTAATGCACTCTACCTGCTTCACTCTGAAACAAACTGCCATCAACTGTCATATCCATCTAAATGGACAGACATGTCACCCAGGACGGATTAAAGGGGTTATCTCTTGGACAAAGAAACAAGAACAAAATTCACAGGGGCCGTTACGATTTTATGGTCTTAGTAGGGGTTAAGTGGAGATGCATGTTCTCCTTTAATTCCATTCACTTCTTTCACATGGAATATGCAAGGAAAGTTTGAACAGCTCTGGGTTTCACCAGATACATGAAAATCCTAATTAACCCTTTGAATGCCAGAGGGTTACGCAATGAATTGCCTACCCCTCTGGCACTCAAAGGGTTAAAGGGATAGTTATACCTAGATGTAAGAAGGTTTAATATGTTGATATGAAAAAAATAAATAAATTTTAAGTAAATCCTGTTGCTTAAATGTGTATATTTTAAGAATTAGAAGTGTTTAAATCCCCCCCTTTACTCACCTCAGAGCTCTAGCTGACAGATCGAGATTCTGGTCATTTGACCAGACGGCTCTTCAGCGGAGCCGAAATAACATTGTCTGCAAAGAATTCTTAATTAAGGTCTACAAAGCGTGACTGCCTCCCAGACCGTTCTAATGAAGTATTTCTTTGTAGACAACACTATTTCGGCTCCACTGAAGAGCCGTCCGGTCAAATGACCAGAATCTCGATCTGTCAGCTAGATCACTGACATCTGTAAAAGGAAAAGGGGGTGGGGGGTAGGATTTAAACAATTATAAATCTTAATATATACACATTTAAGCAATGGGATTTACTGTGTTTCGTTTATTTTTTTTGATATGAACAATATTAAGCCTTCTTACATCCAGCTATTACTATCCCTTTAAGGCCTTCCGACTGGTTCAAGACCCCACCTGCTCCATGTACTTCTTTCTTTCAGAGTCCAGCGATCTGACTCGGCTCCGCAGCGCCAGGATTTCTTTATCCAATCGACTGTTGTGTTCTTTTGCCTTCTGTAGTTCAACTGAATCTGGACACGAAAATGTTGCATTTAAAACCCAGAGCAGTGTAAGTATGCACCTTAGTCTACTAATTATTTACAGAAATGACAAATATTAACACATATGGTCACTCATTTGGAATTTGTGTTGGATGTCGAAAATAAGAGACAATGAGGTGTTTGTATAAAGAGAACATGGAGTACCTCTAGAAGAAACCAGGTGCACCATAGGAGACAAATAAAAATACCTATTGATTTTAATAGGGCTTTTAACCACTTGAATGCTAGAGAGGATTCATTGGGAACTCTCTGGATCTGACCTGGAGACTCAGGTTTTCAGACTGAATTACCAGGTCTCCAGGGACAGTGGATGATTTGCTGGCTTGGTGAGTTTAGCTATTACCCCACCCACTTTCCTGTCCGTTCAGCCCACTGCTGCTCCATTCTGCCCACTTCTCCATTTATTTTATAGATGACTCCTCCTTTCAACCACGCCTACCTTAAGCCCCACCCACAATTTTACAAAATGCATAATGTGAGCACTGTCATCTTCAGCTTTACAGTGCTTCTCTGTCCACTTGGGACAAGGTTCCCAGGTATTAACAGAGCACTTCAACCCAACCCAAAGCAAAGCACTGGAGACCTCACTTGCACTAAAAGACTTAAAAATCAGTGATAATTTTTATCCCCTAATATGGTGCTGTTAGTTTGCTCCAGAACTGTTCATCTTTTGCTTTTTGAAGAAGGCCCCATTCAAGGGGTTAATTCACCCCATTTAAATCAGTGGAAAACTGAATGGTTATCATTTCCATACAGTGCAGCTGGTTTGCTCCAGAATGAGTCCACTTTCTTTCTGTATATATATAGCCCTGTGGAGTTGTATTCAATAAGCTAAAGAGGAACAATTACTGGACTAACCAGCTACATCATAGCAGACAGAGGAAAAGCACAGAATGTCCCAATTATTTAAAATTGCCTTTTTTTTTAACCCTTTGAATGCCAGAGTGGTACTCAAAAGGGTTAACCCTTTGTATGCCAGAGGGGTGCAAAGCAATGCATCTTAAGACCACATTCCACATCTGAGGGGAGGTGGCTTACACTAGGAAAAAGGGGCGGGAGGGGGATACTTTATCTTTCAACTATTGTAAAAGCTTGTGTACATGGGTCATAGTCCAGGTGATGTTAACCCTTTGAGTGCCAGAGGGGTACGCAACGCATTGCGTTATGTACCCCTCTGGCACTCAAAGGGTTAAGAGGCCGGTCCTGCTCTGCGTCCTGCCACCGACGCAGACATGCACTGTAGAAACTGCACAAAAGCACAGAATGCTCCCAGCACAGAACTCTCAGAATTCTGTGCTTTCAGGCACTCTATACTGCGCGTGATGGCTTCTGACAAACATCCTAGCGATTATATAGGATTACTCCTGAACTACAACTCTGACAGTATTGAAATAACACTCTCCATGTCCCAAATACTATGAAGATTAATTGGAACTGCTGTTTTTGTGAAATATTACTTTCCCTTTAAATTGGGCTTATAACCCCTTGAATGCTAGAAAGTTATCCAAAGCATTGCTCAGCAATGCACTGAAGACATCTTTAGCATTCAAAGGGTTAAAAGTCTTAAATAATGTGAATTTTAATTTCGCCCCTATGGTGCAACTGGATTGCTCCTTAGCTTGTTAGATGCAGCTCACAGTCTCAACTGATAATCTGATAAATTATTGTTTTTACAACCGGATAGTATAGAAGGAAATCATATAAACACGATGATCTATATCTTACCATTCTGTTTAATGGTTTCTACTTCTTGACTGATCACATCGATTTCCTCCTGTTTCTTCTGCAAAATGTGCTCTGGAACAAGTAAAAACAAAATACATTTTATTAGCCAGCAAACTAAGCCTCTTGCACAATCTAAATAATACTGTCTGGAGAGGCAAATTATATATTTTCCTTTAAACACAACCTCCTACACCACCCAAATAGGGAGGCAAATTTTAGTTTTTTTCTTTAAAGGAACACTAACACCTAAAATGAACTGATGTTATATATACACTTACATAACCTGTACTTCACTCTAGCATCTGTAAAATATCTGTTTCATGAGGTCTAAACTTTAGCTTTACATATATTTTGGGGCACACATTATCCCTTTGAGTGCCAAGGGGTATGCATCACATTGGAACACAATGAATTGCGTACCCATCTGGCACTCAAAGGGTTAATGTATTCTGTAGCGTTCTCTGACTCCATTTCCATAACGATCTTGATAGGGTGTCTGAGAAGTGCTCATGCTCTGTTGCCTGTAAACTGACTGAGATAAGGTAACAGCTATTCTGAAAACAAGAGCGTTGGTACAAATCCTAATAAATTAACTTCACCAGCTATTGTCTCTCATTATGAACAGGAAAAAAAGTGTATGATTATATTTTAGGGATCCAACATATTAAAAACACCTTTACAGATGCTAGCCGTAAGTAACGGATATTTAAAGGTATGTCACCCAATCTAATGTTTGTTAATGTTTCCCTTGTAGTGCCAGAGAGGTATCTAATGCAGTGCACTTGCAATGCGTTCAATACGTCCCTGGCACTCACAAGGTTAAACACAGTGTATTGCACCACCCAAACAGGACTGCCTAAAGTAATTTCATGATGGCCATATTGTTCAGTAAAATAATTCAAACATGTCTGAATTTGTATACTCATTCATTCTTATCCAGGACTGGAAATTTCCAGTAGTCTGTGACTAGTCAAAAATCCAGTCGAATAGTAAGAAATTATACAGTTTCCTATGTTTAACATTGGGGGGAAACAGTAACTTCACTTCCAGACAAGTAACTTTATAACTGACTGGTGAGATGCACTACATGATGCCATCCCCTGAATTAAGTTACCCAACTACTTTGTTGTATATCAATATAACTGTAACATTAAAGAAATAATAAATACCAAGCTCAGCAATCTCCTTCTTCTTAATTAGCAATTCATCGGTCAGCTTACGGATCTCGTCATGTGCCATCTGTAACCTCCGAGCTGCCTCGTCTAGATCTCTCTCCATGCATTCTCTTCTTTTCTTTTCTTTATCAAGAGCTTCATCGTAAGTCTAAGACAGAACATGAGTATTCACAAATATTAAAATATACACACAAAATATTATATAATATATAGAGATATAAGACACAAATTTCAGGGTCTGTGATGGCCGCAACCCTGGGCTGGCAATGGGCAGAGTTAGACATGAATGTGTGTATAACATGAACATTTATGTTTGACTACAACAATTAGGGGAATTATGATCCTGGCAAGGATAATGCGATTAGGTATTTATGTAGGAACCCAGCCTAAGGGAAATGTACAATAAAACTTGCAAAGTAAAAGGAGAAAGAAAAGGGGTGCCCCTTGTGTGTATAAGACTTCAAAGAGTAAAACCACCACCGTTTTTCTTGTCAGTTATGGCTTACAAGCTTTGATAAAGCTGCGTCTTTACAGACACGAAACACGTAAGTGTTAAGCTTAAAGGGATAGTAATGTTTCTTAATAAAAGCAGCTCAAATTAATCATCATAGTATTTGGACTTTGGAGAGTGTTCTTTCAATTCTGTCAGAGTTGTAGTTCAAGAGTAATTCAATGACAAAGTATCCCCCTTCCGCCCCTTTTACTGATGTAACACTGCTCAGCCAGATCAGAAGGGAGGTGACCAGGTAGACTGCAGAGAGTGACAATCTTCAATTAAGATAAGGGAAAAAAACTGAAAAGCTTGTCAAGGGGGGCAGGGCTTTCATTGTTCTCATGCAAAGAAGACTGTCTCCTGCTGTTATCTGTCTGGTCTATGGACTGGATTCCACATCTGAGAAGAGATGGCTTACACTAGGTAAAAGGGGCGGGAGGGGAAACTTTGCATGTGAATATCTCTCAAACCTTCATGTTTTTTTAATGCCTACAAAATAAAATAAAGATAAAACGAAGTATTACTATCCCTTTAAGAGTAAATTTTAATAATTTTAAGATTTTATTTTAATAAAAACTTTCTTGATAAGACTTTGAAGCCTCCACCTTTTCCAACTGGATTCTATACTGGTTCTGCACCCGAACGGAGACGGGTTAAACTCTCCGTATACCTGAGCCACAGAATTTTTGGTATCAAAATTCTGACAACTTGATTTTGTGAGTAAACTAGATTATAGCTACTCAGATTAACGTGTGTGAATTACACTATTTGGTGCTCCTTCTTCTTTTGTCCTTTGTAGATAAAACCTGGTTTTTCACCTGCTGTGGACTCCTGGAAAATGTTCGGCCCAATGGAAAGCCAAAACAGCATATAAAGTAGCTTCCTATTTCTGGGACTAGAATTGCTCTACACACCCTTCCATAAATAAAACAAAACTCGAGAACAAAGAAGAAAAAGCCCACACAGGCTGAATGGTTCATTTGGCACGTATAGTAAGTAATCCTCTTACAGACAGTTTCAGACTGGGTCTCATCTTACAGTGCAGGAGAGGCCAAGACAATCTTCAAAACCGTTTCCTACACTAGTAAGTTTGGATTGTAGATAGATTATGCAATATAGGGCCTCATTCAGAAAGCAAAATACATAAAAATGAACAATTCTGGTACATAGCAACTTCATCATATGGGACAAAGACATTTTCGTTCATTTAAACGCAGCTTTCAACCCCTGGAATGTCACCAATGATGCAACTGGCATTCTGCATAGGAAGCCTAAATAAGTGTTTCAGCTCGTTTTACTGGCAATGGATGTCCTTAATGATTGTGATGACAAATGCATTCTGGGACTTGTAGTCCTGATTTTTTTTTTTTTACTTTTTTTCATCCATTTCATTGAAGCTTTTGGGCTTATAGATCTACAACCCAGGAAAATGCAAAGATAATTTCTGACACTTAAAATATTATTTGTTTCGATGTATTTGTCTCTGATCATCCAGCTTGGCAGAGTTCCCTTACCCATTATAACACCCACTGATGTAAAATAACACAGACTGATGCAGGGGAGGAAACACCTGGCTCTCCAGCTGTTAGACTTCAATCCGCAAAATGAGAAAGGAAAAAAAACAAACTAAGACAGACTGAAAGAGAGAATAAATGAGAGACAGACAAAGAGAAACTGTCAGAGAGACAGACTGAAAGAGAGAGAGAGACAGAGACTGAAGAATGACACTGTGGGATTTCTGTGAAAAATAGTGTGTATGTTCCTACCTAGGCCAACGTGGGGAATTTCTGCTAGAATATTATTATTAATAACATTTATTTTTTGGGTGGGTGACACATCATCATTTTAAGTTTCTATTACATTCATAGCCTGAATTATGCTGGCCAAGCAGGGAACACCCCACCCTTTATAATCATGTGTAAGATAGTAACATATTACTGTCCAGCCACAGACAATAGAGTTCAATGCAAATATTAAGATTTGTACCGACACTTTTGTTTTTAGAATAGCTGTTACCTTATCTCAATCAGTTTACAGGCAACAGAGAATGATCACTTCTCAGACACCCTTTCGAGATTGCTATGGAAATGGAGTCAATTATATAATACCCTTTGAGTGCCAGAGAGCTACCTCTCTGGCACTCAAAGGGTTAAGATGGCATGTGGTTGTCAAGCAGTTTTAGACTGGGGTGCGGGGCTGTTAATTCACTAAGGTAAGATAACAGTGCACAAAAACTCTACAGTCTCTATGTTAGTCTGTGCAGACTAGCAATAAGAATAACCAATCAACAGAGGCTACATAAGATAACATAAGAATTGGTCAGTTTTATTCGACTGGATAATTAATTCCACCTTACTGCATAACCCCTCAACTGCAGGTAAACTTCCTGTTTCCTGTTGTTATTACATTACAGCTTCTATATGTCCATAGCTAGCTGAATATGATGGCCGTTTGTAGTCTACTGTGGAGACACAGGACGCCCATCATCACATTCAAAAATATTGACTGGCTTGATAACAGACACCAATATAAACACAATCTGCTTCATAAATTATCCAGTTCTCCGTTACATACAGTTTGATTAGCATCAGAATACACCCCTATGTTTAACCCATTGAATGCTAGACACGTCTCCACCATATTGTGAAGCACCCAAGTGACTGAGTGCCAACAAACAGAGCACTTTAATGCCAATGAATGCATTCCCAAAACATATGGTGCTCAAAGTATATTCAAATAAAACAGTCCCAGCAAGATGTAAAAAAGACATGATCTGTGCAGTGGACTAGTAGTTGGGTTAGAATGTTAGTGGACTAGTAGTCGGGTTAGAATGTTAGTGGACTAGGTGGTACTCTGCCCTGTTAGTTATGTTATTAAACAAACAGGCTGTGAAACATACTGAACGCTCAGCAGACAGGCGGTCTGCGTTTTTACGGATTCCAAATAACTTCTTCCAGGGAATCTGAACAGAGGACTGTTGTTCCTTGTAAAAAAAAACAATATATGTAGAAATGGTTACGGTTCTTTACAATTAAAATAAGCAAGCAGAGCTTATTCCTGCATCAAAGGGCAAAAACTCAGGTTTTAGAACAATTTGTGAGAGCACTGCACACATCCACATGTAAAATCTGAGTCACTGAGCAAGTCAGACCACATAAATGAACACATAGCTTTTATTTGTGAGAGTGTGTGTATTTATGTATGTACTAGTGTAAAAGCCCATGTAAACGGGCCAAGGTTCGGGTGATGTTAATCCTTTGAGTGCCAGAGGGGTACGCAATGCCTTGTTTGCAATGCGTTGCGTACCCCTCTGGCACTCAAAGGGTTAAGAGGCCGGTCCTGTTCTGTGTCCTGCTGCTGACGCGGTCATGCACTGTAGGGACTGGCCGAAAGCACAGAATGTTCCCAGCACAGAACTCCCAGCATTCCGTGCTCCCAGCATTCTGTGCGTTCAGGCAGTCTGTACTGTGCATGACAAACAAGCGAATTATTATATAGGATAAGGGAGGGCAAGGTTGAGTATTAATAAGAACTGTATCAGTTTCTGGGGCAGATATATTCTTAGGTACTAAGAAGAACTGGGGGGGGATGCACTAAGGTATGATAAAGAAAGAGAAGATAACGACAGGGATTCATCAAGGTGCGAATGGATTAATGCGCAAGAAAATTGGAGGATTTCTTTGTGCATTAACCATTCGCCAATTCAGCAACATTCGGATTGTATCTGGCCATCGCTTATTCTTCAATAAGCGATGGCCAGATAGATCCGCAAATGTGATCTGCTAACTTAAAGCTGGCGGATCCCATTTGAATGTATGGGTTGAACACTTGCGTACACATTTTCGCTTATGTGTATGTGTGGGTTTTCGGCCGGACTGGGCAATTTACACAATTTTCCCTGCTTAGCGTACACAAAGCTGGGAAACACACAAAATAACTGATGAATACCTGAAGGTATCCATCAATGATCGTGGCGAAGAGCAGTGTATTTGATAAGCTACTCTTCCCACAGTTTGATGAATCCCAGCCAAAGTGGATATGACTTCTACAATTCCTGTTATTATACTGAGCCAACGCACTAAGATTTCTTCCATTTGAGAAGTCTTAGTGCATAGGCGCTATAGACCAACATAGGAATGGTCTAAAACATGTGCCTGGTTTGAAAGCACACGTTTTAGACCATTTCAAAGAAGGGATTTGTTGTAACTAATGAGATTGCGGCTCTGTTGCAGAGCCTCCATGTTGACCGACACGGATTCCCTGCTGACAGCTTTAAAACTGTCAGTAGGAGACATCAAACTTTAAATGCAGATATCTCTGAAACCATAGCGGTTTGAGAGATAAGTTTTTTGAATTTAGCTCAGCTTTTTAAGCTCTTCTAAATGCAAAAAAAACTTTTTTTTGGACATTACTAACCCTTTAAAGCTGAACTTTCATCTTCATAATATTGCCCCCCAATACATTACTAATAAAGCGACAGGCAAAGGCATACTTGTATAATGTTGAATAAATCCACGTTATTGAAGTAATCCAGCTTCTTCAGCAGGCATCCAAGGCACAGAGCTTACAAGAGAAGCTCTGTGCGCCTGCGCAGGCAGCAACTTTCGTTACCTTAAAGTAACCAACAGACATCATCACCGATCTAGGCAGTGCACAGAACAGACAGCGCAGACACAGAGGCAACTTTCCTCTAAGATGTCTACGTTGTTGTCCACTGGATGCCTACAGAAGAAGTTGGATTACGTCAATAATGTAGATTTATTCAGCATAATACAACTATTCCTTTGCCTGTTGCTATATTAGTGACTAGTTGAAGAGACTGTGTACAGGGGCCACAGTGTCACCCAGCAACGACTACGGTGCAGTCATGCGCACTACAGACTGCCCGCTCCACACTTGATACGGAGTGCGGCACTCCAAATCCAGACCGTAGTCCTCTCTGAATTCAGAGCCCCGCTCCATTATCAGCCACCGTGCGGCAGTCTGTAGTGCGCATGACTGCAGTACGCGCAGCCGTCTCTACTGCGCATGACAGCTTCTGACAAACACACATTTAGCTAATGATTTTATAGGATTATTGGGGGGGCAATATTATAAAGATGATAGTTCCACTTTAAATGTAGAAATATGGATATTGTTACGGGCAATATGTTTACTTTTATTACTATAATCTTGAGACCTAATAATATCTGTATATTTATGAATTGTACCCTTTATTATGCCCTTGATACATTTTTAGGGGTGCTCTGAATGTTGACATTCCAAGGTATGGGTGCCTTGCATAAAAAAAAAGGTTGAGAACCTCTTCACTAAGGTGTGATAGAGAGGTGATAAAGCAGAGATGACTTCTCCAGTTCCTATGTTATTTTGTAGAGCCAATGCACCAAGATTTCACCAGCTTTGCAGATCTTAGTGCATTGGCTCCACAGCATAAGATAGTAATTGGAGAAGTGATATCACTGGAGATGTTATCTCCACTTTATCACACCATAGTGCATAACCTCCCATGTTGTCTGCAGGTATAAGCAAGACTGCGCCAGGCACAGATGTATAAAATCACATTAGATCTAGTTCAAACGGGCAACTTTGCTGAACTAACTTTTGTTGCAAAACGTTGCACAAAGTAGATATTGTTTTTTATGAGAATTCACAAGGGTGACTTCTATAGATACAAATATATCCACTGACAGCCTTGTGTAGCTGCAACATCTTACAACACAGCTGCTGCCACACAGTCACCCACGTGAACTAGGCATTAGTCTGATAGCACTATTAGGATAAATGTACCTTGTTCAGGGTTTCCTTTGTGCGTTTCATAGATTCACGTTGCTGATAAAGTTCCTCCTCTAATGTCTGATGAATTTGTTCCAATTCATCCTAGAAACAGAGATGTCTGTCATTGTCAGAACTGTTATTAGAGCTATGTGTTGCATACCCCTCTGTCAATCAAACGGTTAAGACTGCTTGTTAGAGGAGCAAGCAATGCATTGCTCAGCCCACTGGCACTGAAAGGGTTAGCAGCTCTCTTCCTGGAGTTTCATCTAGAGAGAGATGCTATGATTCTGCTTTGATCTCCCCCAGAGCTTTACAAAATGTAATTATCCAGAAAACTAGCCAGTGTTCTCTAATTAAAATCACATTGGCAAGCATCCAGTTCATGGGGAGAACATGGCCGTTTGCTTACTGACTAAGGAGTGAATGAGTTACCCTTTTAAAAGTACCAGTAACACCTCCTAATAATAACCCCTCCCAACACATATTAATCTGAGCAAAAAATTCTAATGCCCCTATGAATCAATCTTGTGTTTATTGGTTCTAAAAATCTAATCTTGAAAGGGATAGTAACATTCGAATGTAAAAAAAAAAATTATATATATATCTTAGATTATATATATATTGTAGGGTTTATCCCTCTGAGTAAAACAAGGGAACTTCCACTGCTGAAAGTGGAAAAGTTATTACAGCTCAAAATGTTATTTTTTTAGGTGCAGCATCATAGTGGCCTGAAATTGTACAGTGGCGCTGTTGCTACACCATCACATGGACAGCTCTGATCAGTTGACCATAAATCTCCATAGGATGGTGTAGCAACAGCGCCACTGTACAATTTCAGGCCACTGTGATACTGCACCTAAAAATTCAATTTTGAGCTGTAATAACTTTTCAATAAAGCACCTTTCAGCAGTGGGAGTTCCCTTGTTTTACTCAGGGGGACAAACCCAATAAAATATATTTTTTTTACATTTTAAGTGTTACTATGCCTTTAAATAGTGCTAGATTTCAGGTCCATGGCAATATGTTATCTTTTTAGCCTTAGAACTTCAGGACCCCAATCTCCTCCCACTGAAAACATCCTATGAAGACATAAGTAAGATTAGTTTGGGGTCCTAGAGGCCTGCAAAAAGAATTATGTCTACATCTATGGACGTGACATTCCTTACTAATTAAAGATTCATTTTTTAGAACCAATCAATACAGATTTGATTCATAGTGGTCATGAGTTTCTGCTCAGATAAAAGTAAGTGGGGGTTAATTATTAGGAGATGTTAGTATCATTAAAGCAAAATAGTGATTGACAGCTCTACTATGCAAGATGTTCTGGTGCTGCTGCAAGATTTACTGCACAAAATCCTCCCATGGTGTCTCAAATTGGTCTCTAGAAGAGGAATGGGCAACTTGAACCCCTCCAGCTAATGAGAACTTCAACTCCCATCATCCCCAGCCATTCAAAGCTGATGGGAGTTGCAGGGCTCAAAATCTAGGGGTCCTCAAGTCTTCCCATCACTGGATTAATCTTTTCAGTGCCCTCTGGCACTCAAAGGGTGAAACATTGGTGCATTTTTTTCCCATAACAGCCAAGAATGAGAACAAGTTAATACCTGTCGTTTTACATCACTCAGACTTTCCAAGTGATTATCCAGCTTGTGTTCTAAAAGCTCAAGTTTTTCTAGTAAAGTTGCTCTTTCGACCAGTAAGTAAGCAACCTGCTCGCTGGGGCTGCTGTGCGCAATGTCAATTAACCCTTCTTGGTCCAGCATTTCTTCTACTTCCTTCAACTGAGAATCTAAATGTACAAGAGAGAACACATGCATTTAAATAGAACGATTTGTCTCTATGAGTTTAAACCCCTTGACTATCAGAGGGGATTGAACACACTGAGAAGCAATGAGTGTGCACCCCTCTGGCACTCAATTTGTTAAAATAATAGGAAAATTTGACCCTGTATTAGAGGAAAGATTTCTGTTTTACAATAATTTTATGCTACTTAGCACACAGTTCATTCACTTTCTCCCCATCAAATACAGTATATATCATAACCTGTACACAATGCCCCACTTGGGGAGACAGGACAGACATTAAAGGGATAGTAATGTTTCATAATAAAAACAGCTTTAATTAATCATCATAGTATTTGGACTTTGGAGAGTGTTATTTCAGTTCTGTCAGAGTTGTAGTTCATGAGTAATTCAATGACAAAGTGTCCCCCTCCCGCCCCTGTTACTGATGTAACACTGCTCAGCCAGATCAGAAGGGAGGTGCCCAGGTAGATTGCACCGAGGGACAATCTTCAATTAAGATAAGGGAAAAAGCTTGTCAAGGTGGGGTAGGGCTTTCATTGTTTTCATATAAAGAAGATTGTCCCCTTCTGTTATCTGTCTGGTCTTACAACCAGATTCACATCTGAGAAGAGATGGCTTACACTAGGTAAAAGGGGTGGGAGGGGAAACTTTGCTTGTGAATATCTCTTAAACCATAAAGGTTTGAGAGATAAGACTTATATCGTTCTTCATGTTTTTGTAATGCCTACAAAATAAAATAAAGTTAAAACGAAGTATTACTATCCCTTTAAGGAGAAGAATGAACCTTCATCACCACACAATAAACAGAAAAAAGGTTGACACCCCAGTTGGCCAGCAGTTTTGTGGTCCAGATCATAGTCTACAAAATATGAAAGTCACCCTACTCAAATGAAACTTTCGAACACAAAGGGAAAGAAAAATCTGGGAATTTAAATTAATGGTTCTATTTGACACATTAAAAACAGGACTGAACCTAGGGATGGACTTTCATGTCTCATTATAATTGATATAACATCTTAGTATAGATATTGCATAGAGACAGATCTTTTCAACTCACAGACTAACAGGCTCTTCACACCTCTGTGTTAATGAACATTTCCTTGTTCCCAGGACTTTGATCTAACCCTGTGCATATCACTTCATGTAGACTGTATGTTTATTAAGTTAATTGATCCCCACTGTGTACGCATATACTCTGTAAATATAAATGCAGTGTTATTCTAGCTTTATTTGTTAACCCATGCCTGAAGAAGGGGCTTTAGTGTCCTGAAAGCTTGCATTTGTGGTGTCCTCAGTTAGCCATTAAAAAGGTATCACCTAGCCATTAAAAAGGTTATCACCTAGCCATTAAAAAGGTTATCACCTTTATATCACTCTTGTGAATTTTCTGTTACAATGAATCCTATCTACTTAGCACACTGAAAGCTACAGAGGTCTCAACACATTGGGGGAGATTCACTAAGCGGTGATAAAGTGGAGATGACTTCTCCAGTGATAACACGTCTCCAGTTCCTATGTTATTCTATGGGGCCTATGCACTAAGATCTCCAAAGTGGAAGATATCTTAGTGCATTGGCTCCAAAGAATAACATCAGAACTGGAAAAGACATCTCTACTTTATCACCACTTAGTGAATCTCCCCAATGTGCTGAGACCTCTGTAGCTTTCAGTGTGATAAGCAGATAGGATTCATTGTAGCAGAAAACTCACAAGAGTGATATAAAGGTGATACCTTTTTAATGGCTAGGTGATAACCTTTTTAATGGCTAGGTGATGCATTTGTGGTGTCCTCAGTTAGCCATTAAAAAGGTATCACCTAGCCATTAAAAAGGTATCACCTTTATATCACTCTTGTGAATTTTCTGCTACAATGAATCCTATCTACTTATCACGCTGAAAGCTACAGAGGTCTCAGCACAATGCACTAAGATTTCTTCAACTTTGGAGATCTTAGTGCATAGGCCCCATAGAATAACAAAGGAACTGGAGAAGCGATATCGAAGTCATCTCCACTTTATCACCGCTTAGTGAATCTCCCCCATTGTTTTTTAACAGCACATTCTGACACCTTCATTAAAAACACTGGTATTCTATAATGTTTCTATTCACATGTTGGCCCATTCATGTGCTGGAGAAAGTCTCTGGTCTTCAGTGGAAGATTGTCTACATTACTATGGATGTGGTGTCCCTTTACGCCTGCACTGATCATCAGCTGGGGTTGGAGTTCATTTGAGTTCTTTTTAGATCAAAATCAGATGTCAACCCTACAAAAACAGTTTTTATTGATATCTATTAATTTTGTATCACAATTGTTTTTCCATTCAAGAGGAGTTTTAATTTATCTGTTATGCAGTGGTGAAAACAGGGACCATGGGGATTAAACAGCCTCCACCAAAAGGCTGCATACTTAACAGTCAGGTTCCAATTAGAAGAAACTCCACCCCTTCATCTACCCCCCCCCCTTTCCTGAAGCTCAGTTTTCTTAAGTGTCCTGTTAGGAAAAGAGAGTTCAACCTTTGCCTCATAACCATACCTGGGAACTTCCAATTGAGGTCTGCCCGGATGGGAGTCCTCTGGTGCAGCAGGGGGTGACAATAAAGATGCGAATCACATCAAAAAGGGGTGGGGCTTGATGCGAGTTGGGGGGGCAGGGCTTAAAGGTGACACACAGAAGGCTGGGGAAGGAGGAACACCGGGAGAAACAGCAGATGTGGGCAGAGTTTCAATAGAAACTCCCCACATCCGGAGGAATCTGTCTCTGCTCCGGAGACCTGGTAAAGCTCTGTCAAAACCGGAGTCTCTGGGTCAAATCCGGAGAGTTCCCAGGTAGGCTTATAACCCAGAGAAATGAGAATTAGATAAGCGTTCCTACTGCCAAATAAGAGTCTTTATCTGAACTTGCTGTTTTGTCTACTGATACAATGTATAACACGTATGATCCCTCTTGAAAAAAATGTATCTAATCTTCTCTTAAATGTATCCATTGTATCTGCCATTACCACATCCTTGGGCAAGGAATTCCACAATTTAACAGACCTTACTGCAGAAGCTGAAACCTTCTTTCCTGTTATCTCAAGGGGTGGCCCTAGTTATTTGATCAGGCCTTAGAAAGAAAAGTTCACCAGAGAGATCCTTGTATTAACCTCTCATATACTTGTGCAATGTGGTAAGATCACCTCCTAGTCGTCTTTTCTATGGCATAAACAAACCCATTTTGTCTAGACGTTCCTCATACATCTAGTCTTTCATTCCCTTAATTACTTTTGTTGCTCTTCGCTATACTATCTCCAGTTTTATAATATCCTTTTTAGAACTGGTGCCCAAAACTACACAGAAAAAGATGAATCACACACGTGAATGTCAGAATGAATGATGAGTAAAATCACTTCTTTACTGAATAGAGAGAGTTACATAGAGTGAGAGTGAGAGTGAAATGGTTAACAATACCAGACTCCTGGTTCCCTGTTACTATTCCTAGCAACCACAACATTAACCCCTGAAATCCCTCCTGCACTATCTCCCCAGTACTACAATTAGCTGCCACCACCAAGACTTTATAACTGGGCGTCTTAGGTTACCCCAAACACAACAGAATTACAGTATAAAATCACCTTAATAATCAGACATATAGAATTAACCCTTTAGTAACGTGTTCTAGCTGAGCTTCCTTCAGATTAGTGAATTCATATTAGAGAACAGAGACAAGAGCTGATTAATTGAACATTTAATCTGAAAAAAGGCCCCACAGTGCTGGTTACAAAACTACAGAAATAAAGGACATACACAAATATAGATTACACATAAGCAAAACAGTTAATAAAATAAAATGGGAGAAAGACAAGAAATCCTTAAATTACCGATACTTTAAGAGTCCTTGGGAACTTCAGATGGTATTTTCCCCCTTCAGTTGTTACAAAGAAATTCCCTGTTTTATCCAAAAACACATATGAAAAAGTTTCGACAGTTCCTTCTAATAGGCCAACCCCCTTCAGTTGTTAACTGGGAGGGTTCAATATAGTTTATGACACTCTGTTCTGCTCTGGCGATGCTCATTCAGTTTCTGGTGATGTTATCTACTTAGCTAATTTTATGGCCTAGGACTGGTGCACTTTGAATAACAAACAAACAAATTATACATACCAGGGCCCAGCGAGACCCAACTCATGCCTTGGCATGACAAACTTACTAAGTAAACAAAGTAATGAATTGTTGGTGGGATCTGTAGGATGGAGAACATCTGGTTTGTTTAGGTCAGGTGTAGCTAATTCTTGGTCCTCAAGAGCTACCAACAGTGCATTTTTTCAGGATTTCCCCGAATGTGTGCAGGTAGACAAATAAAATGACTGAGCCACTAATTCAGTGGTTCCCAAGCTTTTTTGTTTTGCTCAAGGCACCTCTAATATGCAGTCTGGCACTTTTGGGGCATCCCTATCATTTTATGTCACTTGTCAAGGTTACAAATACATAAATATAGAGTTATTATTATACCTCACAACTAAAATAAACATACTGTGCATAGTGATATCCATAAATATACAGTCTACATTAACATTTTTGTCAAAGCCTTATAGATAAAATGGGGCACCCTAAGTGGATATCCGTGGCACACCAAAGTGCCACGGCACCCTAGTTGAGAAACACTGCACTAATTAGTCCATCTGTGCTCCAGGTGGGATATCCTGAAAACCTGAACTGTTGGTAACACTTGAGGACCATGGTTAGCTAAGAATCGCCGGTTCAAATTAAACTAATTTGGTGCATCCCAGCATTTGATCTCTGTTAATGCAACTCTGTAACAGATCCAGGTGTAACTCCAGAGCACTGCTCTGCACGGGAAGAGAACACAGGTTACCTTGCTGAAGCTGGAGCTTTTCAAGTTCAATCCTGAGTTGTATATTTTCTTTTTCAAAATCTGTAGTGAGGGCTTCTCTCTCCTCAGTGAGGCTCCGGATGTGAGCCACATAGCTCTCTACCTACGGAGGAACAAAATTGTGCCATGCATGGTCAGATGAGGCATTAAAAGAGATGTAATATCCCCAATAACCCTGCACTTACCTTACTAAGGCCAGAAAATCTTCATGGCCCTATGAATGTTGCCCTTGTGAATTTGTTCAAGAGATAACATCTTCAATCAGTCCTGGACTTTGTGTCTATGGAGGAGGACATGCTAGTTGCTGGCAGTTGTTTCAGTCTGAAGCAGGCAGAATGCATCCACCTACTTAACACGTTAAGAACCAGGGGATGTGCAGCTAATTGCAAAACCAATGCATTGCACACCAGGTTGGTCCTTAAAGTGTTAAGATTAGCATGAGCGGTGAGCAGAGTTGTAGGTGCTGTGGTCCTGCTAGTGACGGTCATGTCTGCCTTCATGGAGGTGATGTCCAGGACTGACTGATGTTGAACAAAGACCATTAGGATTTTGGACACAGTAACTTAAATGTGCGTGTGTGTATATATAGCAAGAAAAGGAGTTGTGGAAGGCACACAGAGGAAACTTCTTCGGAATAAATCCACCTGTTCACTGCTAAAGAAGTTTCCTGTGTGTACTTTCCACAGCCCCTTTTCTTGCTATTATAATAACAGCCTCTGGATGAGCACCCAGGCATTACAGTTTTACTACGAACAGTGAATGCATTCCATACCTGGACTCTGTACTGTGCGTGTGTGTGTATGTATACATATATATATATACATATATATATATATATATATATATATATATATATATATATATATATATATAAAAGTCTTAGGCAGGTGTGGAAAAAAAGCTGTAAAATAAGATTGCTTTCAAAAATAGACATGTTAATAGTTTATTTTTATCAGTTAACAAAATGCATGGTGAGCGAACAGAAGAAAAATCTAAATTAAATCAATATTTGGTGTGAACACCCTTTGCCTTCAAAACACCATCAATTCTTCTAGGTACACTAGGTACTCTTGCACAAAGTCAGGGATTTTGTAGGCATATAGTCAGGTGTATTATTATACAATTATACCAAACAGGTGCTAATGATCATCAATTTAATATGTGGATTCAAATACAATCCTTAACTGAAACAGAAACAGATGTTTAGGATGAGGAACAGCCAACTCAGTTAACAATGTGAGGATGCTGAAGACAGTTTAAAGTCAAACATCATACACCATGGCAAAATTGAGCACAGTAACAAGATACAAGGTAGTTATACAGCATCAGCAAGGTCTCTCCCAGGCAGAAATTTCAAGGCAGACAGGGGTTTCAAAATATCCAAGCTCTTTTGAAGAAGCACAAAGAAATGGGCAACACTGAGGACTGTAGACACAGTGGTTGGCCAAGGAAACATAGGGCAGCAGACGAAAGACACATCATGTTAACTTCCCTTTGCAATCGGAAGATGTCCAGTGGTGCCATCAGCTCAAAACTGGCAGAAAACAGTGGGACCCTGGTACACCCATCTACTGCGGAAACAAGGCCAAGCAAATTAACTATGCATGAAAACACAGGAAATGGGGTGCAGAAAAATGGCAGCAGGTGCTGTTGACTGATGAGTCAAAATGTGAAATATTAGGATGTAGCAGAAGGCAGTTTGCTTGCTGAAGGGCTGGAGAGCAGTAAAAGGATGAGTGTCTGCAGGCAAAAAGTATGGTGGAGGTTCCTTGCAAGTTTGGGGCCACATTTCTGCAAATGGAGTTGGGGATTTGGTCAGAATTAACATTCTCCTCAGTGCTGAGAAGTACAGACAGATACTTATCTAGATACTTATCCAATATGCAACAGCATCAGGGAGGTATCTTACTGGCCCCAAATTTATTCTGCAGCATAACAACAACCCCAAACATACAGCCAAAGTCATTAAGAACGATCTTCATCGTAAATAAGAACAAGGAGTCCTACAAGTGATGGTATGGCCCCACAGAGCCCTGATCTCAACATCATTGAGTCTGTCTGGGATTACATGAAGAGAGAGAAACAACTGAGGCTTCTAAATCCACAAAAGAACTGTGGTTAGTTCTCAAAGATGTTTGGAACAACCTACCTGCTGAGATTCTTAACAAACTGTGACAAGTTTACCTAGAAGAATTGATGCTGTTTTGAAGGCAAAGGGTGGTCACACCAAATATTTATTTGATTTCGATTTTTCTTTTGTTCTCTCACTATGCATTTTGTTAAAGGATAAATATAAACTATTAATGTGTATTTTTAAAGCATTCTTACTTTACAGCATCTTTTCACAGCTGCCTAAGACTTTTGCTGGAGTGCAACCAATTTTCAGCAAATACACAAAGTATATGTGTGCGTGTGTATGTCCATGTATGTATGTATGTATGTATGTATGTATGAGTGTGTCTGTGTTTAGATGTGTGTGTGTGTATTATAAGATTGTATTATTTCTCTTTTAATATGATTATAAAAAAACAAACAAAAACTGTAATGCTCACTTTCCTTCTCATTGGCAACCTGTGGATCCCCAGCAGTTACAGTCCATCTCACCTCCTTCATCTCCTCGGCTTGCTGTTGTCTAAGCTCTTCCAAGCTGGTACTAGCAGTCTGTAACTTGGTCTGGGTGCCCTGGTACAGTGTCCATAGGAAAGTCAAGTGGTCTTCTGCAGAAGCTTCAGGGCAAAGTCCTTCCTCTTCTAGCTTACACAGTATGTCTTCCACTTGGATATGCACCTTACATTGAGAGGAACAAATACAGCAATATCAAATATACCAGCTTTGGTATGTAAAATGTCAACACCATTCAACCTTTGAAACATTCAAACCTTCAACCATTCAACCTTCATCATTTGAAACATTCCAAAAACCTTCCTTTGCACAACACCATTTTACAGCGTATACAATACAGACTGGCATTGTGTGTAAGGACATGCAATTCATTACCCACAGTGCAACAAGTTTTACTTCCATACTGAAATGTAAAGTGGAACTAATGCCTCATAACAAGGTTTTTTTGTTTGTTTTTTTAATGACTTCTAAATTTACCAGGCTGGTGCAGACATTGCTTCACAATGCGTTGGACACCATCTGGCACTCAAAGGGTTTGAAAATAGTAATACAGGAAACATTTAAAGGGACAGTAATATTTGAATTAAAGTTTAAGTCCAAATCCTCTTTAAAATGTTTCTAACACATAGCGCTATAATTTAACACTTACAGTTTTGTAGTTCAAGCGCAATTCAAGATGAAAGGATCCCCCTCCCACCCCTTCTGGTCATCTCCCCTTAGATCTGGAACCCGGTCGTGGGACCGGACGGATGCAGTGAGGCACAATCTTTACTAAGTAAGTGTAAGGAAAACACTGCCCCCCCCCTTGACAAAGGAGGGCAGTATTTTCCTTTTGCTTACTGAAGATTGTCCCTCGCCGCTCTCCATGCGGACCAGACTGAGAGGCTGAGTGACGCAAGGGAAAGAGGCTGGAGGGGGATACTTTTCGATTGAATAGCACTTGAACTACAAACCTGTAAGTGTTGAAATATAGCGCTGTGTGTTTAAAAAAAAAAATAGCGACAACTCAGACCTGAACTTTAATTCAAGCATTACTATCCCTTTAAAGTGACTTTTATGAGGTCTTATTGTTCCTTTAAGTGAAATTCTTGTGCAGTTCATATATACTTTATGGAATAATATGGAAGGTACACGTGACCCCAAATTCATCCCACAGAAGGCTTCCTTACAAGACTTCACTGGGAGGAATTTGGAGCCCTTGGGGATATGCACTGAAGTGTGATAAAGTGGTGATAAAGTGGAGATGACTTCTCCAGTTCCTATGTTATTCTATGGAGCTAATGCACTAAGATGTCTCAAGTGGTAGAGACCTTAGAATAACATAGGAACTGGAGAAGTGATATCACTGGAGAAGTCATCTCCGCTTTATCACCTCTTTATCACACCTTAGTGCATCTCCCTGCTTGAGTCCTGAAACATGAATCATGTCTGACTCCAGATATCCAAAGCTTATTAAAGATTAATTTTGGAGAATCAATCAGAATTAGGATTTCCTGCCCGGATTAAGGTGAGGGTTCATCAGGAAATGCTATATTTTTAACAGCAAAGTCTTTTATTTATATAAAAAATAAATAAATAAATAAATAAATAAATAAAAATACATATATTGAAAGAAAGAGCTAATGTAATCGACACAGAAAAGCACCCCCTACTTCCATATACCCATAGGTGCACAAGGAAGCTGTCAGCGGGGTAGGTTTTTGTGTACTTCACTATCTTTAAACAAAATATTTTGGGCCATGTGGGGTATTCAAACTGCATCGTAAAATAAACTAAATCAAAATTAATGTTGATATAAATTGAGCTTTCAGCCCATAGAATGCTACAGAGTCCCCAGTGCTTTGCTTCATACTCAGTGATCCAGATTGACACCATTGTGTGCCACTCATCTGTCACACACTCCATCATGTCCAACCAGTGACGGGATTACCAGGAGAACACACGAACATTACAGGTAAGTAACAGAGGCACTACAAGACATAGCAGTCCAACTAAGCATTTCCCATTAGTGGTAGTTCCTAAGGGTTATAGAAGAATGCAGATGTGGACCTCTTTCTTTCAGTTACCTACAGCTGCACCTCCCTCATGATGCCAAAATGTACATTTGGTATGAGATGCACTAAAGCGTGCTAAAGAGGTGATGAAGCAGAGATGACTTCTCCGGTGATGAAGCAGAGATGACTCCTCCAGTTCCTATGTTACTCCATGGAGCCAATGCACTAGGTTTGCGCCACCTTTGGAAATCTTACTGCATTGGATATATACAGTAACATAGGAACTGGAAAAGTGATATCACAGGAGAAGTCATCTCTGCTTTATCACCTCTTGATCATGTCTTAGTGCTGGTGTTATCTGCTTCTCTGATTCAAAGGAGAATTATTCGGCACTTTGTGGTCGGACTGATGTTTCTGGGCAGGATCAGTATGATGTGCAGCAAGATATTTCTTCTCTGTGCATGACACCTGCGTGCGAAAATAGACTGCACCCTGGGTAGGACAAGGTCCTGGCTTGATGAGCAGCTCTGGGCCTCACTGTAGCAGCCTGTTTTACTCATCAGGAAAAGCAGATAGATTAGACATGTGTTTTTTTCCATAACATCCCTTCCATTCCATTCATTCTTTGTTGAGAAACCCACAATTATTATAACCTTTTGAGTGCCGGAGTAGTATACACATACCTGGGAACTCTCCGGATTTGCCCCGGAGACTCCGGTTCTGACAGAGCTTTACCGGGTCTCCGGGGCAAAGGCAGATTCCTCCGGATGTGGGGAGTTTCTATTGAAACTCTGCCACATCTGCTTTTTCTCCCGTTGTGCCTCCGTCCCCAGCCTTCTGTGTGACACATTTAACCCTCTGAGTACCAGAGTGGTACGGAATGCATTGCTTTGCAATGCATTCCGTACCACTCTGGCACTCAAAGGGTTAAATTCCCCCCAACACTCGCGTTAAGCCCCGCCCCTTTTTGACGCGAGTAGCGTCATTTTTGTTACCCCCTGCTGAACAGAGGACTCCCCTCCGGGTAGCCCTCAACTGAAAGTTCCCAGGTATGACAACGTTGCGTACCCCTCTGGTACTTGAAGGGTTAACTAAAGATCCGCTGATCCTTATGTTAGTGAGGGGAAACTGATCCCTTACTCCCAATCTGACCTTTCCCTAACACCTAGCTTGATATAATAAATCTAATAAAATCCACACAGTAAACAGATATAAACCTTTGAATAGCCAAGCTGTGAGGTCACATCCATAACTCAGCACTACAGCTCCACTGTTTACCTTCAGAAATGAAACAGAGCAGATTACATTTCCAATTTAGGTAACAAAAATACAGGATATATGAACTATAGAAATGTCTAACGGAAATGTTATTTCAAATCAAGGGTTAACACCTTGAGAGGCAAAGGGTTTCCAACTCTTTGAAATGCCTTGCACTGTGGACTAGGTGACAGAAACAAAAGGTATCAGTAGGCTGTACAATTACACTAGATGTTAACCATTTGAGTGCCAGAGGGGTGAGCAACACATTGCAAACCAAAGTAATACGTTGCTCACCCCTCTGGCACTCAAAGGGTTAAAGGCCAGACTGGCACATTACAGAAATCTAGTCAGTTTGCGCATATGAGGGACCTCAGCTGCTGTAGAATTTCTTGGAGAGAGGAGCTTCCAATCAGAATTCTGCTTCCCACCGTTGTCCCCAGTTATGGGGCGAAGCTTCAGGAAGCAGAATGGGGTTTCACAGTTCTGTTTTCCAAGAGGTTCTGCAGCAGTGACAGGCTTTACTGCACTAGACTCTGGCAGAGAATTTTCATTTGTTCCCATGGTGGAATTGCCTTGTTCTAGAATTACTCAAGGGGGTTATGCACTAAGGTGTGTTAAAGAGATGATAAAGTGCAGATGACTTATCCAGTGATATCACTTCTCCAGTTCTTATGTTATTCTATACATGATATGCACTAATATGCCCATAGATGGAGAAATCTTAGTGGCTTCATAGAATAACACAGGAATTAGAGACTTGATATAATTGGGGAAGATATCTCATCTTCATCACCTCTTTATCATACTTTAGTGCATAACGCCACAGGGGGGAAGGTGATAAAGTGGAGATGATTTCTCCGGTGATACCACTTCTCCATTGTCTATATTATTCTATGAAGCCTATGCACTAAGATCTCTAAAGCTGGAGAATTCTTAGTTCATTGGTTCCAAAGAATAAAATAGGACTTGGAGAGATTAGAACCCTGGTAACACTTCTCCAATTCCTATGTTACTCTAAGGAGCTTATGCACTAAGATTTCTCCAACTTTGGAGATCTTAGTGCAGAGGCTCCATAGAATAACACAGGAAATGGAGAAGTGATCTCACTGGAGAAGTCATCACCACTTTATCACACTTTAGTGCATAACCCCGTCCCCTTGTTGCATCTGCCCCCATGTCTTCTTTGCACATTAGCCTCCAGCCCCAGGGTTTCAATACGTGTGAGCTTGGTAACCAAGAAGAAAACCAGAAATGGGAAGGAAAGAGGTGTGAGATAAAGCTTATGCATGTATTTATATGCTTATTTATATAGCAGTGCTGGGTATGTACAGCTTTACATAGTCAAACAAGGATACAATGCAGGAAATAAATACAATTGCAATATTGAAAAATTGAATACAATTGCAGTATAGAAAACAAAAGGAGTTTCCTGCCCCCAAGTGCTTACAGTCTAGTTAGATACAATGGGTAACAAATAAAACAATAGGTTTTAACACAAGTGCAGAATTAACGCTTGACCAGCTGGCCGAAGATTAGGTTGGGTCACTCAGATTTGTGATGGAATTAAACTGAACAAGTGCTATTCAGAATGTGTGAACTGTGTGCCAGACTTCTATTAACAGGTAAAATAAAATACATGAGCATGCTCAGTGCTCACTCATACTGCATCACTGATGCAGAGAGAAAAAAAAAAAAACAGACCCTTCTACATTGCTGCTAGTTCAGCTTGCCTAGTTGGTGTCTTCACTATATTGGATTGTCACTTACTGTGGCAAACTGCACTGTTGCATGGCACTTTCAGAAACAACACAGGGGCATTATGTACAAAAGAAAAGAGGAACAATTTTGGGGCAAACCAACTGCACCATTGAATCAGAGCTAAAAATACCAGTTCATTTAAATGGGACTTTTAAACCCTTTCATGCTAGAGAGGTCCCCAATACATTGATCTGCAATGCACTGTCAACCACTCTAGCATTCAAAGCATTAAAAGCACAATTTAAATCAATGAGAATTGGTGAATTTGTATTTGTCCCCTATGTTTCAGTTGGTTTGCTCCAGAATTGCTCCCTTTTTCTTTTGTGCACAAGGCCCATGTTTTCTTAAAGACACTTCACTGAAAGAGATTTGTTCTGTTTAACCCTTTGAGTGCAAGGGTGTTATCCCCCCTCTGACACTCAAGGGGTTAAGCCATATCACAGAATGGAATTGTTTATACATTTGTATGCAAAGTTTGCATCACACCGTTTAATGCCCTGGCTGCAAGAGACTTTTAAAGGGCAAGACGTCTCTAGCATCCCAGGGGCTGAAGACATTTAACATCTTCACCTATGTTTATACTTTATGTCTCTGACAATGAGCTTTCTGAATCTGTTTCCAGAAAGCTTTTTGTCAAGTACAATGGATGCAAGGAAAGTAATACAATGTAAAAAACATACAATTAAGGTCAGTAATATACGGTATATAGGGCACTCCGTATTTCTGGGATATTTATAGTGTATCACAATTCTGCTTTGACAGTCAACTGACAAAAAAAGGTTTGTAGAAACATATCGAGAGAGCATTTATAGACGTGAAACGCGTTAGAATACTTCTGGGTTATTATACCTGGCTTGTATGTGTCCCGAACATAGCTGACCTCTACAATTGTGAGTAGACATCATTTTTCATTTATTTTATTGTTTATTGAAACAATAATGCATTATTGGGCACCCTTCTCTTTTTCTTCTGTCTCTTATAAAAGTGTAAAACACACGTGTGTGTGTGAATATATAAAGATAAATGGTTACTATCCCTTTAACATGAGTAAGTTGAATTTTACAATGCATGATCCTTTAACTAGAATCTTCATTTCACTAATGAAACAGTTTATCTGTGTAGGCCACAATAACCTGGTCTGTAGCACTTGATGATACGGTTTAATCAGTCAAGCTACCCACAGCTTAGATATTGCATCCCCTACTGTACATACAAAATCTGTACAATTAGTTATAACATGTTAGAACTTTTGATTATGAACTGATCATATAATCATTGGTAGTACTACCTCCACAATGCACTAACAGTGTCATTTGTTATCTACAAACTACTCATGCCATGAGTGATTAAGCCTTTCAGTGCCAGAGAGGTTCTCAAAAGGTAAAAGGAATTGACCATCACCAATATTTGCACAGGTGAGGCTTCTTACCTTATCCATTGTGGTTTTATATCCCAGTGTATATGTCCTCAGTGCCAGACCAACTCACTAAATATATCCGGCCTTAAGATGATCCATAACTTGTGCCCAGGATGTGGCACAGCAGGTAAATATGAGTGGTAATCAGTAATAAAGAGGGTAGGAAATGTCAATGGTGTAGGGATCTGCCTCATAGGGCTTTCACTTGGAGCTCTTCCAATCATTCACACGGTATTGGATATCTCCTTCTTTGACCCTCACTTTTCTTACACCCTGATCCAGCTCACTTATTCATCACCTGGCACCATGATCTAGTTCACACCACTCTCCTTTCCTATAACCCAGTTTGTATCACAACCCTTGTTCTGGAATCATGTTGCCAGACCCAGCCTACCCATCCTACACCATAACCCAGCTCACAGCATCCCCTGATTTACATCGTGCTCCAGTGTACAGCTCTCCACTACTTTAACTTGATCACAGCCAACCTACTTTCAGTTCTTGCAATCTATACTATGACCCAGTATACCAAAAGCCTACCTAATCCCTGATTCACCACACAGAGCCTCCACTGACACTCCAGTGCAGCTCCTTCAGTTGCGCTCACTGTGCCAATCCAGCTTCCAGATTCACCCACTTATACAACTAAAATTAATAAGTTTGCACTTATACCATGATAGAAAACATAAACTCGCATATTAACAGAACTATAGCGCACAACCTCCTGCTTACAGTACTATAGTTCACGCACTGTATTTCACTGCCCCCCATACCTCTATATTACATTGCATTCCCCTTACACCACTATAGTTCACACCCTCCCCGCTTATACTACTATAGTTTACAGCCTCCCCCCCTTTACACCACTACAGTTTACAGCCTCCCCCCTTTACACCACTATAGTTCACAGCCTCCCCTTTACACCACGATAGTTTACAGCCTCCCCCCTTTACACCACTATAGTTCACAGCCTCCCCTTTACACCACTATAGTTTACAGCCTCCCCCTTTACACCACTATAGTTTACAGCCTCCCCCTTTACACCACTATAGTTCACAGCCTCCCCTCTTACATCATTATAGTAATCCAGTCTCTCTCACAACACTACGGATCCCATTCTTACACCAAGACCCAGTCTTCTCCTGTTGCAGTTTACAGTGTCTCCCTGATTCCCTTACCCAGCTCCCCATCTATCTTACACAGTGACCGGGTTCACAGACTCCCCTCTCACTCTGCCCCGGTCCTGCAGTGCCACATGATAAGATCTCCCCCTGGTACTATATTATCAGGGACAAAACCATTCCCTGCAGTGTATTAAGATCAGGAGCCAGCACCGCTTCTCCAGCTCTGTCGCTCCTCCTCTAGATGGGGAAGGCTAAGAGTCGTCATGGCAACAGCTTCAGCCCCGGCAGTATGCTATGTGCAACGGGGAAATCCGTCCGAGCACAACAAAAACCCTCAACAAGTAACCCCTCCGTGTCATTGAACTGTGATGCATTCCCTTGGGGCTGATGCAGTAATGCAGCGATTATGTGATAAGCCACCTCAGCATTATAGTGGACATATAAAAATCCCATTGACTTATATGGCGCTTTTAAACACTTGAATCAATGTTAGAGAGAGAGAGAGATATCCAACGCATTATAATATTAATAATAATGCGAAGGTTAATTAAAAGGCAGATTGACTGAGCCCCATTCAATGAATTCCTGTCAGCAACTTTAAATATCATGTTTACCAAATGGAGATTTATTATAAAGGCAACAAGTAATGTCTGCATTCCTTCCAGGTCTCCCTCTGTAGGAGATAGTAGTGGTGATGTATTCTCTCACAGTTTTATTTCTTCAGTGGTTCACTACTACATTAGCAATGATAAAACTAACAAAAATTTAACATTTCGCAAAATATTACAGTTGCACCATCATCATCTCTAGAACCCGTTGCGTTAGCATTTACTTTTATTGGACATAAAACTGTAGGTGTTATCCTGTATTGTTTTGTAATTTCATTTAATAGCAGCTGAACATATGACGAAGAAAGAGACATTACAGAAACAACAGCATTTCTGCTTTATCTGAATACGTTCCAGTGTGGGCAAAAAATGCACACGGTGGCAATTTTTACACAGAGGAGAACGAAAGTGTTGGCTTCAGTTTCCCGGGGAAGATATCTGGTGGCCGACCGGATGTAGTAATCACAGGCTTGTGGAGGCTGCATGGGAGTACAGCATGGGGAAAACTCGCAGGTTGGTATAGCATAGTGAACTCTTAGTGCAGTGTTGGCAGTAGTTGGTCCTCCAGCTGTTGAGTGACTACAGATCCCGAGAGTTGTAGTCCCCAAAAGGTGGCGTTTCAGCATTTGCCTTCCCCTGCTTAGGGTATGACAGAGGTGGGGGACTGGTGGCTCTCCAGCCCTCGTTGGACTCCAACACGTATGATAATAGGTGTAGTTCAACAACACCTAGAGAATAACAAGTTATCCACCCATGGTGTTGGTAGTAGGGTGTTTAGATTAAAATAAAATATTAATTTGCAGATTTATGTTGTTTTCATTGGTAAATAATACAAATAAGTAAGTTACTCTTATAATAAATTACTCACTTGAACAATAATAGTTAAATGAAAACCTGCATCGGTGTCAGGATTATTTTATTATTTTCTATTTAAGTTTATTTTGTTATCATTTTATAATTCTGAACATTTAAAATAATATATTCAGGATAAACTGGATACACCCTTTTGGGGTAGTTATGTATATTGCATACTTCAGGGCTATTTTAGCCACATTTTGCCTTTCAATTTGCACATTTTATATGTAACTCCTGTTAACCGATAGTTGCCATATTGTCAGATCTGCTACCCTGGGAGCAGACCTGCAATTAAGTCAAGGCTACAATGTGAGCACCGGTACCCAAAGAAGAGAGCAGAACAGGAGACTTAAAGGGATAGTAATACTTCGTTTTAACTTTATTTTATTTTGTAGGCATTAAAAAAACATGAAGAATGATATAAGTCTTATCTCTCAAACCTTTATGGTTTATGAGATATTCACAAGCAAAGTTCCCCTCCCTCCCCTTTTACCTAGTGTAAGCCATCTCTTCTCAGATGTGAGTCTGGTTGTATGACAGGACAGATAACAGCAGGGGACAATTTTCTTTGTATGAAAACAATGAAAGCCCTTCCCCCCTTGACAAGTTTTTCAGCTTTTTCCATTATCTTAATTGAAGATTGTCCCTCTCTGCAGTCTACCTGGGCATCTCCCTTCTGATCTGGTTGAACGGGGGGGGGGATACTTTGTTTGTGAATATCTCTTAAACCATAAAGGTTTCAGAGATAAGACTTATATCATTCTTCATGTTTTTTTAATGCCTACAAAATAAAATAAAGTTAAAATGAAGTATTACTATCCCTTTAAAGGAGACCCCAATGCTAAAAAGTCCAACACAGCTGGTCTGCCAGGAATGTGATGCACTTAAGAGTTTGTAGAGGACAGCCACCGACTTCCAGTTTGTGTAATACACCCCCCCCCCCCCAAAAAAAAAAAAAAAAAGCTCATAGAAACTAGTTTGGGACTGCACAGAGCAGCAGCAGGTTTTTTTTTTTTTTTTTTTCTTTTTCTAAGTCTTCATGCGTTGGACCAGAATTAGTAAAGCATGCAAAACTGCACTTTAAGATGGATTTCTAGTTAATGTTTAAGAGAATGAAAAACTGTCTATGTGTTGTATCAATTATTTCTTTGTTATATAATTGTTATAAATAATTTTTATGTGTTGGGGGCACAGTCTGGCACTTCATTCTATCTGGTTTCTGTGCTAGGTTAATAGTACCGCACACTACTATGATGAATTTAGACAGAGGCCACACTGTGTCTAATAGCAGACTGATGTTTGGCCTCAGACTAATTGGTATATATTGTAAGGAATTAGGTGAATGTGCAACACCATGCCATCACAACATAATGGTTAATTTCTCAAAAATTCTGTATTTTACAAAAAATGACTTGTACAAAAATTCTGGCAGACTTTATTTCTCAGCAAAATCATCTTCACTTGTCTTAGGGTGACAGGTCCACTTGAACCCTTTCACTGCTAAATATATCTCCAACACATTGCTTTGCAATACTTTGGAGATATCTTAAAGGGCTAGTAATGTCCCATTATAATTTAATGTTATTTTGTAGATATTAAAAAAAAAAAATTATCTGGATCAAGTCTCTTCTGCAAATCATTTATATTTTTAGAGAGATAACGTTTTTAAATCCCTCCCTCGCCTTTCACTGATGTCAGCTGTAAAGCTGACTGAAAGAGACTCGAGTCGGGCAACCCAACGGCGGCTCTTCAGCAGTTGCAAACCAAGCACACTTTGTAAACTGTTCCAGTTAAGTATTTCTTTTTAGATCGTGTTATTGTGACTCTGCTGAAGAGCCGCTGGCTGGTCCCGGGACCAGGATCTCCTGCTGTCAGCTTATACAGCTGATGTCAGTGCAAGGGGAAGGATGGGGGGGACTTTAAAACTTTATATCTCTAAAAATATAAATGGTTTACAGACGGGACTTGCTCCCGATAATTTATTTTAATATCTACAAAATAACATTAAATTATAAAGGGACATTACTAACTCCTTAAGTTGTCCACAGTACCATTCAGAGTGGCCAAAAAAGCTGATCATAATATAATTTACAACATTAGAAATAAGTAGCATTAAACAGAGATGTGAAGAACTGAACCCAATGATTCCCAGCATTCTTGTTGCAACACACATGAATGTTTGTCGGACTTCCAAACATAATGTGCCACATTTACCCAAATCCAATCAATATGTAATATTTCTATTTTCTAAACTTGTAACACAAAACATAGAATTTCCCTGCTACGTGTCACTGCTTAAAGGGATAGTAATATCTGAAACCAAATGCAGCTCCGATTGATCCTTCTATAATGAGGATCATGTTACTTTTTTTTTTCCAATATGTTCCATATTGTATTTCAAAAGGAATTAAATGCTAAAGTATCCCCCTCCCTCTCCTTTGAATGACGTTACGCTGCCTCTTTCAGCCAGCCAGATGGAGCACAGCAAGGGACAATCTTCAATGAGCATAAGGAAAATCCTACCCTCCTTCGTCAAGCAGGGAAGGGTTTTCCTTATACTTAGTGTATGAAGATTGTCCCTCTCTGCACGCTGTCTTGTCCCATGACCAGATTCCACATCTAAGTGGAGCCGGCTTACAGGCTGTAAAAGGAAAGATCTACAAAGTGTGCTTGCAAACCAGGCACACTTTTTAGACCTTTACAATGAATGAATTATTTTTAAGTACCATGATTCCGGCTCTGCTGCAGAGCCGCCTGCTGGTCCCCAGACCAGTATCTCCTACTGTCAGCTAGACACTGACAACAGGAGAAAGGGAGGAACTTTGAATCCCTATATCTCTCAAACCATAGTGGCTTGAGAGATAAGGTTTGGAACAATTTGATTAATATTTTAAACACTACACAACTGTAATAAAAATTTTTGGGACATTACTGTCCCTTTAAAATGTTTCATTGAAAGACTTTGGTAGGTGTCCTTCAAACAGCAGATATTTACAACTTTCTCAAATTTGATCCCTGTTGAAGTCTATTGCATGTAAAATGAAGCTTATCATTTTATAAAGACAGATGACCTCTAGGAGCCATTCAATATTATTAATGGCTATTGGTACCTAAAACTGCTAGTCCTGAAACTCTGCTTGAGAGCCACATGATAGGATTACTGTTGGATACTATGTGAAGTAATGGACAAATATTATTTTTGTTGCAGGAGTCAACGGTTCCAAAAACCAAAAAAGGATGATGTTGTGTATGATGAGAACCTGTCCAAGGCAAACATCCCTTCCAGTAAAGAGGTAGCTTTTAACCCTTTCAGTACCACAGGGGTACGCAATGCATTGCTTTGACATACATTGTGCACCCCTCTGATACAACAGATTTGTAACCCTTTGAGTGCCAAACAGTGTAGTGTGTCTGAGTACTGACACCTATTATTATCTTTTATTTATAAAGCGCCAACATATTTATTGGTCCTATAGAAAATGGGAGAATTGCCGTAAAATCTCAGGTATAATACTCAGGTGTATATTATATCCAAGATTTTAGGGGAAAACAAGAGTGCCTATGTATAATACGCACCCTTGTTTTCCCCTCTTATGAAAAAAAAAAATGAAGCCTGCCAGAACCCTTCCATCCCTCCCCCGGCGCTATCCGATTCTAAAATGCCACTAACTCTCTTCAAAAGACAAGTCCCCGCATTTTTAACATTATCAGGAAACATGTAAACAATGTGAATCTTCCCCTGTGGGTGGCACCCTTCCATTCACTACCCAATTCATTCCGGCTATGGTGCTGCCCTGTAAGGACCTTCAGATTCTCACAGGGCATTACCATTGGCTGGAACCAGTAGGTCATGAAAGCCAATTGAAGGAATTGGGTGGCGAATGCAAGCATGCCGCCTGCAGGGGAAGATTCACATCGTTTACATGTTTCCTGATAATGTTGAAAATGCGGGGACTTGTCTTTTTAAGAAAGTAAGTGGCATTTTAGATTCAGATAGCGCCAGGGGAGGGAGGGAAGGGTTGTGGCCGGCTTAATTTTTTTTTTTAACTAAAAAACTCTCGAGTATAATACACACCCCTCACTTCACATAAGGTGAAGTCATGTAAACTTGTGCGTATTATACCCGAGATTTTACGATATACAAGTAAGTAATATAACATACATAACATACAGTCCATCTACTGACCGAGACAATCTCAGAGTTGACCCTGCTCTTGATAGTTTATAATCTATACATAACATCCTCCGTATTTATTAAAGTGGGTGAACCAGTTACCCTCAGATGAGTTTAGTTAATTTTACACAAACTAAAAAAAACAACCTATATGTTGTTAGCCATTAGTCTCTAATATAAATAAATACTTTTTGAGAAATTAATCTGTATTGGTGGCACTTACGCTAATTGTTTATTGTGCCATCAACAAATCTAGGCAGATCCCACACACCGGGGCTATTTCTCATGCAAAAGTAATTAACATATTTAGTAGGGAATTAGCTTGAAGTGCCCTATTGTGCCACCCAAACAGGTTAACTTCAAACCAGCTAAACTTGTCTTAAAGGGATAGTAATGTTTCAAAATAAATGCAGCTCCAAGTATTCTTTATCATTTTTGGGTCATGTAGAGAAGTATTATCATTCTGTTCCATGTTTAGTTCCAGAGTATTTGAATTATAAAGTGCCCCGTCCCACCCCTTTTACCTAGTGTAAGCTGCCTCACCTCAGATGTGGAATCTGGTCACTTGACTGGACAGCTCGCAGTGAAGGACAATCTTCTTGCTGTGAGCATAAGGAAAACCCTGTGTCCCTTGAAGGAGGAGGGCAGGATTTTCCTTATGCTAACAGAAGATTGTTCCTTGCTGAGAGCCATCCAGACAGTCTTGTGCTGTGCAGCTTTACATAGGTAAAAAGGGGGGGGGGGGGGCGTTTTATGGTTCAATTATTATGGAACTACACATCTTAGAGAATGACAGTAATGCTGTACATGGCCTAAAAACTTAAAAGCCTATTCAGAATTGCATTTATTTTGAAACATTACTATCCCTTTAAGGTGGCAAGTCCAACTTACGGTGATTTAGTAGTACTGCTGATGAATACATTTAAATCAGGGCAACGTTGGGCAGGGGTGTGTGGGGGTGCTGAGAACAGGTTTGTGCATTCCTGCTTTAGAAGTCAGGCATAACCCATAAGGGTTCCAAAGAAGGCCAATATTTCCCTCCCAGTCTTTTTAGGCAGAATGGATAGCAGGGCATCATACCGCCATCCCTGCCTTCAGATCAGGGCCCAGTTTCTGCCTGTGCGGGAAGAACATGGTAATTTAGATTCACGAGTTAGTATATTTGGGGCAAAACACGGTTAAAAAAAAAATAATGTTTGGCAATTTGACTTCATCTATTCTGCCCTAGCAGAATATATAGTCAAAATAAAGGGTGCCAATCTCTTTAAAACCTCAGATGCTAGAGAGGTCTCCACCTCATTGTTAAGCAATGGTATCAAGACATCTCTAGCATCAAGGGGGTTACAAACCGCATTTATATGAAGTGGAATTTCCAGTGGTCCCATATTGTTCTGTTGGATGATTCCAGAATTACACCACTTGATGGATAAATCCCTTGCAACATCATATCCATGTCATGTCATAGACTGACCTGAATCTGTATTTCCCTTTATTGCAGCTCACGTCTGAATATTACAACGATGAAGTCGATAATTATCATGAAGAAAAATTTAAGGTAAAAGATCCCTTTTTTTTCTGATTATAAACTTTCCTTTCTTGTATCTTAAAATATTTAGTGTGCTGTATAAGTCTCAATGAACAAAAGTAGTTTCCATGTGTTTAACCTTTTTAAGAACAAGAGGGGTGTGCATTGCATTTTGAAGAAATGTTTTTCACACACCCCCCCTTTAGTCATTAAAGGGTTAAATGGGACTGATCAGGTCTCTGGGGGGGGTGCACTCAGGTGACAGAAGACTGTCCAGTGTGAAATCTCTCTAATCCCTGTATTATTCTGAGGAGCTACTGTTTCAAGCTGAATGGGTTTCAGACACTAGTGCATGATGTACATAAGGGATTTGTCTCACCTTAGTGCATCTCCCCATAACTTGGTACATACTGTATATGGACCTATATATTTACTATTAACATTTTAACCTTTGCGTGCCAGAGTGGTACAAAATACATTGTGCTGCTCCTCTGGCACGCAAAGGGTTAAATATCCCAGGTGTACACTATCAGAAAGTCTATCCTGTTCAAGATTTCACAATCTGGCTACTACACAAAGAATTTGAGCATTTGTGGACCAAACCAACTGCATCATATGAGACCAAATTCAACAAATATCACATTGATATTAAAGGGATAGTAATACTTCATTTTATCTTTATTTTATTTTGTAGGCATTAAAAAAACATGAAGAACGATGTAAGTCTTATCTCTCAAACCTTTATGGTTTAAGAGATATTCACAAGCAAAGTCCCCCCCCCCCCCCCCCCCGTTCAGCCAGATCAGAAGGGAGCTGCCCAGGTAGACTGCAGAGAGGGACAATCTTCAATTAAGATAAGGGAAAAACCTGAAAGACTTGTCAAGGGGGCAGGGCTTTCATTGTTCTCATAGGAAGAAGATTGCCCCCTGCTGTTATCTGTCTGGTCTATGGACTGGATTCCACATCTGAGAAGAGATGACTTACACTAGGTAAAAGGGGCGGGAGGGGAAACTTTGCTTGTGAATATCTCTCAAACCATAAAGGTCTGAGAGATAAGACTTATATCGTTCTTCATGTTTTTTTAATGCCTACAAAATAAAATAAAGTTAAAACGAAGTATTACTATCCCTTTAATGGGTCTTTTAACCCCTTGAATGCTACATTAGTCTCTAATACAGGATTAGCTAACCCAGGCCCTCAACAATGCATGGTTTCAGGATATCCCTGAATGAGTACAGGGGGACTAATTAGCGGCTCAGTCACTTTAACTGGTCCATTTGTGCTCATTCAGTGAAATCTTGAGAACATCCACTGATAGCTATTGAGGACCAGGGTTAGTTATCCCTGCTCTAATGCATTGCTTCTTAGTCAGAGACCTCTAGCATTCAATTGGTCAAAATAACCTTTTAAAGGGATAGTAATGTTTCACAAAAAAACAGCTCCAATTAATCTTCATAGTATTTGGGCCATGGAGAGTGTTATTTCAATACTGTCAGAGTTGTAGTTCAAGAGTAATTAAATGATAAAGTATCCCCCTATGGACAATCTTCTTACTGTGATCATAAGGAAAACCCTGTCCCCTTGACAGGTTTTTCAGGTTTTCCCTTATGCTCACTGAAGATTGTCCCTCTCTGTGATCAATCCGGACAGTCTTGCTGCTCTGAGTTGAGCAGTGTTACATCAGTAAAAGGGGCGGGAGGGGGATACTTTATCATTCAGTTACTCTGGTACTATGACTCTGACAATATTGAAATAACACTCTCCATGACCCAAATATTAAGAAGATTAATTGGAGCTGCTTTTATTGTGAAACATCACTATCCCTTTAACACATCATTTCTTCAGTTTATTCACTTGTATACCAAATGCAGAAAGCTCAACTTAACTAAACCATCTTGTCACGTGTATTGTATGTGCTTAGAGGGACACTAATGTCCCATAAAAAATGTTTCTTATTTTGTAAAGTTTCAAAAAATAAATTATGTGGAGTAAATCCCATCTCTCAGACCTTTACGGTTTGAGAGATATTCGCATCTAAATTTCCCCCCTCCCTCCCCTTCTCCTGACATCAGCGCTCTACTGGCAGCAGGAGATCCCGGTCTGCGGACCAGCTGGCAGCTCTGCAGCAGAGCCGAAATAGCGATACTGGAAAATAATTACTTCATTGGAACAATCTACAAATAATTATTTTCCAGTATCACTATTGTGACTCTGCTGTATAACCGCCTTGTATCAGCCGACACGGATCTCCTTCTGTCAGCTTTACGTTAGATGTGAATATCTCTCGAACCATAAAGGTTTGAGAGAGAATATTTGCACCACATAATTTATTTTTTTGAAATCTATAAAACAAGAAAACATTTTTCTGGGACATTACTGTCCCTTTAATGTTTCTTATGTCACTGCATGCCCTTGGACATGTTTTCAGCAAATCTGTATTTGTTTAACATTACATTTTTTTAAATCAGTGTAGCTTTATATTTGTCTCCTGTTGTGCATTTGGCTCATATCACAGTTGCTCTGTTCTTTTTAGTACATTGCTGTCAGAAAGTATTTTACTAGGAAGAATACACTGAGATTGTCTCTCATTTTCAAGTATGTGCTGGACTCATTGTATCTACACCAGAAGGGTGAAAGGTTGAGTTGACGTTGCCGGGACTAGAACCTGCAACCCTGAGGTTTGAACAGATGCTACAGCTGGTGCATTAACCCTTTGGGTGCCAGAGGGTTATACAACACATTGTGAAGTAATGAGTTGCATTCCCCTCTAGCACCCAAAGGGTTAACCATCTGAGCTGTCTCATTCTTGCTATTTCTATATGTGAAGAGTTTTAGTGGGTGAAACATCTTCCTCAGTGGCGGCTACTCCTTGTTAATAAACAGGAAAAGTCTTACAATATACTTTTTTCCATTGTTTAAACACCTGCTAATATAAGTGATTTTGTGTATAGTAGGTTGACCAGACTTCCACTTTAACCGGGGACACATATGAAAAATGCATACTGCAGGAGTGCTTTGATTTCAGTGCAGTCCTGAAATATGCCTATTTCCTATGTGTCCCCAGTTAAAGGGGAAGTCTGGTCAGCTTAGTGTATAGTGATGTGGATTTTTTAATCAGCTGGGATCATTTGGTAACTACCATAAAATCTCGGGTATAATACACACAATTTTGACCCTTTTCGCCTTATAAATGAAGCGTGTGTGTGTGGGGGGGTGTACATACACAAGAGTAAAACCATAAAAATAAAAAATGGTCTGCTCTATTCCTCTCTCACTTCACCTAAATATGCTGCCAACTTACCCTTCCTATGCTCAGCCCCTCAGGAAGTTCAGCAACATCTGTGAAGCTGGTGGCATGCTTGCATTTGTTGCCCGCATCCCACGCTGCTCTGTGAGGACCTGTGCTAATTAAAGACAATGGTAGTGCCCTATGAGGACCTGAAGGTCCTTGCAGAGCAGTACTGTTGTTTCACTGCACAGTGCGGGAAGCAGGCAGTGAATGCAAGCATGCCGCCCTCTTCACAGATGTTCCAGCAGCCTCCAGAGGGTCTGAATAGAGGAAGGGGAAGGTGGAGGGAGGGAAGAAATAATATTTTTGTGGATAGAGGGAGGGAAAGTAAGGGTGCGTATTATGAATAGGCATTCTTGTTTTCCCATAAAATCTTGGTTTCAATTTAAACCTGTGTATTGTACCTGAGATTTTATGGTATAGCGTGGGGGGGTAGCTAACCCTGGTACTCAAGGTCTAGCAACAGTGTCTGACTGAGTTACTGATTAGTCCAGCAGTGATCCTGCTGGGAGATACTGAAAACCTGCACTGCTGGTGCCTATTGAGGACCAGGGTTTGCTGCTCCCTGCTATAGTGATACAGACTCTGCAGCAAGGAAGCCTGGTACAATTCCTGTCAACTCTTTGTAACCTGTGGCAAGTCCATATAGCTCTCTGATTATCAAGCACCCCAAATTAGATTGTAAACTCTATTATCTTAACCCTTTGACTGCCAGAGGGGTACGCAACACTTTACTGTGCAATGCTTTGTGTACCCCTCTGGCACGCAAAGAGTTAAATAATAGAGCACAGCTCTACATATGCTGTCTGATACAGAGAGCCTAATAACTGGGAACACTAAACACACACACTGCTCAATGCTTTGTCTGATTTACTAAGAAGAACTGGAATAAATCTGAGGCAACTCACCTTTCACCACCAAAAAATAATCTTTTGTTCGTGTCTGTTAGTTATGGCTTAAAGCGGAACTTTCAGATAATACCCAGTCACCATGCATTCATTAAATGCATGGCGACTAGCTTGAAAATAGATGTCTTACCGTAAAAGATACTTGTGTCTAAAGGAATATGTCCCGTTTGGAGACCGGAACTGAGGTTAGAGTGCAGACATCTTGTATGTGCTCCTGCGCTGTCAGTCCCGGTCTAGATAGAGTAGACTGCTTTGCACCATATGGTCACCAGAAGGGACTGACGGCGCAGGCTCACAGACCGCACTAATCTGCCTGTCAGTCCCGAAACAGAACAGATTCCTTTAGACACAAGTATCTTTTACGGTAAGACAACTATTTTCAAGCTAGTTGCCATGCATTTAATGAATGCATGGTGACTGGCTATTATCTGAAAGTTCCGCTTTAAAGTAAAAGTATTGTAAGTAATGGATAGTAAGAAGGTAAGAAACAGTATCTCATGTAGTGACAAGAAACCACTTCATGTAGTGACAAGGATAATAAGGTACGGTAATTTCTGTGACTGCAAATTTATAATAAGCATCTGACTGCACGTAACCAGTACATTTTATTTCTTGCAGAGCCTAATGAAAAAAGGAGTGGAATTCAACAGTGATGAGGAACAACTGGACAGTGAGGTTTGTTGAATAAAATGGACATGAGATAATCATTCCCGTACTGAGAGTCTCGGTGATAAAAAGAAATGTGCAATGACCTTGCTCTGCACTCTGAAACCATGAGCTCCCTGGGTCTGCTTCAACATGCCAAAAATACGTGACGAGACTCTGAAGATGAACGATAACAAATGTTGCCTGTCGTGCAGCCCAGAAGTATCATATTTTAGCTCTCTAGTGCCATTGCAGAGGAGACATTTTCATGTACATATTAGAATGATTCTGCCAAAAAAGGTCAGTCCAGTTCCTAAATGACAGGTCCCCTCTGCACAGGAAGTACCAGCTAAACCCCATACATACGTTTTAGCCTTTATTTTGGCCTCATCGCTGAGGTGTCGTGGGTGGAGTTACACTAAGGCAGTGTTTCTCAACTCCTGCCCTCAGGACCCACTAACAGGCCAGGACTTGGGGATTTCTCTGCTAGAACACAAGTGTGGTGATCAGAGGCTCATTCACATTGATTAACTCACCTGTGCTCTAACAAGGAAATCATGTGATCAGAGGCTCATTCACATTGATTAACTCACCTGTGCTCTAACAAGGAAATCATGTGATCAGAGACTCATTCACATTGATTAACTCACCTGTGCTCTAACAAGGAAATCATCAGATCCTGGCCTGTTAGTGGGTCCTGAGTACAGTAGTTGAGAAACACTGCACTAAGGGGTGATAATGTGGAAATTAATAATAATACTATTAATAATAATAACTAGTATTTATATAGCGCCTTTCTCCCAGTGGGACTCAAAGTGCTTTCAGCACAGGCTCTCAGAATTAACCAAATCAGTAGCTGAAAATAATAGGTGTTATTATTACCCAATCAATGGTACTCTTTTATTAACCTCGGAAGGATAAGGGCTGAGTTGACCTTGCCGGGATTTGAACCTGCAACCTTGAGGTTTGAGCAGGCTGTGCAGTCAGGGCATTTACCACTGAGCTATCACTTCTCCATTAGGATAAACTCTGCAGTTCTTTTGTTAATCTGTGGAGCCAATGCAGTAAGATTTATCCAACATCACCTTTTGAGTACCAGAGGGGTACGCAACACATTGCGTATCCCTCTGATACTCAAAAGGTTAATAGCTCTTAGTGCATTGGCTCCACGGCATAACATAGGAACTGTAGAGTTTATCTTACTGGAGAAGTTATTTCCTCTTCATCACACCTAAATGCACGTAATCTCCCTGGTCTCCCAGAGAGTTTTCTTTTATGATCTGCTAAAGCAAGGATAGTGATACAATGTAGAAAAGCCTGCTTCCAGTGTATTAAATGCAGCCTACAGAACATTCAGTGCTGCAGGGGTAGTATTGCATTGTATCACTGTCCCAGATTTAATAGTCACTGACTAGAAAGCTCCATGGAAACTCAGATCCAGGAACATACGTTAACCCTTTGAGAACCAGAGGGTGTGCACAGTGTACTGCATTTGTCTTCAAGGGGTTAAAATAAAAAGGTGTACATTGAAAAAATGTATAGGCTACATGTTTTGCACTTACAGAATAAGGGAAGTTAAAATAAAAGGTTACTGTCACTTTAAACAGAATCTTCTTTAGATGGGAACGTATGTCATTTTAAAGATTTTTGGTCCTCAAGATTTCATGTTAATCATACGTAATACTGTCACAAACAAATACAGTGTATCAAAGCCTTTATTGTTCAGACTCTTGTGTCCATTTTATATATCTAGGGGAATTGTGTAGTACTTTGATAATAATTTCCAAGATAGCGTTGGCTCATTTCTCTTAGGGTCCTGCGTTCAAAAGAAAACTGGAGGTATTCTGGGTGAAACTGACTGCACCATAGGGGACAAATACAAATTCCAAAATTCCAGTTGATTTAAATATAGCTTTTAAAGTGTATCCATCACCCCTACACGTGTTGGACTACATAGCTCATGTATGTATAGACTATCTGGGGTAAGGTTTTCATTTTTTAAGACACGTCACTGTTTAGCCGAATTTAATCCATTAAAGGGGAACTACCGCCCCGCAAAAACTTCATCCTAATTAAGTCTTCATCTGGCGACTAGCTGCTTAGTAGCGCTAGTCGCAAGAAATATTACCTGGTTTCAAAGATTTTCCACTTTTTCGGAGGCTGACAGTAGCAGGAAGCACAGATATCTTGCCATAGTGACGTCCGTGCGCCATGAGCTGTCAGTACCTTTTGGGGCCGGCCGTCCTAGCTTCCTGCTACTGTCAGCCTCCGAAAAAGTGGAACATCTTTTAAACCAGGCAATATTTCTGGCGACTAGCGCTACTAAGCAGCTAGTCGCCAGATGAAGACTTAATTAGGATGAAGTTTTTGCGGGGTGGTATTTCCCCTTTAAATATCGCCCTGGCCCTACTTCCGGACAAACTGCGGGTACGGCTCTGTACCTCAGTCTGTCACTGTTCCTCTGCTCCCCTCCCTCTATCCAGCCACCTCTGATGTCAGAGGCTTTCTGCCTATAAGCTGGAGCATTCCCACTGGCTAGAGACTGCCCAGCTTACAGGCAGAAGGACCACCCAGCTTACAGGATTAAATTCAGCTAAATAGCGACATTTTCTTAAAAATGAAAACCTTACCCCAGCTAGTCGCTACATACACAAGCTATGTAGCCCAACATGTGTAGGGGTGATAGATCCCCCTTTAACCATTAAAAATGTTTGTTTATTCTAAATGGGGGTTAGACACATCTTAATCTACCATTCAAGGAGTTAAAAGTGCCATTTAAATCAATGGCAATTTTTATTTGCTCCTATGATTTAGATAAGTTGCCCCAGAATGACTCTTGATTTTCTTTGAAAATAGGCGTCTTCGTATTCAGATAACGGTTTTACTTCTGTACTGAATACAGGCCTCCAATACATGTACCTTATCGCTTTGAGTTCCAGAGGGGTTTGCATTTTGTTGCATATCCTTCTGGTCCTCAAAGGGTTAAAGCAGGGGAGCTCAAACCTGTTCTCAAGCCCCCCACCCCCTCAGTTCATGGTTTTGTTCTATCAATTAACCCTTTGAGTGCTAGAGGTATCCAACACATTGCGTTGCAATGAGTTGGAAACCTCTCTGGCACTCAGAGGAGTAAATGCAGGTGAATGTTGTTAATTCAGATGGAATGTGTCACTGATTTTTTCACTTGTGATCATGTGAGGAAATCCTGATAACCTGCACTGTTGGGTGAGCAGGAGCTGAGGACAGGTTTGAGGTCCTCTGCCCTAAAGTATTAGAAGTATCTGTGCCATGGGTTAGGCAACTTGGATTACTGCTCCCATCACCATCCTAGGCCCCCCCCCAGGTTGTTGTTAGATTACAGCTCCCATCATCCTCAGCTGGCCAACTGGAGATGTTGTCCAGCTGCTGGAGGGTCATATGTTTGCCAAGCCTGGTTTCAAACCAAAACATCATGCCTACTATTTATGTGTATTCTAGAGAGCCAGACCTGAGCTTTTAACCCCTTAAAGGGATAGTAATACCTAAAATGTAAAAAAAAATATGTTGTAGGGTTTATCCCCCTGAGTAAAACAAGAGTACTCTCACTGCTGAAAGGTGTTTCATTCAAAAGTTATTAATTTTCAAAGTTGAATTTTTTAGGTGCAATATCACAGTGGCCTGAAATTGTACAGTGGCGCTGTTGCTACACCATCCTATGGAGATTTATGGTCCTGAGACCAGAGCTGTCCATAGGATCGTGTAGCAACAGCGCCACTGTACAATTTCAGGCCACTGTGATATTGCACCTAAAAAATTCAACTTTGAAAATTAATAACTTTTGAATGAAATACCTTTCAGCAGTGGGAGGACTCTTGTTTTACTCAGGGGGATAAACCCTACAACATATTTTTTTTTTACATTTTAGGTATTACTATCCCTTTAAGGACCGTCCGTGCACGCACTTTGCGGTCCCTTAAGGACCACTGAGCATTTTTTGTTTTTTTGGGGGTTTTTTTTTGTGCGATCTGATTCCGGACTTCCCAAACAGTGTGCAGCCCGGAATTCCGGTCCTTAAGGATATAACAGCCCATGACGGTCCAGAACCGTCATGGGTCCTTGAGGTGTTAAGGGCCCATGATGTGCTAGGACTTTCACGGCGGTTCCACACTTAAAGCGGAACTACCACCATAGTTAAAGTCGCCCTGCAATAATAGGCAGATGGCGACTAGCTCAATGATAGTTATCTTACCTCTCAGAACAAGCCGATTCTCAAGAAATCCATAATCTTCCGAGAATGACATCCAGGTTAGTGCAATCTGTGCGCCTGCACCGTCAGTCCCTTCCGGTGCCTTTCAGCACAGTGCAGTGCTTTTAATGGAGACCAGGTCTGACAGCACAGGAGCGCAGGCAAGATGTCTACGCTGATACCTGGTTTCTAGTCTTGGAAGATTAATGATTTCTTTAGAATGTAGTGTAGTTCTGAGAGGTAATATAACTATTATTAAGCTAGTCTCCATCTGCCTAATTATTGCATGGTGACTTTAACTGGTGGTAGTTCCGCTTTAAGGACCAGTGACGGTCCTTGCACGTCGTGGAATTTAGGGGTCCCTGCGTGGCTACAAGCCTCTTGGGGACCCCTGAATCCGAATCGCTAAAAAAATTTAAATAAATGCTCCATGGTCATTAACTGCTGGGAGGGGTTAAGCAAATTGTTTTCTATGTAAACAATTTCTGGATACTAGGCATTATTTATTATGCACTTTTGAATATCACCCATTACGTTACTATATTATTACATCTACTTTGATACCAGATATACTCAGATATGGTGTTTCATCGTTTCCTGAGAACACAAAGGGGCTGATTTATGAAGAAGTGCTAGCAGTTATGGTGCAGGCCAACTGCACCATGGGGAAGAAATGTAAAACCTTCCAATACAAACAGGACCACATGGACATCATAACAGAAAAGTGTCATTTAAAAGCAAAGAGTTCCTTTATTGTATAAAGAGTTTAAAAAGTACCTTGTTGCAATCTGGGACTTGTATCACTTCAAAGGAGAGAGACTTCTGGAGTGGGATGCAAATTGCCAAATGTAGCAACCAGCTTAGATCAACACGTTTTTCATCTGAGGAACTCTTTGCTTTTAAATGACAATGATTTCTGTTACTATGTCCGTGCGTTCCTGTTAGTATCGGAAGATTGCTTGCAGAGAAATTAGAGATTCTCTGAACTGCACACATACAGACACAATCATGGAAGATAAGCACAGTGATAACTATATGGGAGCATAGTAGCTGCATTTATGGGTGCATTGTTTAAGTGAAGACTTTACATACTGCAGTCTGCTTAGAGTGGAGACAATGCTGCTGAAAAATTGGTGGATTCCATGAGTAATTAAAATCCCCATTGGTTTAAATGAGGCTTTTAGCCTCTTGAATGAGAGAGGTCTACAACACACTTTGTAGACCGTTCCAGTGAGTGTCTTTTTCAATAACGCAATGTCAGTTCTGCTGAAGAGCGTCCGCTTGTCCAGGGACCGGATTCCCCTGCAGTCAGCTAGAAAGCTGACGACAGGGAAAGGGGAAGGTGGGGGTGAACTTTCAGTAGGATTATCTCTCAAACCATAAAGGGGGCATTTAATGTCTTTTTTAAATATCTACAAGATTAAAAGAATAATAATACTTCGTTTTATCTTTATTTTATTTTGTAGACATTAAAAAAATATGAAGAACGATATAAGTCTTGTCTCTCAAACCTTTATGGTTTGAGAGATATTCACAAGCAAAGTTTCCCCTCACTGACCAAAACGGTCAAGTCTGCCATCTAGCTGTCAGATTTGGGATCTGGTCCATGGAACGACTGTGGCTCTGCAGCAAAGCAGAGATTGCGAGCTATAAGAACTACTTCTTTCGAATAGTCTACAAATTGTGCCTGGTTTGCAAGCACACTTTTTAGACCCTTCCAATGAAATCGTTATTTTTATATCTTGCGATCTCGGCTCTGCTGAAGAGCTACCGGTTGATCTGCGGACCGGTTTCCAAATCTGACAGCTTAGATGGCAGACTTGAGGGGAAACTTTGCTTGCGAATATCTCTCAAATCATAAAGGTTTGAGAGAAAAGACTTATATCGTTCTTCATGTTTTTTTAATGCCTACAAAATAAAATAAAGATAAAATTAAGTATTACTATCCCTTTAATATTTTTAAAAACATGGCAATACTATCCCTTTAACAATGCACTGGAGACCTCTCTAAGCATTCAGGGCGTTAATACCTCCATTTAAATCAGTTGGTATTTGGGGAATGTTTATTGATCCCCCTATGATGCACTTGGCTTGCTCCAGATCTGTTTCACGTTTTATTTGTGTATAAATGGCCTTTTTTTTTTTGTGCAGGAACATGGTCAACATTTTATTCCGTTTTGTTTTTGCTGAAAATATTCTTTCTGCTAGATTCTATAGTAGTTATAATACATTAGTACTGAGATTTTATATGTTTAGGAAGAGGTTATGCCTCTCGATATCCATGATGATGATGAAGATGATGAGGAGGATGATGATGAGGATGAAGGAGATGATGGAGAGGAGGAGGAAGGAGATGATGCTGAGGAGGAAGCGTTGGAGGATGATGATGAGGAGGATGATCGGAGTTCCATGGGAAGTGACCTAGAAGATCGTAGAAATGATGGTTAGATTTTTTTGTTTTTTTCCTTTAAAATTTTTGGTTTGTGTATCAACATTTTCATAGTGTCAGAGGAATATCTGTTTGGCAGTGATTTTCAAGTAATATAATATTGATTATCTTTTATTTCTTCAAGGAAATTCACATCTAAAGTTCCTCCCTCCCCTTCTCCTGATGTTAGCTGTAAAGCTGACAGAAGGAGAACCGTGTCTTCCAACTCAAGGAGACTCTTCAGCAGAGCCGCAATAGCGTTATATAGAAAGAAATACTTCACTGGAATTGTCTACAAAGTGTGCTTGCAAACCGGGCACATTTTGTAAACCATTCCAGTGAAGTAATTATTTTAAATAATGCGATTTCGGCTCTGCTGAAGAGCCGCCGGCTGGTCCCAAGACCAGGATCTCCTGCTGTCAGTAGAGCGCTGACGTCAGGAGAAGGGGCAGGAGCGGGGAACTTTAGGTGCGAATATCTCTCAAACCGTAAAGGTCTGAGAGATGGGATTTGCACCACATAATTTATTTTTTTTAAATCTACAATACAACATAAATTTATTATTGGACATTAGTGTTCCTTTAAGCTCCAACACATTTTGCATTGCTGTACAACAAGGGGATGATTACAAAAGCCCTTGCAAACTTACAATTTAGAGCAGGGGGTGGGCATCCTATGACTCTCCAGCTTTGGAGGACTGCAATTCTCATGTCAGCCAGCCAGTGGCTGACTTGGGATGATGGAAATTGTAGTCCTCCACAGCTGGAAGCAGTGGCGTAACAATAGGGGGAGGCTGGGAGATGATGTCATCTCCCAGCGCTCTGTATTACTACTCCCGAGTGGGAGATCAGGTAAGTTACTGCTGTGGGAGAGGGAGTCGCAGGCGGTGGCCGGGCCCCTGGAGTGACGTGCCCGGTCGCAGGTGCGACCCCCTCTCCCACAGCAGTCACTTACCTGATCTCCCACTCGCCGCGCCGCTGTAGTAATACAGAGCGCTGGGAGATGACATCATCTCCCAGCCTCCGCATTACTAGAGCGACGCGCGGGAGCTCCGGTTGCAGAGATCTGTGCTGCAGGAGGCACAGATCTGTAAAGACACTCTGCTAGACCACCAGGGACTGGAGGTAGGGGAAATGTGAAGATGGGGGCATTGTGGAGATGAAGGGGACATTGTGGAAGGGGGCATTGTGGAGATGAAGGGGGGCATTGTGTAAGGGGCATTGTGGAGATGAGATGAAGGGGGCATTGTGGAGATGAAGGGGGCATTGTGGAGATGAAGGGGCAATGTGGAGATGAAGGGGCAATGTGGAGATGAAGGGGCAATGTGGAGATGAAGGGGGTAATGTGGTTGAGGGGGCCAATGTGGGTGGGGAGGAAATGTGGGTGGGGGGGCCCCATGGCAATTCTTTCACCAGGGCCCGGTGGCTTCTAGTTACGCCTCTGGCTGGAAGGCCTCGGGTTGTAATGAATACCCCTCTGGCACCCAAAGAGTTAACTTACCGATAGCCACTAGTTCCACTTGATCCTGAGTGTCTCACAAACATTTTAATCCAGTGATACTGCTTGTGGTCCTAACCCTGCAAATATAATTAACAACTAAAGCTCTGAGTTGTGCACAGAGAGAACAGGCTACTAATTTGATACATCGAAGGAGACTTGACTTAACTATTTGGGTGCCATCATTTTGTTTCCAGTGCTGTTCATGTCCCATCCTTCTTTTCAGGAAGTCAAAACACATTCACAGCCTCTGTATCTGTTAGCTTGTATTAACTCCTTAAATGCTATCAATTTCAGTACAGTTATTTGAAAGTTTGATAGTTATTGCAATATGTTCATTTCATTTTATCACTCTTATTTGTAGGACTTCCGGATGAGATGGCTTGGGGTCAAAAGAAGAAGCAGTTTTATGAGTCCGACTACACTGAATATAGCAAAAAAAGTATGGAGAGATTTATTTGTGTTTGTAAATAGTATGTTTGGACTGATGTGTGCTTGTTTTATCAGGTTTTTCTTTCCTTAACCTATGCGAAAAGAATGCATTAAAACTGTATTTTCATTTTAAATATATTGTTTTTGACAAGAAATTAGCACAGCATCGTAGAAATATCACAGAGTTCTAAATACTAATGGGAGAATGGCCTAATGACAGGCAACCCATTGCTGGGCTACACCACGATGGCCACCAAGCCCTAAAAAATTCATCATGCTAATGTAGAAAAGGTAGAAAATAAATAAATAAATATGTGTGTGTGTGTGTGTGTGTGTGTGTGTGTGTGTGTGTGTGTGTGTGTGTGTATACAGGTATAAATATAATCCATAATATAGGGACCAAGTTACAATGGAGGTTAATGAGCAAGCAGTTGTGTTATGCCTGAAGAAGTCTTTGACTGCACTTCCAGTTGTGACATCAAAAAGTAGAGCTCAATGGTTAAAAATGAGTGGGGAAAAAAGTCTTAAAGGGGATCTATCAACCCTGTACAAGTTAGCCTTAATAGTTAGATTATATAACGAATATGTGTAAAAGTGCGTTCATTTAGTTTTTTTAAAGCTCTGTGTGGCCGAAATTGAAGGAATAAACACTGCCCTGCACCTACTTCCAGACAGACTGCGGTTACCTGCCCTGTAACTGCAGTCTGTCACTCTTCCTCTGCTTCCCTCCCTCTATCCAGCCTCCTCCGATGACTGAGGCTTTCCGCCTGTAAGCTGGTGTGCTCTCATTGGCCAGATATCGATCTCTGCCAATGAGACCATTCCCGCTTACAGGCAGAAAGCCTCTGACATCAGAGGAGACTGGATAGAGGGAGGGGAGCAGAGGCAGAGTGACAGACTGCAGGTATGGAGCTGTACACACAGGCTGTCCAGAAGTAGGTGCAGGGCAGCATTTATTCCTTCAATTTTGTCCAAATAGAACTTTAAAAAATTAAATGAATATACTTTTACACATATTCAATATGTAATCTAACCATTAAGGCAAACTTGTATAGGGGTGATAAGTTTTTATTCCCTACTAGTTTTATGACCAGCTTTATAGCAGCATGACGTTTTTTAAATTCATATCACACAGTGTTGTTCTTTGATGTCTCCTCTGTAGATAGTACAGTGATATATGGTATAACTAGTGTAAAAGCCTGTGTACACAGGCCAAGGTCCAGGTAATGTTAAGAGGCCGCTACCTCACTGCTCCAGGTGACACAGTCTCGCGTCGCCTCACTCACGCGATGCAATCATGCTCAGTAGAAACTGCCCGAACGCGGACAGTTTCTACTGCTCATGACTGCATTGTGACAAACATCCTAGCGAATTGTTATATAGGATAAGAGGCTTCTCTTCATGAAAAGATTACTAATATCAGCAATGTCAGCTTGCGTACCAGTATATGAAACATTTTGATAACATGATGGACAAAGTCAGTGGGAGTTTTTTCCTTTGGATTTAAAAAAAAAAAAAGTTTTGCAATTTAAAAAAAAATTGTGACTGTTGGTATTTTTATAATCCATAATTCCTATTTCTACACAGCAGCGGCTTTTTATCAAATGCTATACCTTAGGGGTAGTCAGTCCTTGGTCTTCAAGCAGTTGGGGACTTTAAGTCTAGCTAGCCAACATATAATCTTCCTATCTGATCATTTACAAAGTAGTGTGAGGGAAATTAATCGGTGAATGATTATATTATATATATATATATATATATATATATATATATATATATATATATATATATATATATATATATATATATATATATATATAAATATAAACAGGGCTCAAAATTTCCACTAGCCAATGGTGAGTGAAAATTTAGCCCTGGCGAGTAGAAATTCAGTCCTGGTGGGTATGTTATGTCTTGCAGTGGAGAGTACATTTTCAGGTCTGGCTAGTAGCAAAGGACTTAAAATTATAAGCCCTGTATGTGTATGTGTGTGTATATGTGTGTGTGTGTGTATATATATATATATATATATATATAATTTTTTCAGTCTTTCTTTCTGCATAAGTACATCTCACGTCATGGCGCTAGTAGGGACCATATTGTACGTACTTCTGCTATTACATATGCCTATTCCTTATTTATAATCCCTACAGAAGTAAAGAAAAGTAAAGAAGAAATTGAAGCGGAGGCTGAAGAGGAAGAGGAGGAAGCTCAAAAAATCCAGAGGCGTTTGGCGAAAACCCTTAGTGAGGATGACTATGGCCTGGATTTTATTCAGGTAACCATGATTCATTCATAAAATGACATTTATGGTCAGTAAGGAAACATGGGTGTTGTGCATACGCCTTATGGGATTGACTGCTCATGTAGGGGGAAACTTTATTTAAAGTGTTAACCTCTCTTTAACCCTTTAAGGACCAGAGGTGTGAGTGACATATTGCAAAGCAATTTATTGCACACCCAACTGGTCCTTTAAACCTTAAAGTGCCAGAGGGGCATGCAACAAATGTGTTGCGTACCCCTCTGGCACTCAAAGGGTTAATTTTAAAAGACTAGCAATGTTTTTGTATTGAAAAAGAAACCAAATAAGTTTTACTCCCATTGATGTGTACGACATTCATAGGTTCATACAGCTCGAGCCAGACCACAAAATGCATTTTCCTCTTTCTGACTTTATTGAACTTTCTGGTCCGTGATTGAAAATGATCACAGAAAAAATGTTACAACACCATATAGTGGTGACTTTTAATAAATTAGCTTCATGGATGCTGGACACATCCCTAACTGTTGCTTTGCAATGCTTTGGAGATGTCTCTAGTATCAAAATGCTTAAAAGGCATGTTCAGTAAAAGTTTTCCATAATGCAGGAGACAGTGCTATGAGATACCATTACTGAAAGGGCAATGTGCATCAGGCAGCCACACATGCAATGCACACAGCCCTCTTCCCATAACTAGTGATAGGAATCATACAGTTGCTATAACAAACAGTTACACAGGAAAAAAAACTTCATATCTTTTTCATCTAAAAAAATCTATTTATTAAAAATACATAATAATCACACTATGTCAAAAATATGACTGAAATATATTCCCCCACTTATCTTAGTAAGAATATCAGACCTTATCCTTGTATGGCTTAAAGGGATAGTAATACTTTATTATTACTATTCCCCATATTTTAGATATTTGCAAAATAATTTAATAGCCCCCAGGTTCATCTCTCAAACCTTTATGGTTTGAGAGATAACCGAAGTCAAAGTTCCCCCTCCCTCCCTCTTCCCTGAAGTCAGCGTTGTACCGACTGCAGGGATATCTGGTCTGACTTTCATCATGCGGCTCTGTAGCAGAGCCGAGATCGCGTTAGTAAAAAAAAAAAAATAATAATAATAATTTCACTGAAACGGTCTTTTATGTGTGATTGCAAACCAAGCACACATAGAAGAACGTTTCAGTGAAATAATTCTTTTTTACTAACGCGATCTTGGCTCTGTTGCAGAGCTGCAAGCCTGTCGTACGACAGACTTCCCCTGCAGTCAGAACAACGCTGACTTCAGGAAAAGGGGAGGGAGGGGGAACTTTGCTTTCGGTTATCTCTCAAACCATAAAGTTTTGAGAGATGAACCTGGGGGCTATTAAATTATTTTGCAAATATCTACAACATGAGGAATAGTAATAATAAAGTATTACTATCCCTTTAAGTATCACCCATAGGATCCCTGCTCATATCCTCCCCCAACACTTTTTAAACCTTTAAGATAAATCAACCGTATCAGGTATACCTGTCTATCAGGGACTATATGCCCATAAATCCCACTGAGGATTCCTTCCCCACTTGGATTCAGTTCAAAAGATTATTCTCTCAGATATGTCGCATGCAAATTTGTATCAAAAAAGTTAAAGATTGATATACAGACTACATTCATTCATAAGATATAAGAACAGTTTTGACTATAAAAACTAAAAATATGTTGTACCAGCAAAAAAAAAAAAAAAAAATCCAACAATTCACCCATAGACTGAAGGGTTAACAAACACAGCCCAGTGTTGCACCACACCCTTTATATCAGAGGGATAGACTGCATGGTACATTCACCGTATTGTGTGATATTAATACCTCCCAATTAAAAACAATACCCGAACATAACATATATCACTATGTATATATTGGTGAACAAATCCGCACTATAGACCGGATCCATCATCAATTTAAGCCCTTAATTATATATGACTTCTATTCCATCAGTGGATCATCCGTCCGTACTGGGAAGATAACGTCACTCACTATATCTCCTTGTGGGTTACCCTACCTAATCGGATGTATACTCTAATGTATTACAAGGTCCCAAAAATCAATTATGAGATCTCGCAATTATTATCCAGAGAAGACTGTAGTTATACACGATGAACCACTCGTTTCAATCATAGAAAAATCCTATATATAACAATGTGCGTGGTAAATCTTTTGTTCCTTTAGATTTGATGTTATGATATTAATTTGTCTCACTATATTCTTTTTCTTTTGAGACTATTATTTCCAAATATTACTTTCGAAAAACCTCCTTCACACCATTTGATGTAATATATGGTCTTACACAATTCTTATAAACACATTATATGGACAACTATATGTGCTTCAGTTCTACCTCTTTATCGTGGTTTATCAAGCACCACTAGTTCCTTCACCTGTCAGAGGTCCTAAAGTCTCATACTCTCATTTCTTTCTCTCTCCTTTCATGTGGTAGTTTCATTGTATATATCCTATTTCATCCTCATTGACTCGTTTGGAGGATATTAAAGTCTTTCAAAGAAACTTCATTGTAGTGACACGATCTTCCGTGCACGCGTTCTCCTCCAATGCATTTCAAAACCCCCACATATTGTACTCCTCATGGAATACAATATACAAAGTTTCTTTGAAAGACTTTAACATGCTTCAAATGAGTCAAGGAGAATGAAATAGGATAAATACAGTGAAATTACCACATGAAAAGAGGGAGAAAGAAATGAGAGTATGAGACTTTAAGACCTCTGACTAGAATTCATCTAGTTCTGTTGATCTAAGCCAGTGATTCTCAACCAGGGTGCCGTGGCATTTTGGTGTGCCATGGCCATCAACATAGGGTGCCCCATGTGTTCTATAAAAATGTGAGTATTGACTTTTAAATGTAGATTTATGGACAATATATTTATTTTTGTTATTATGTTTGTAAGACTTAATAATAACTGCATATTTATGTACTGTACCCTTCATTGTGCCCTTGATAAATTACATGAAATATGTTAGGGGTGCCCCGAAATTCCCTCATCGTCTGAAATTCCCTCATCGCAATAAAAGATTGAGAACCAGTTATCTAAGCTGTTATTTATCCTATTAATTCAGTTAAAATGTTTGTTTAGGCTTTTGAAGAAAAGCAGACTGAGGAAAAGCCTTCTGAACAGAAAATTGTGAAGGACTTGGAGGAAATGTCTGAAAAGGAGAAACGAAAGTTACTCAAGAAGGAATCTCCAGAACTTTTGGAACTGATTCAAGATTTAAAGCAGAAGGTAACAGTGTGACTCTCCTCCTACGTCACTGGGATACATTTGCATAATCATGACTGTTTTCTTGTGATTGGATATCATGTGAGTCAAGTCATACCCTCAATTTATGTTCAACAATGTGACCAACTAATATATAATAGAAGTAGTAGGGTTTATTTTTCTTTAACTCTAGGCAGATCCAACCTTTAGGCCTCACACTATATAGCTCTTCATCAGGGCATCCATTTTACAGCTACTTATCTACATACCTGGAAACTTTGTCTTCTAGAGTCACTGGAGAGGACTCACTGGGCAGGTGGGAAGCATATAAATAACACAACTCTTGTCACAAAGGGGTGGTGCTTAATCGTGGGCAGATTGGGGCTTAATGCTCTGTGTAATAAAGTGGGTGGGAAGTGGGAGGAACCAGGTCTGATGAAGCAGAAGAGGGAAAACAGTGGGAGGAACAGGCTGATAAGGAGCAGAGGTAAGTGGAAGGAACAGGCTGGGAAGGAGCAGAAATGGGCTGGAAGTGGGAGGAGCAAGGTGGGAAGGAGGGGAAATGGGCGGGAAACGGGAGAACCCAGATGGGAAGGAGAAGTGGGCGGGAAGTTGGAGGAAGAGAGTGGGAAGGAGGAGAAGTGGGTGGGAAATGGGAGAATCCGGGGTGGGAAGGAGAAGTGGGCGGGAAATGGAAGTAACAGGGTGGGAAGGAGGAGAAGTGGGTGGGAAGTGGTAGAAATAGGGTGGGAGGGAGGAGGAGAAGTGGGCAGAAAGTTGGAGGAACAGGGTGGGAAGGAGGAGAAGCGGGCAGGAAGCTGGAGGAACAGGGTGTCAAGGAGGAGAAGTGGGCGGGAAATGGGAGAATTTGGGGTGGGAAGGAGAAGTGGGTGGGAAGTGGAAGTAACAGGGTGGGAAGGAGGAAAAGTGGGTGGGAAGTGGTAGAAACAGGGTGGGAGGGAGGAGGAGAAGTGGGCAGAAAGTTGGAGGAACAGGGTGGGAAGGAGGAGAAGCGGGCAGGAAGCTGGAGGAACAGGGTGTCAAGGAGGAGAAGTGGGCGGGAAATGGGAGAATTTGGGGTGGGAAGGAGAAGTGGGTGGGAAGTGGAAGTAACAGGGTGGGAAGGAGGAGAAGTGGGTGGGAAGTGGTAGAAACAGGGTGGGAGGGAGGAGGAGAAGTGGGCAGAAAGTTGGAGGAACAGGGTGGGAAGGAGGAGAAGCGGGCAGGAAGCTGGAGGAACAGGGTGTCAAGGAGGAGAAGTGGGCGGGAAATGGGAGAATTTGGGGTGGGAAGGAGAAGTGGGTGGGAAGTGGAAGTAACAGGGTGGGAAGGGGGAGAAGTGGGTGGGAAGTGGTAGAAACAGGGTGGGAGGGAGGAGGAGAAGTGGGCAGAAAGTTGGAGGAACAGGGTGGGAAGGAGGAGAAGCGGGCAGGAAGCTGGAGGAACAGGGTGTCAAGGAGGAGAAGTGGGCGGGAAATGGGAGAATTTGGGGTGGGAAGGAGAAGTGGGTGGGAAGTGGAAGTAACAGGGTGGGAAGGAGGAGAAGTGGGTGGGAAGTGGTAGAAACAGGGTGGGAGGGAGGAGGAGAAGTGGGCAGAAAGTTGGAGGAACAGGGTGGGAAGGAGGAGAAGCGGGCAGGAAGCTGGAGGAACAGGGTGTCAAGGAGGAGAAGTGGGCGGGAAATGGGAGAATTTGGGGTGGGAAGGAGAAGTGGGTGGGAAGTGGAAGTAACAGGGTGGGAAGGAGGAGAAGTGGGTGGGAAGTGGTAGAAACAGGGTGGGAGGGAGGAGGAGAAGTGGGCAGGAAGTTGGAGTAACAGGGTGGGAAGGAGGAGGAGAAGTGGGCAGGAAGCTGGAGGAACAGGGTGGAAAGGAGAAGAAGTTGGTGGGAAGTGGAAGGAACAGGGTGGGAAAGAAAATAAGTTGGCAGGAAGTGGGAGGAACAGGGTGGGAAGGAGGAGAAGTGGGCAGCGTTTCATAAGTAACTCTCCACCCCCGGAGAATCGGCCTCTGTCCTTGAAGACCCAGTAATTTACTGCAAACACAGGAGTCTCCTGGGCAAATCCAGAGAGCTCCCAGGTATGATTATCTAGCTGGCTGATATGCACCAACAGGTGCCAGTGTGGAACATAAAGGATCCAAACAGCCCTGTGAAAGAGCAGTGTATTCAGTAAGCTTCAATTCTAGAGCAACTCAGCGGCATATAGGGGACAAATAAAAATTCCCATTGATTTTAAATGGGGGCTTTTTACCCTTTGAAAGCTAGAGAGATCTCCAACGGATTGCAAGCAGTCAGGGGTGAAATGCACCATTTAAGTCAATGGGAATTTTTATTTGTCCCCTACAATGCTGTTTACTTCTAGATTTCTACCTATTTAAATAGGTGAAAATTGAATACGGCCCTTGATGCACAATTCATGGTGTATCCTGACTGCTGCTCTGTACCACCAATAAATAGTTGCAGCTGGGCAGTGTGCGGGTTCTGCGTTCCTGCTGTTTGTGTTATGGGGACGATTGCCATCCAACTACAGGCACTGGTATCCATACAGGTAGAGGTTGTGTGCTTCATGGAAATATCACTGCAATATGTCCTGATTGATGCACACATCCCCCTGTTTCTGTAGAAAGCTTTCTGTATCAAAAGGACACTATCACCGAAAAACAGTTGGAGGTTTTTAACCCCTTAAGGACTCATGATGGTCCTGGCATATCATAGGTTGGCAAGCCATAAGGACCCATGACTTGCCATGACCGTCATGGATTTCAGGGCTCCCCACGTGGCTGCACGCCATTCAGGGAGCCCTGAAGCGGGATCGGCAATAAAAAAAAAAAAAAAAAGATCCCTGGTCCTTAAACTTTTTTTATGAAAAAATATATATTGTAGGGATTTTCCTATTGAGTAAAATAAGGGTACTCCAAAGTTATTACAGTTTAAACCCATGTTTGTTTGTTTTTTTTACATTAGCAGTGCCCTCTAGTGGTCAAATTCTAATTAGATTTCCTGTTAGATTCTAATAGAAAGTCAGAAAAGTCAAAGACATACAGTTCTCCATAGAATGTGATAGAAACTGCCTGTCACTTCCTGTCAGTTACAACTATCAGGTACAACTATCAGGAAGTAAACACAGTAAATTCACTTCCTGATTATTTAAACTGCTATAATTTTTGAATAAAACATCTGACAGCAGTGGGAGTGACCTTGTTTTATTCAGCAGGAAATGCTCTGTAAAATATTTGTTTTCAAAAAAAAAGTTTACTGCTCCTTTAAGTGCCGGCCGCATGCACGCGTGGCCTGTCCTTAAGGGGTTAAGAGCTTTCTATTTTGTAGTAATGGTTTATTTGTGTGTTTTGAAAACTAGTTCTTAAGTTATTTAGAAGTGTAGAGAATGCTAATTAAGGCATGCTATGCAGGCACATTGCCTTCCCCACTCACTGGCATTGTTTTCCAATGCATTACCCTCCTACCTTAGTACTGAAAGTGTTGTGTTAATGAGTGGGATAAGTGATGTAAGGGTAAGACAGGGCATACCTGCACGATATGCCTTAACACCTTAACCATCCATGACGTGCCAGGACCATCATGGGAAAACTTCCCTTAAGGACCCATGGCACGTCATGGAATTTAGAGGTCCCCACACTGCTGTACACCTCTTGGGGATCATCAGTGGGCAGTCCTTTAGGGGTTAAATGCCATAATCTATACATCTGAATAACTCAGACTAGCTTTCTAAATAACAGTGGCTAATAAAACATAGAGGAGATTTTAAAAAGTGGGTTCAGAATCACCAAAGTTGGTTTTAAGTAATATGACCCCTTTAAATATTCTTATATTGCCTTGTTTAGGAGGTAGTAACCAGTTTCGCACTACACCTTGCAAGTACTTTGCCCCAAAATGCCAGCTATGTATCCACTGGTCCATTCATTCCAACTTATGCTGTCCTCCGTGTAAGACATCTTGAAGTGATGATAGCAAAGGAGAAATGGTTTTCCCAAAATGTCTGAAAAACCACAAAAGCAGCAGCATTTTGCTCATTTCTATAATGTGTATAAAATAAACAATATATACATATATGTTTCCGTACATTGGTAGCACATAACGTGTACACTGTTGCATGTGATGTTTTTCAGCAGACTGGGGGAAATCATTTAACTTTGCACGCATCACTTCATGATGTATCTTACATAGGGAACACACCTTCTATACCAGGAAGTGAAAGAAAAATGGCTCCTCCCCAGCCTGATGAAAAGCAGAATGTTTAGTCTCTTAAAGGGATAGTAATACTTAAGATGTAAAAAACAAAATATATGTTGTAGGGTGTATGCCTCCGAATAAAACAAGGGTACTCCCACTGCTGAGAGATATTTTATTAAAAAATTGTAACAGCTCAAAGTTGAATTTTTTTAGGTGCAATATCACAGTGGCCTGAAAATTTAGAGTGGCGCTGTTGCTACACCATCCTATGGACCAGAGCTGTCCATAGGATGGTGTAGCAACAGCGCCACTGTACATTTTCAGGCCACTGTGATATTGCACCTAAAATATATTATAATTTTTAATAAAATTTCTCTCGGAAGTGGGAGTACCCTTGTTTTACTCAGGGGGATAAACCCTACAACATATATTTTGTTACATTTTAAGTATTACTATCCCTTTAAAGGAGAAGTAACATTTCCTATTAGTAACCCCCCACTTATCTTCCCATTGCAAGAAAACACTAGTGACTACCATGAATTCGATTTTGCACACCCCTCTGGCCTTAAAGGGTTAATATTACCATGTTCAGTGAGCAGAGTGTGAGGTATTGTGATCCTGGTAGAAACTGCCATGACCAGCTCCATGGGCATGACATCCAGGACCGATTTGTAAATGTGCTCTTGAACATAGTTGATGAGTCCAGCCCACGCCATATCACCCTTGTTGATCCAGAGGAAAAAAAACAAAAACAAAAAAACATTGAAGTCATTTCCAGTTAAGCCCCAAGTGGGTAAAAAATGTCCTCCAAATAGCAGTTGGATGTTTCCCTGGCTCATCCTATCTGCTTTGAAACTACTGTCATAATTCTCAATAGTATTCTGAGTTAGAAAGGTATTCATTATTTTTTGAAAGCAACTACAGTGTCTGCAAACACAGCATCCTGAGGCAGATAATTCCATAACTTTACTACCCTTACTGTAAAAAACCCTGCCTTTTAGTCAAAAGCATCTTTCCTGTAGCCTTATCCTCACTAATTAATTTGCCTGTCTCAGTTTTAAGAGGACCAATATCAACTTTAATCTTTTTGCCATTTATATACTTGTAGAACTGTTATTGAGTTCTACAAGTATACACATTTTTCTTGCTCTCTTATGCAATACTTTTATCATGTTCAATTTTAGCTAGTCTAATTGCTTGTTTACAGATTCTGTTACATTCTTTATATTTATATTTTTTTAAATGATGCATCTGATCATTCTGACTTGAACAGTGTAAATGCCTGCTTCTTATTTTCTCATTTCCCTGAAACCCTCTTATTATGCCACATTGGTCTTAATTTTCTCCTCTTGTATGGATTCCCATTGGTATATATTGAGGTGTATGTTTACCCAACAGTATTTTAAACACATTGCATCTTTCCTGTGCGTTTTTTTTTTTTTCTTTCTGGCAGGCAAAGGGTTAAGTTGACATTGAAAGGTGTTTGTGTATTGTGATGACTTGGTAAATAAATATATTTTTTTTTTAATTGCTTGATAGCTGTCAGAAGTTAAAAATGACCTGGAGCCCCTATTACAGATGGTGAAACAAGGAATAATTCCCAAAGGAAAGGTAATCCAAACAGTTGTTTTATTGTCAGGTCTCCGCATGCTATGAACTGAATGCAGAAAGAAAAATAGGAGCAATTCTGGTGTGACCAACTGCACTGTGGGAAAGAAAAATCACATTGACTTTAATGGGAGCTTTTAACTTCATGAACGTGAAAGGTCGATAAAGCTTGCATTGCAATGGATTCGTGATCTCGCTTTCATTTATGAGTCACATTTAAATCAATGTAAGTGTTTGTCTACTGTGGCACAGTTGCTTTGACCCAGAATTCGTTCAATTTTCTTGCTGCATACAGCCCACTAGTTTGCTCTTTCCAGTAACCATTTCCTCTAAGATCATTGGCGTTTTAGGGTTGAGGGGGTGCATGTGTATATATATATATATATATATATATATATATATATATATATATATATATATATATATAATATATATGAGAGAGAGAGAGAGATAATAGAGGTAGATAGACAGCACTCTCAGGTCTCAGTTAACCATCACGATAGTGCTCTTTATTAACCAAAGTCTCGACCCATGTTGGGGGTCCTTGACAAAGACCCCAACGTGGGTCAAAATGTTGGTTAATTAAGAGCACTATGATGATCGGTAACGGAGACCTGTGAGTGCCGTCTTCTCTTCAAGTTGTCTGTCTATATTGTACCACCGACTGGAACCCAGGCAGGTGACTTTATATTAGAGAGTGGCCACTTTTTGAATATTTATAACATCAATATAATTCTAAGTGTTACTGTTTGCACTCAGGGGTGTGTGGCTGGAAATGCTGATTGGCTAGCAGAGGAGTTGCCCCCTGACTTCTCAACCAAACACACTTTGGTGTAGGAGGAGCCTCCTCAGCCAACCACTTAGACACTTGCCTCACCCAAGTCTATGGCACTGTACTTTGCTTATGACCCCTGCTTCCTCAAGCAACAGTATAAGAAAAATATAAGACATCCTATGGTTGTCCCTTCCCTTCACCACACTTCACTCAGGAGGAGGCAGGGGGCTTTAGCCAAATGCTAGACGTCACCTTCACTGCAGCGAAGGTGACTGTCCCATTTGTACCCTTGCTTCTGCCTCTGGAAGTTGCCTTTGCCACATGCCTGCGATGCGGCAAATTGGATAGGGTGGCAGAAGCAATGCTGCGAAGACAGATTAACAGGGGCCACCATGGCTCATTCTCCGCATTGCTTGTGCTACCCTGTCCCTTTCGCTGTATCTCAGATGTGCCAAAGGCAAATCCCACTGCGCACCATTCGCTATTATGTTTATAAAATAAATTTAGGTGTTGGAAACAAAATTGGAATCGCCAGGGCTAGGCACTTTGGATTTTTTCCATCTTATGTGCAGATTTGAAAAAAAGATTCCTTTTATGTTTTTTCCAACTGGAAATTAGAAAAGATGTCCATTGTTTTGTTATAGATAAAGTTTTAATATGCTCTTTGCCTTTTTTGTCTTTAGGGCAGTACGTATCTTCAAACTAAATACCAGCTTTATTTAAAGTAAGTATCAATGTTTTCCTCATCTATTAATTATGCTGTTCAATTCCTGCACAGGCCTCTTATGTATGATGTTTTTATTTTCAGTTATTGTACAAATATCAGCTATTACTTACTGTTGAAAGCAAAACGGATCTCCATTCATGGCCATCCTGTAATAGAAAGGCTGGTTACCTACAGAAATGTGAGTCTGAAGCCTTTACATTTTCTTTTTAAATCTTTGAGTGCCAGGAGGGTATGCAAAACTAGTTAACTTAACCCCTTGAGAATGCAATACAAAGCTTGTTGTGTATACCTAACACTAGCAAAGGTATTAAATACAAGGAACAGTAAACTTTTATTATGAAAAAATCTGTGTTATATTAATATATTTGTGTTAAATTATTTAAACTGCAGTGTGTAACTAATTAGCAATATTGGCACAGCTTTGCCTGTGGTGTTATTAAAACATATTAAAAAAAATCAAAACAAAAGTCACAAACAGTGGTACGTATGAATAAATAAACACAGAATGTTTGATAAAGGAAGTATGTTATGAAGATACACACTACAAAAGACATCCTAAACAAGAGTAGCCATTATCTGTTATCCAGCTCATTGCAACCCAATGCATTGTATCCGTGTCTGGCACTAATAGGGTTAAAAATGTAAAAGTGGATTTACGTGTAGGCCTATTTTCCTCTGACATCCAGGAGAATCCAGAAAGGAAGCAATGTTTTTAACCCCTTAACGACCCTTGACGGTCATAGTACGTCATGGGTCGGTCTGAGTTAACGACCCATGACGTACTATGACCGTCATGGAATTCCGGGCTCCTCCCGCGGATGCACGCCATTTGGGGAGTCCGGAATCGGAAAAAAAAAAAGCTCTGTGGTCCTTTTGTGACTGCCGCGTGCCTGTGTGGTCGGTCGTTAAGGGGTTAATGACTGCTTTATTGAATTTTCAGTGCTTAGCCTTTTCAGCTCTAAAAAGGTGTGCCACACATTGCAATGCACTGAGTTCCACAACTCTCCATGAGTTAGTGGGTGAGCGTGAGCGTGAGTGTGTGTGTTTGTAAGTGTGCATGTGAGACTGCAAGTTTTTAGTGTAATGTAAGTTTTGTTTATAATGTTTTGCGTACTGTTTTCCATATTGCATTTAGCATATTGCATGTGTGTGTGTATAGAAGGTCCTGCAATTCCTTGCAGAGATTTCCTTGGCCACTTCTGTGAAAAGCACCCCCCTAAATGAATGGACCTATGGGAGGGTCAGTATAGAGGAGATTTGAATAACTCCTTACTTTGACAGACAGGCAGAATTTTGGTCACATGATGTGTTCCACTTTTATTTACATAGATAATAGTACATCAATATTCTGATTACCCTCCCCTGGTTATCATGTAATTTCCCATTCTGCCTGACACATTATGTAAATAAGGAACTTTGCTTACAGTTCCATGCACACAGGAAAAGTAACCACCAAAAATGTGCACATAATCTGAATAACACATGAAATATCCTTACAGTAAATTAATGGACATTATCGTCCCCAGTGGTACAATTGATTCACTCTAGAATTACTCACCTTTTGCTTTTTGCATGATGCTCATAATTCCTTTTTGCTTTTAGCTAATAAATGATTTGGGATCCGTGGATCAAAAATTGTCCCCAGAAATCCAGCTGCTTCTTACACAAGATTTACAGGAGACTGGACCAAAACAGAAAAAATCCACTAATCTGCCAAAACGTTCTAACAAGGCTGCTACAAAGGTGATGATCTGTTTTTTATGTAGCTTTAAAATAATGGTGGTAGTCAGTTGTTGGCCATCCAGGTGCTGGAGACTACACATCCCATCATGCCCTATCAGCTGACGGGGGTCCAGCAGTTGACTTCCCCTGCCCTGTATGAGTTTAGTTTGTTTTACTTAAAGTGGACCTGTCACCTTGATTCAAGTTTGCATTTTTGAAAACTTCATTAATCTTTTGAGTGCCAGAGGGGTATGCAACACAGAGTTAAAGGGTTAAAAGCTGCCTGTGTGTCATATTAGCCAAAGACCAGCAAATGTACTATTACCCCTTGGAGTGCCAGAGAGGTATCCAATGCATTGTGTTGCAAAACATTGGATACATCTGGCAGTTAAAGGGTTAAGGAGATTAGCATATGGTACCAAGTATGTATGCTAATTGCGTTACCCTGTGGTACCAGTGATTTTTCATATGCTAATTATGTTTTTCAGTGATGTTTCCTGTGTAATGAAGCTCTGTGCTGCACTAGGAGACTTTCCTTTTCACTTTTCCAAAATTAAAAGTGCGACTATTTCCTAAAATATACATGTGGACTTTTGGCTAAAGCGGAACTATCACACAAATTAAAGCTACCCCCCAAATCATTATGCACATAGCGATACTTATATTCATACTAGTATTATCCTGAATAAGTCTGGTATTTTTGATAAATCCAACTCGTTCTGAGAGGCACAGGCAGGCATCTTGCTGTATCTGCATCTGTACGCCTGCGCCATTGGTCCCTTCCTGTACCTTAAGGTACAATGCAACTCCTCATAGAGGAGTCCGGAATGGACATTGCAGGCGTGCAGATGTCTCTTTGGCAAGATGTCTGCGCTGATGCCTGCTTGTTCGTCTCTGAACGAATTGGATTTCTCAATAACGCCAGACTTTCAGGATAATACTAGTATGGATATGCCTATCGTTATGTGCATAATGATTTGGGGGGCACTTTCATTTGTGTGATAGTTCCACTTTAACATGACTTATAGGCAGTTTTTAAAGAAGTCTTCGAATATGTAAAAAAAAAAAAAAATTAAAGGTGTCAGGTCCTCTTTAACCACAAATCTTTTAACATGGCAGAGTATATTTTTTTCTTTTCATCTTTAACCCTTTAAGTATGAAAACATACATTATAGGACTTTTCCTAAAGAGTAAAACAATAGTACCATGTTTCATTCAGCTCAAGTGGTGTCCAAAAAGCATTTTGTTTTTATCAAAATGCCATTGACTTTAATGAAACAGATTTTATCTGTAATAACATTTAAACCAAAAATCTCCCAGTAGTGGAAAGTACTTGTGTTTTATTTAGCTGGAAAAGCCTTGTAACATATATTTTTCTCCATGAAAAAGTGCACTGCTCCTTTAAGTTACAGTAGATGTCTGTATATAATTGTAGAGACCCCTGTCTAAGGTGCAGTCTGATGAAGACTCCGATCTGGATGAGGAAGCTGCTCTGAAATACTACAAGCAGATGGAGAACAAACTGTTAGCAAAAAGAAAGCGTGGGGAAGAAGACACAGTGTAAGTAACATTTTAAGATTAAAGTAAAACAGAAAAACAGATCTAATAATAAACCCCTTCCATACCATACCACGGCCAGAAAATCATAATGACCCTCATGAATAGTGCCTTTGTTATAGATAACATCTTTAACCTTATAAGTACCAGAGGGGTATGCAGTGCATTGCTTTGTGTACCTTGATAGGTTTTTCCTTATGATCACTGAAGATTGTCCCTCTCTGCAATCCATCCGGACAGTCTTGCTGCTCTGCTGTATGCAGTGTTACATCAGTAAAAGGGGCGGGAGGTGGATATAATTCAATTACTTTTGAACTACAACTCTGACAGTATTGAAACAACACAATTTCCATGGCCCAAATTCTATGAAGATTAATTGGAGCTGCTTTTATTGTGAAACATTATTATTGCTTTAACCAGTTATGGTTGACTGAATCAGGCAGAGTGCTTGCCTTTACATAAAATGATCATGTGCAGTGTGTGGCGTTTTGTGTCCTGTAGTCCTGATAGTACCTATCATGTCTGCCTGACGTGACATCCAGGACTGACTGACTGTGTTATTGCTTCACATTATGATGTAATTTATTTGCTCCAGAATTACTCCTCGTCTTATTGTGCAAACTGTTCCATGTTTCTTCAGAGACCTTTATCAAAGCCGCAACTGCTATTTGGTAAATGATCCGCTCCTTCCACAGCCGCTGCCCATAGTGTGTAGATTACCAATGTCTGGTGGATTGCACTTAAGGACTGGAGCAATTCAGACCTTTTTGACTATGTCTTCGTTCAGCGGTGTTTTCCCTCTAAGTCTGTTATTCCAGCAACACAAATTATACACTTTTATAAGCACAAGTAGGGCTTTCTTTTGATACCCCACTTATATGTATAACACACCATTTATTTTATTAACAATAGAGAAAACCATAATAAATATAAATATATAGAGTAATAAAACACATTTTTTATTGGTTCTCTTGTGATCATTCATGCCCAGAGGATTAATTATTTATGGAGATGGCAAGAAATGTATGACCGGTCATTCATACCTGCCAAATGTGCACGGTCCCACTGGGGCAAAAATCCCCATGCCCCTCTTTCCCTCGCGGATTTTCTACTTTTTTTTTTGTACATTACCGTACTACACATTAATAAACCTCACATTAAACTTGACTTTAACTTCAGTATTTGTGTTTTTAAAATATATTGTCTAAATCAAATCCTTAGATCTTGCTCAAAATAATGTTTTAAATACACAGAGTGGTGTCAGTAGGTCATAAAGAGACCTACATTTATCCTACCACCAGCACTGAAGGTGTTAATACCCCCAACTTTGGTCTCTTTCTGTTTATTAAAAATAAAGAAAACAATGAAACAAATGTTAAAAAAAAAACAAAAAAAGAAATAATTTTTATTGGTTTTATGCACTGATCATTTGTGCCCGTTGGGTTTATTTTTTATGGAGACTGCTTGAAAGGTATGACCAGTCATTCATACCTACAAAATGTACAGTTTTATGGGGGCACTGTTCCTCTGAGGTGAAAATCCCAATGGCCCTCTTTCCTTCCCTAGTTTACCACTTTTTTGGAGATAAGATTGTGTGGTGTGTATAAGTGTATATACATCGCTCCACAATAATAAAACTTCCATTAATATTTGTTTAAACTTCAGTAGATGTGTCTATAAATTAGTTTGTGCAATGGAATACTTTGGTCTTGCTCAAATTTATTAAGAAAAAATAAAACAAGTTGCTGTGAGTAGGTCAGAAATGGACCTACATTCATCCTGCCCCCTGCACCAGCACTGAGGGGGTTAATACCCCCAACTCGGGCCTCTATTTGTTTCATTTTTTGCCTATTCTCTGCTTCTCTCTTCCTTACTTTCATAGTAAGGTATAGAGAGGCAGAGAACGGTCATGTGAATGAAAAAGCCGGTACACATGAGCGGTGTAGTAGCGATCACATGTACTGGCAAAATGGAGAATGACTGAAAATGAGCGTTCCGGTCCTGGATTGCTTGGTTTCAGCCTCCCCAGCATGATAGCAATGCACACTGAGGCATGCGTCTGTCATTTAACACTTGATGTTCGAGGACCGTCACTGATCCTTAAAGCTGAACTATCATCAAAATTAAATTGCCCCCCAAATCCTTACTAACATAGCGATAGGCATATACATGCTTTTATTATGCTAAATAAGCCTGGCATTATTGAGGAAAAATAACTTGTTAGGCAGTCACCAGTGGGCAACAGCGCAGACATCTTAGAGAAAGTTATCTGTGAGTCTGCGATGTCTGTCCCATTCACTGCCAGGATTGGTGAGTGGTGTTCCTTGGTACGTTAAGGTAACTGAAAGGACTGACCACGCAGGCACACAGAGCTTCTCCTGCAAGATCTGTGCAGCTGATTCCTGCCGAAGAAGTTGTTTTTCCTCAGTAATGCCAGACTTATTCAGCCTATTGAAAGTATGTATATGCCTATCGCTATGTTCATAATAGTTTGGAGGCAATTTAATTTTAATGATGGTTCCGCTTTAAGGGAAGTTTACCCATGACTGTCATGGGATGTCATGGGTCATTAAGGGGTTAAAGCTTTTTTTTCTGCTTCCTCAAACATAGATACTCCCATTTCTGGGACTTCCTTTATACATAAGTCAATACAGTTCACAGAGAGCAGTAGCCATACCTGGTAACTTTCCAAATGAACTGACCCCAAGATTTTTTTTTTGATTTTTTTTTTTTTTTTTTTTATATTTACCTTTTAAAGTTCCCCAGAAAGTAGATTTTAGGCAATATGTTCTTGGGAGCGGTAACCCAGGGGTGCTCTGATCAGTCTTTATGGATCCCTAATCATGCTATACCTTAGAGATATCACTACTAGAGTACACACAAGACAAACAGGACCTCTGCCTTTCTGGTAGAACTGGCACCATCCTGGACACTAAAGAATTAGTCAGTTGGTGCAGATCACAGAGTAGGTAGCACTTTACTCTCTCACCCTGCCAAATTTGTCCTTCTACCTGAGACCCTGAGATTTAGAGCAAAACACTGAGAGTTGCCAGGTATGGCAGTAGTAACAGAGCCACCTGGTGACTTTTTGGTTCAAAAACTAATTTCAGCCATCATAACATTTGAATGAAGCATCTTTTAAGTAGTAAAACTACCTTTGCTTCATTCGACAAAAAAGGCCTATAAATAAATATAAATATATATAAATAATTTTTCCCCCAAACAGTAATTGGGGTTTAATGTCTCTTAAATGTAAAAATTAATCAATGACCCATTAATTCTATACGTTTGGTGTTTTCTCTTTTCTAGTGAAGAATTCCCGCTGGAAGAAATGGATCCGAATGCAAAGAGAGCAATCACTTACCAGGTAACACTTCTGAGCAGATACACTGCACAATGAAGTCCAGTTACCTTACAGTTTCTATAGAGGAGGACTGATGTCTTAAGGAGGCATCTCTGGTGGCCATGTTCTTAACCCTTTGAGTGTCAGAGGGGTATGCAACGCATTGCTCTGCAATACGTTGCTTACCCCTCTGGCACTCAAAGGGTTAAAGTGGAACTGTCACCTTGAATTTTTTTTTTTTTTTTTTTTTATACATATTTGAAAACAACATTTTGAAACTGCCTATGTATCATGTTAACCAAAAGTCCAGCAGATGTATAATTTAGGAGATATTCACACTTTTATTTCTGGGAAAAGTGAAAGTCTCCTGGTGCAGTGCAGTGTTTCATTAGCATATGAAACATGACTGAAAACAGGGGAGGGCTGGCCTGGGGGCAGAGGGGCAGTTGCTTCCTGGTCCGGTCATATGTCTGGGCCTGTGGGCTACTGCCACACTCAGTGTCCCACTTGCTTATGTAAATGGAGCTACACTACTGATACCACAGTGCTTACAAGTAGCATAAATCATTTCCTGTAAGCTCTATGGTATCAGTGCAGTTTTACTTAAATTGTAAGCTCTGTGTTATCACTAACATAGCCCCATTTCAGTTGTACGCTACGTGGTGTCACTTACTTCACAACATTAATGCCAGTTTTAAAATTGGCAGAAGGGTGTGGAGTAGGACAGTGGGCTCGTGCGATAGTAGAAATGGGCCACTTGATTGTATTTGCCACCCCAGGCAGCAAGTTGCCAGTACTCCCCTGACTGAAGACCTTTCATTAGCATACAAACATCACTGACAAGGCTTCATTAGCATACAAAGCCTCCGTGATTAGTTAGCATATGAAACATTCAGAGTTGGTACCGTATGCTAATTGCTGTACCAGTTATATCGACTTGACTGTACATTTGTAGGTCTTTTGGCTAAAGTGACGCATAACCAGTTTTTAGTGAGGTTTTCAAATATGCAACTTGAATTAAGGTCACAGGGCCACTTTAATTATGTGCTTTATATTTATAGGGCCATAGGCATACCTGGGAACTTTTGAAATGAGCTCACCCTGAGATATTTGAAATATTAACCCTTAATGCCCACAAGAAAGCAGATTCTATGTGTTACGTCAATGTTTGCTCTAAACCACAGATAATCCAATCAATTTTTAAGGAACCTTTCACATGCTAAAGTTCTGAGATATAACTTCTTATACACTCATAAGGCAAGCAGAACTTGTCCTCCTGCCTTTCTGGTAGGAATGTCATGGATTTGGACAATAAATAAGCAGTAAATTGGTGTAAATCATATAGGAGGACACACTGGATTTGCTCACCCTGAGAATTTGGCCCTTCACCCTGAGACCCTGAGATTTGGTTCCAAACCCTGAGTCTCAGAGTCAAACCCTGAGAGTTCCCAGGTATGGCCATAGGTATAAAACCAGAAGCTGGCAATTATGTGGCAAAACAACTGACCCATGGGGGAAAAAAAAATCCCAAATTTAACCCTTTGACTGATTCCGTACCCCTCTGGCGCTCAGAGTTAACCCTTTAAGGACCAGAGGGGTCTCCAACACCTTGAGAAGCAAAGCGTTGGAGAGCTTTCTGGCATTCAAGGGGTTAAAAGCCCCATTTTACACATTGGGCATTTGAGGATTAATGTTATCTATGGTGCAGGTGGTTCTTTTCTTTGGATGTCCGTTCCACGGTTCTGCTTTCTGTGTAAATGCAATCTAACTTAGTTTGCCTTTTGTCCCATTCTCACTTCAGATTGCGAAGAACAAAGGGCTTACACCTAAAAGGAAGAAGATCGACCGTAACCCCAGGGTTAAACACAGAGAGAAGTTCAGAAGGGCTAAAATCCGCAGAAAGGGCCAGGTACGTTCCAGCTCTGCTTGTTATAGACCAGGGGTAAGCAAACTTTGGCTCTCCAGCTTTTGGATAATATTGTTCCCATTATCCCCAACCAGTCAACATCTGATTGGGGATGATGAGTTGTAATCCCCAACAGCTGGAGAAGCAAAGGTTGCCTGCCCCTGTACATGAGGGCTCTATTGCCTTCTGAGTGCCCTTCTCCTGCCCCAGGATTCAGATACGTTGGATTGTTTTCTTTCATCTACAACCAAATACGTCTGTCAGAGGGGAACAGCACCAAGGGCTCTTAATACATTTAAAGGGATAGTAATGTCAGTAAAAAAGTATTAACTATATGGTAGATACAATTAAAAGAGATTATTTCCATTTATGTGTATGTCTCAAACCGTTATGGTTTGAGGGATATACGAAAATAAAGCTCTCCGTTCCCTCCCTTTCTGCTTCACATGCTGTAAAGCTGTCAGAAGCAGATTCTGGTCGCTTGACTAGACGTGGCTCTTCAGCAGCGCCGATATAACGATATCTAAAGATAAATACTTCATCAGAATGGTCTACAAAGTGTGCTTGCAAACCAGGTACACATTGTAGACTGTTCTGATGAAGTATTTATTTTTAGGTATCACTATGTCAGCTGCTGCCGTCTGGTCCAGGAACCGGGATCTCATGCTGTCAGTTATACAGCTGACGTATAAGAAAGGGGAGGGAGCGGAGAACTTTATTTTCATAGATCTCTCAAACCATAATTGTTTGAGAGATACGAATAAGTGCAAGCAATCTCTTTTAATTGTACCTACCATATAGTTAATACTTTTTTTTCTTACATTACTATCCCTTTAAAGTGTAACTTTCATGCATTTTAATGTGCCCCCCCAAATAATTTTTAATATAGCGTTAAGCATATCCATAGTTGTGTTACCCTTAGCAAGTCTGGAATTATTTACAAATTCAACTTCTTAAGAGACTCATCGACAGGCATCTTGTTGTAGAGGCATGTGTGCACCTGCGCAGTCTGTCCTCTTTCTGTCCCTGTCTGTACCTTAAGGTACAATGCAGCTCCCACTTGCCAGTCATGCAGGAGACAGGGACAGACAGCTCAGACGCACAGATGCCTCTTCTGCAAGATGTCTGTGCTGTCGTTTGCTGGGGAGTCTCGGAAGAAGTTACATTTCTAAATGATGCCAGACTTACTAAGGCTAATACAAGTACGGAAATGCATGAAAGTTCCACTATAAGAGATATAACATGGATGGGTGGTCTTCATACAACAGTCAGTTACCTATTTATTTTTTTGCATTCTATCTAGTTTCCTGTATATAGTGATCTCTGTTGAAGTCTACCTCTAGGTCTCACCTCTTTACAGCAAACAATGGGCTTCAATAGACCTGACTGGCTCATGAGGGTCACTTCTTTGAGTCAGATTTTAAATTGAAACAACACGCTGTAGTCTGACAGAGATTACATGCAAAAATAAACCATAGAAATAACAGAAGTGTCAAAATAAAAATAACTGGCTGTTGTTTTGAAAGAAACATTCATATGTGAGTTATTAGTTTATATTATCTTAGTTGTATATTTCCCCTTCCAGATTGCCAATTAACCCTTTGGGTGCCAGAGGGGAACGCAACGCATTGCAGAGCAATGCGTTGCATACCCCTCTGGCACTCAGAGGGTTAAGAGATAACCTTCAGTGTATTAGGAAAGATTTACTTTAGTCGTTGTCTATTTTATGCTAGAGACTAATAGCATTGTGTAAACAAATACATTTCATAAGCGGCACAAGAAAAGCTTTTGGGAGTCTGTATGGGCCGTAAATATAAAAATGAAATGGTGCAATACTGGATCTAACCATCTGCACAATAGGGGATACGTTAAAACTACAAGTGAGCCAGAGGGGTATGCGACACATTCAAAAGCAATGTGTTGCATACCCCTCTGGTGCGCAAGGGTCAAGTGGCAGTTTTTACCCCTTGCATGCCAAAGATTTTCCAAAGTATTGGTTCACTGTGTGCTTGAGTCCTCTCTACCAATTAACCCTTTAAGGACCTTGACATGCCAGGACCGGCACATCTAGTCCTGGCACATCATGGAATTCTGGGGATGCCACACGGCTGCACACTGGTCGGTGACCCTGGAATCCACTGCACAAAAAAAAAATGCCTTGTGGTCCTTAACGGCCAGCCGCACTCTGCGTCGGCTGGTCATTAAGGGGTTAAAGGGTTTGAAAACGACATTTAAATAAGTGGCAATTTAGGAAGTTTTATTTCTCTCATATGGTACAGTTGATTCACGCCAGAATCGCACCACCTTTCTTTTTCATACATACGGCTCTCTAGGCCTTATGTATCAAGGCAAATGGGAGCAATTCTGGTGCAAACCAACTGCACCATAGGGGACAAAAATATTCCTCAAATTTCCATTGAGTTAAATGGGGCTTTTAACCCCTTGAATGGTAGAGAATTCTTAAAATGCCCATTTAAATCTGTGGGAATTTGGGGAATTTTTATTCGTCCCCTATAGTGCAGTTGGTTTGCCCCAGAATTCCTCCTGTTTGGTTTGATACATATGTTCAGAAGAAAAGAGGAGCAATTCTGGGACAAGAAAACTGCACTACACGGGAAAAATAAAATCTTCATTAACTCTTTGAGTGAAAGAGGGGTACGGAACGCATTTGCTTTGCAATGCATTCCATACCCCTCTGGCACTCGAAGGGTTAATTTAAATGAGGATTTTAACATCTTGAATGTTCAAGAGGTCTCCTGTACATAGAGAAGTAGAACTGGGAACCCGCCTAGCATTCTAGGGGTTAAAAGCCTCATTATAGTTATTTGGGGATTTGGAGGATTTATATTTTTCCCCTATGGTGCAGTTGGTTTGCCCCAGAATTACTCCACTTTCATTTTGAACAGTGTCCTTAGTCGGTCAATTGTTTCTTAAAGCAGAACTTTCATTTAAATTAAAGTGTTCCCCAAATCATTATGCACATAGCAATAGTTATATCCGTACTTGTATTATCCTGAATAAGTCCGGTATTATTGAGAAATCCAGCTTGTTCAGAGACTCACCGGCAGGCATCTTGCTGTAGAGTCATCTGTGTGCCTGCACCGTCAGTCACTTCCTGTACCTTAAGGTTCAACACACACACACACACTACAAATTCAGTCATCCTTAGTATTATGGTAATTGTAGTCCAACAGGTGTAGGACCTTAGGCTGCCCACTCTTGCCATAGACACTGCTTGCAGTTCCACCCACTTGACACACATCAATGAGGAGCCTACCTGTAAGACTGACAGAACTGACGCAGACTATGGAGTGTAGAGATAACGTGGTCCTCTCTTCAGCTGCTTCTGATGACCTCAGCAGAAGAGAGAGTGTTCATTGGCCACTAACCTGTGTAATATCATCCCTAACTACACTGCAGATGCAAAAACAGGAAAACCAGCTGCACCATAGGGAGAAATAAAAATTCCCAATTATGTAAATATGTTTTTTAAGGGATTCAATACTACAGGCCTCTTGAGTGCAGAGACAAGTACTTATCATTGGAAAAATGTCATTAAATGAGTGGAGCAGATTCGACAATTCGTGCCCTAAGCAGTTGTAGAATATTTGTTAATGTAGTAGTAAATGTTTCTTAATGGAAAATCAGTATGCATTATAGGGCTTTTCTCCCTGAGCAAAACAAGGGTACTTCCACTTCATATTTTCAATTATTACTGTTAGTCTTCGTTTCTTACACTAACAGTGCCCTCCAGTGGTCAGATTTCAGTTAGTTATTCTGTTGCATTCAGTGGGAGTGGTGAGTCACTGCAATGATGAGCAGTCTTCCACAGAATGCAATAGTGACTACTGAGTCATTCCTGTTTGAAATTTCAGGAAGTAATTATGCTGTATTTCACTCCCTGACAGTTTACACTGTTATAACATTGGAATAAAACAACCGACATTGGTTGGAGTATCCTTGTTGTGCTCAGTAGGACAAGTCCTATAACTCATAGGTTTTCATAAAAATCATACTGTTCCTTGCACCTCCTAAAAATAACCCCCCACCCACTGAGTAGAAAATCCTAATTGCCCCTCCAAATCAATTCTCTGCAGAGTGGGGTCCCCAAAATGAATCATTTATGTAATACTGAATATCATGTCAATGGAGATGGACAGGAGCTTGGCAGACTTCAGGACCCTAGTGCTTAGAAATAATTTAACGGGAGGAGTTTGGGGTCTTGACTTTCAAAACAAAGAATCATGTCCACTTCCATGCACATGATATCCAGTATCAGATTAATTTTGGAGACTCAGTACACAGAGAATTGATTTAACCCTTAAGGACCCATGACATGCTATGACCGTCATGGGTAAGTTTGCATTAAGGACCCATGACGGTTCTGGGATGCCATGGAATTCAGGGGTCTCTGCACGGGTGAATTAATTTCCGCAAAATTTTTTTTTTAAAATGCTCCATGGTCCTTAACTGCCAGCATGCCACTGCATGGCTGGTCCTTAAGGGGTTAAAGTCATTAGGATTTTAAAGGCGAAGTATTGAACAATATGGAAAATATATATATTGTAGGGCTTGTCTTGCTGAGTAAAACAAGTGCTCTACCGCTGCTGAAAGGTGGCTTTTTTTCAGAAGTTATTACAGCTCAGAGTTGAGTGCAGTACCTCCATGGCCTGAAATATTAAAGTGGTGCTCTTGCTACAGCAGCCTATGTAAAGTTTTGGTCAATGACAGTAACGCTCCATGGGCTGCTACCATATAATGTCATGCCATAGAGCAGACGTAGCCAACCCTGGTCTTCAAGAGCTGCTAACAGTGCATGTTTTCAGGATATCGCTGACTGAGCACAGGTGCACCAGTTAAAGGGACAAGTAACACCTGATATTGAAATATATATATACTAGTTGAACAGCCCGTTACACGGGCCACAGTGCCTCTGGCAGCCGGTCGCGGGGCAGTCACGCGGTGGAGACTGCCCGCTCCACTGCTGATACAGAGCTGGACGCTCCTTCGGAGCGCCCAGCTCTGTATCGCCCGGCGCGGGCAGTCTGTAAAGCACATGACTGCCGCACGCGCAGCAGTGTCTACTGAGCATGTCGGGCGTTACACACAACTTAGCGAATTATTATATAGGATTGTAGGATTTATCCTCCTGAGTAAAACAAGGGTAAAGGGTACTCCCACTGCTGAGAGGTGTTTTTATTCAGTAGTTATTACAACTCAAACTTGAATTTTTGAGGCCTGAAATTTTACAGTAGCACTGTTTCTAAACTAACTGACCAGAGCTGTCCATAGGATGGTGTAGCAACAGCACCACTGAGATATTGGACCTAAAAAAATTAACATTTGGGTTGCTATAACTTTTGAATAAAACATCTATCTGCAGTTGGAGTATCCTTGTTTTATTCAGGAGAATAAGCCCAACACTATACAGTATTTTATATTTTAAGTGTTACTATCCCTTTAAAGAGACCTGCTGATTTGTCCACCTGTGCTCCAGCTGGGATATTCTGAAAACCTGCGCTGTTGGTAGCTCATGAGGAATGCCATTGACTACCCCTGCCTTAACCCTTTGAGTGCCAGAGGAGTACGCAACGCATTGCTTTGCAATGCGTTGCGTACCCCTCTGGCACTCAAAGGGTTAGAGGTGCTACACCCAAAACAGCACGTTTCAGTACCCTTGTTTTTCTCAACAGGACAAAAATATACTCTACTTTCTCTTTAAAAGGGAATAACCCCACCACCACCTGATATGGACAGAAAATTGTAATGGCTCTTATGAACCTTACCCTTGTACCTTTGTTCACAAGATCACGTATCCATGGAGGCAGACATGACAGTTGGTGGCGGTTTTTCCACACTACGCAGGCAGAGTACATAAACATACTTTCATTTAACCCTTTAATGACTGTCCACCAGTTAAAGACCACAGATGTGTTTTTTGCACAAAATGAACTAAGGGGTCCCTGAGCGGCATGCAGACTCGCAGGGACCCCTGAATTTCATGACATGCCAGGATTGTCATTCGTCCTTAACACAAGTTTACTCACAACGGTCCTAGCACGTCATGGGCCCTTAAAGGGTTAAGGACCGATAGGGTGCAGCAATATGTTGCACTATCCTCTTGTACTTAAAGGGTTAAGATTACTGTGGGCAGTGGTTGGAGTAAAAAAAAAAAAAAAAAAAAAAAAACAGGTGAAAAAAAATTGCTGCACCTATTCAACAAGGAATGCAGTAGCATAAAAAAGTAAAAAATATTTTCTTTATTCTCAAAATCTTTAAAATACAAATGAGTTCTTTCAGACAACAGAGGTGAAGTCTCATGTCCCATACAGTGCAAGAGCTACATAGTCCAAGCGTTTCGCGCTAAATGCGCTTAATCATGACTACCAGTGGTTGGAGTTAGTCATGTATTCCTGCTACTAACTTCCAACTTCCTACTAACTAAGGACTGATTAAAGATATTATCTCATGAACAATGGCACAAGAACGTCATTCATAAGGGCCATCAGAAGTTTTAGCAATCATAAATTAAGTTGGGGGTCATTATTAGGAGGTGTTCCTATCCTTCTCTGTCAACCAAAAGCAGATTGATGTAATACCACTTTATTTTCTCCCTTTTTTCAGGTTCGGGAGGTGCGCAGGGAGGAAAGCAGATATTCTGGGGAATTATCTGGAATTCGTGCTGGAGTTAAGAAAAGTATTAAACTTAAATAACGAGGTTTGCGGCGACACAACTCCTAATTGTATAATAATCGTTTATTTGTTTTTATTATTCACATTTTTTTTTCTTCAAACTATTTAAAGATGACAAATTCTTTGTTCTTACTAAAGACTTGTGTTTGAAATGGTAAATACAAACAAAAATGCAAATGTGTAGTTCTTTGTCCATTATTGTAGTTCTGAAGAACTGCTGTGTTTGTGTTTTACTTCCTTTCTTTATCTGTGGCACCCTGGTAGAGAATCAGTAGTATAGAGGAAACCACTGAGTGTTCTACAAGACACCAGGGATGCAGTGGGAAGAATTTACATATGTTTAACCTCCATCTCCAGTTTATATTTTCCCTTCAAGGGCCATACGGTTGTGCTACAGATTGCTTTGCAATACAAAGCACGTGCCTGGTTCTTAAAGGGATAGTAATACTTTGTTTTAGCTTTATTTTATTTTGTAGGCATTAAAAAACATGAAGAACGATATATGGTTTGAGAGATATTCACAAGCAAAATTTCCCCTCCCGCCCCTTTTACCTAGTGTAAGCCATCTCTTCTCAGATGTGGAATGCAGTCCACAGACCAGACAGATAACAGCAGGGGACAATCTTCTTCCTATGAGAACAATGAAAGCCCTGCCCCCCCTTGACAAGTTCTTCAGGTTTTTCCCTTATCTTAATTGAAGATTGTCCCTCTCTGCAGTCTACCTGGGCACCTCCCTTCTGATCTGGCTGAACAGTGTTACATCAGTAAAAGGGGCAGGAGGGGGACTCTTTGTCATTGAATTACTCCTGAACTACAACTCTGACAGAATTGAAATAACACTCTCCAAAGTCCAAATACTATGATGATTAATTAGAACTGCTTTTATTATGAAACATTACTATCCCTTTAAAGGGATAATAACCCTTTTTCTTTAGCACCACTGAGGGATGCAGGCATGCATATAGGAGGCAGGGCACACAGCAAAAATGTATCCCACTTCCTAGCAGCTAACTCTTCCCCCTGCCCAACTGCCTTCAGTTTTTTTTAGAGTGTTCCTCAAGAGGTCCAGGGCAACTTTTCTCCTGAGAGAACTTTGTTAGTTAATTTATTATTTTACCTTTCTCCTTAAAGTGTTAGTAATGTCCACAAAAAAGTTTTTTGCATTTAGAAGAGCTTAAAAAGCTGAGCTAAATGCAAGAAAACCGTATCTCTCAAACCGCTATGGTTTAAGAGATAGAGGCGTTTAAAGTTCGCTGTTTCCTACCGACAGCTGTAAAGCTTTGTGTTGGTCGACATCGAGGCGCTTGAGAAGTGCTGAGATCTCGTTATTTACCATAAATCCCTTCATTGGAATGGACTAAAACGTGTGCCTGGTTTTCAAGCACTCATTTTAGACCATTCCAATGAAGGGATTCGTGGTAAATAATGAGATCGGGGCTCTGCTCAAGCGCCTCGGTGTCGGCCAACACGGATCTCCTGCTGACAGCTTTACAGCTGTTAGTAGGCGAGATCAGATTTTAAACGCCTGTATCTCTTAAACCATAGCGGTTTGAGAGATAGGTTTGTTTGTTTGGTTTTTTTTTTTTGCATTTAGCTCAGCTTTTTATGCTCTTCTAAATGCAAAAGACTTTTTAGTGGACATTACTAGCACTTTAAATCTAATGAGGGCCCTCACTCGATGAGGAGAGCCCTCTTATTTAACTCTTTGATTCCCAGCTTCCTTCCTTTGGAATAGCTTACATTCTAAATCATAGAGGCCCAAGCTCAGCCGTTGGCTCAGAGGGAGAGAAGCTTTATAGATAGTAGGTGAGCTTCATGTGACATATACAGGTTTATTTGCCATTTTATCTTTATCAAGTACTCAAATGTATATAGTAAAAAAAAATAAATAAAACATAGGTTTACTTTATTTCTGCTTATTCTTTATTCATGTATCTATTATTTAATAATTACGTAAAGCGTAACTGCCACCCAATAATAAGATAGCATCACATCATTGCCCCTCTGGCGACTCGCTGCTCAGTAGCGCTAGTCGCCAGAATTCTTAACGGATTAAAGCGAAATCTCTATTCTTCATGGACTGACAGCAAGACGGAGCGAGGAGATCTTGCCATAGTGACGTCCACGCGCCTGCGCTGTCAGTTCAGACTCCTAGCAACGCCTCCTAGACCCGGCTGGGACTGACAGCGCAGGCGCGTGGACGTCACTAGGGCAAGATGTGCGTACTCCATCTTGCTGTCAGTCCATGAAGAATAGAGATTTCTCTTTAATCCGGTAAGAATTCTGGCGACTAGCGCTACTGAGCAGCTAGTCGCCAGAGGGGTAATGATGTGATGCTATCTTATTATTGGGTGGTAGTTCCGCTTTAATTTAGTTTCCTGTATAGTGCTTTGTTTTCCCTCACAGAGCACTATACAGCACTGCTTGCTTTTCCTCATTGAATTTGGTGTTTTAAGCGTGAGCATGCTAGAGGGCGCTGCGCGCGCACTTTACTTCACAAAGCAGTGGCATCATTCACAGCAACTCCGGAGCTGCTCCTGGAAGCAGCGGTTCTTTGACTGGGATAAAATCAGGTCCCTCTAGCTCTATAGGAGCAGGGAACTCTGCACAGTTTGAAGACTATTTGGCCACTTTTACTCTGCTGACTCCATTGGAGCAGCGTTATTCGTTACGTTGATAAGTTAACCCTTGCATTGCCAGCTTCTCTGGAGCAAAGGTTTCATATTGCTAGTTGGGATAAACTTTGAGGTTATTCAAATCTGTCACTAAAAGCAAAAAAAGAACACTTTTATAGGAGCGTAACTCAATACATACAATAAGCGGTCAACCCATACAAGTACAGCATGGGGTGCACTCGATCCAAAAATTACCTTGGATAGAAAGAAACAAAAAGAAAAAAAGATATGGACCTAAATGAGGCACCTAGACTAGTAAAAATAATACCAAAACACTATATAAACATAGTAAAAGTATAAATGTTTATTACGAAAGCAATAATCCCATAACACATATAAGATATGGTGGTGTAAGGATATTCCCATATCCCACAAGATGGCCCCCCACCCCAAGACCATACAAATATCACAATATATCCTACCAAATATATCCTAAAACACAAATAATAGACAAAGAATAAGGAAAAAACAAATCCTGTCAATAGGTAAATCACTGAGTATCAATACGATGTAACTAATCTCAATATATTAAACTATACATCCTAACATTCTTATATCTAACTATAGCTCCTGATGAGAAAATATAGTCCCAAAATATAGTCCCAAAGATCAATCACAAATAATGTGGAAATAAATGCCGAAATGATGACCAATAGTTTAAATATTCATATGATGTAGTGATGATGTTATGAAGACCAATAGCATGAATATCCATATGATGTTAGTGATGATGAAAATGAAATGATGAAATGCAGAACATAGATATCCATATGATGTTAAGGTTGGTAACAATGAGATGGAAATGGAATGATGAAACAACACACTGGTGGATGGACTTTATAGAAACGTCACAATGGATTCAACACATATCTGTAAATTTCTTCACCCTATATAGGGACTATCAATGCAGATCCAGCCAACATCATTCCATATATATGATGGCATTAATTAATTCTCTTCCCGTTCAACATCCTTTATATATGTCCATACGTATTGAAAATAAACACACTGATCATGAAGATAAAGTATTCAGAGTGCCACATGAATATAATGCACAAATACGACCACAGTCATTGATACCGTTTATGCAACCGAGTCTGGCATACTTAAACATATTTAGGTGGGCTCAATTTTGTGGGGAATACTCTCACCCAGGGCTTATAATTTTAAGTCCTTTGCTACTAGCCAGGCCTGAGAAGTTACTCACCACTGCAAGACATAACATACCAACCAGGGCTGAATTTCTACTCGCCAGGGCTAAATTTTCACTCGCCATTGGCTAGTGACGAGTGGAAATTTTGAGCCCTGCTCTCACCCATCTTCACCCTCTGCACAGGGTCATCCATAGCATTCTGCTCCACACCACTCTTTCAATTTTTGCCACTCACAGATTGCATCGGTAAGTATTTCAAAAGTGCACTCATAACCTCTTCATAATGTTTGAAGCGGCAGCATAGTTCTTCCAGTAACTCTCTATTCCTCCCGTCTACGTGTTTTGCCCATATCACAACGGGCTTTTTCAAGACAAATAACCCTTGTCTTTATTGTCTATTATCTGTGTTTTAGGATATATTTGGTAGGATATATTGTGATATTTGTATGGTCTTAGGTTGGGGGGCCATCTTGTGAGATATGGTGCTATCCTTAAACCACCATATTTTATATGTGTTATGGGATTATTGATTTAGTAATAAACATTTATACTTTGACTATATTTATATAGTGCTTTGGTATTATTTTTACTGGTCTAGGTGCCTCATTTAGGTATTCAAATCTGTCCATTTATTAACCACTTTGTGCGCGGCCGGCACTTAGCAACAGGTTGTTTTTTTATCCGTCATTCTAGCGAATGACTTCCGGGACTTACCAGGTACGTCCCGCAAAAACTGTCACTTAGTGACACAGGACGTACCTGGTAAGTCCCGGAAGTCATTCGCTAGAATGACGAAAAAAAAACAACCCGTTGCTAAGTGCCGACCGCGCACTAAGTGGTTAATAAATGGACAAACATGACAGCTTCTGACAAACATACATTAGCAAATTATTATATAGGATGACAGAGAATACGAAAACTAGGAGAATAAAAGTAATTCTAAGTCATGTAAAAATATGGAATTCCAAAGTCACACACAATATGTTTGGGTGCTCTAAATGTATAGATTTAGGGACTGACGGCTTCCACATCTACAGATGCACCCTCTATGCTTGAACCAAGGTTCTCTTCCCAAATTAGAGAAGTTTTTGGACAGATGGTTAACAGAATCATCTCATGCACCAGTTAATAGACCAGAAACCAAAAAATCCTCAAAAATATTCTCTCTTCACCCTCTGGTTCCATGACGATGAAGGCGGAATTGGCTAGTGACAGTTCTGAGTCCCCCTCATCCATTGGAGAGGGTTCCATATTTGAGGACTCAGATTCAGAATACATGGATTCTTTAATTGAAGCTACCTTGGAAGCTTCAGATGAACAAGCCTGTAAGTCCTCAGCCAAATCTCTTGTTAAACATAAAAAGAAATCCGCAGTTATTTTCCCTGACTATGAAGAACTTGATCAGATAGTCACGGATGAGTGGGAATCTCCAGATAAAACTATTGTCATTCCCAAGAAACTTGTAAAGGTGTACCCCTTTTCTAAATCTAAGGTTGACCTTTGGTCCAAACCGCCAACAGCTGACCCTACTGTTTCTAGATTATCCAAACATTCCACTACTCCTGTTTAATCTACAGCAGTGCTTAAAGACCCTGGTACCTTGAACAGACGGATGTTTTCTGGTCTAGAAGAAATCATTCAAGCTTCCTTTGCTTTAGCCTGGGTGTACAGAGCTGCTGAGACCAGGCAAGCTCCAATTATTCCAGCTCTGCAAGATAATGTGCCTCATGATGATGTTTTCCCTCTCACAGGTTACCTCCAAGAGGCCACCACCTATACTGGGGAAGCTGTTTGGAAGATGGCTAATTTGACATCTAAATGTTCAGCATCAACGGTTACAGCACATTGTGCTTTGTAGTTAAAGATTTGGAATGCAGATTCTGCTTCCAAAGGCTCCCTCCTATTTGGGGCAGAGTTAGGCAAAATTGCCAGCCATGCCACTGGAGGTAAAACTACCTTTTAACTTCTGAATAAACCTTAAAAGGTTTGACAACAAGAAACGGTCTTATTACTTACAGAGGTAAAGCTTCCTCCAGACAAAAAAAAAACTGTCACTAATCTGGATGTTCCTTTTGTTTCAATAAAGTAAACCCTACTTGGGTGCAAAAGAAAAATGTGCCCAAGGCTTCAGATTCCAAATCCACCACAGCATGAAGTTTGGAGTATGGAGTCTCTCACAAACGCTCCTCTAGTGGGAAGTGTCCAACACTTCACACAACAATGGAGGATGTTCATTTCAGAAGAGTGGGTGCTTCAATTCATTCAGGGTACAGAATGTCTTTCACAACCCTTCACCTCGCCGTGTTTTCACGTCCAGGGTACCAACAAATCAGGTTGCCTGTCAGTTTAATGGGTGATAATTCCAGTACCAAAACAACAAACATTTAAAGGCTTTTATCCCAATCGTTTTATAGTACAAAACAAACACACAGGATTCCGTCCTATCCTGGACCTGAAAAAGCTAAACAAGTTTCTCAGAGTTCCCAAGTTCAGGGAACCATAGGAATTTCTCACATCTTTAGACATCAGAGATGCATACCTACAAATTCCTATTTGACCCAAACACTGGTAATACCTCAGGTTTGTTTATCAAAAGACTTTCAACTTGTGGCTCTCCCTTTTGGCTTAGCCACAGCTCCGAGAGTTTTTTCAATGGTGAAAGCTCCACTAATGGCTCACCTCAGACTCACTGGAGTAAACCTGACTCCCCAAAAATATAAAATAAATAAAAAAATAAAACAGTCACAACTGTGAGTCCAGAAGGCAGTCAACAGTTTTATAAAGATTAATGAAACATTGTGACTAATGGAGGGATGGATGGATGGATGATGACATGAAATGACGTAGATTAAATTAGAATACATCTCCAAAAATCCTCTCTTAAAGGGATAGTAATACTTCGTTTTAACTTTATTTTATTTTGTAGGCATTAAAAAAACATGAAGAATGATATGTCTTATCTCTCAAACCTTTATGGTTTATGAGATATTCACAAGCAAAGTTTCCCCTCCTGCCCCTTTTACCTAGTGTAAGCCATCTCTTCTCAGATGTGGATCAGGTTGTATGACCAGACAGATAACAGAAGGGGACAATCTTCTTCCTATGAGAACAATGAAAGTCCTGCCCCCCTTGACAAGTTTTTCAGCTTTTTCCCTTATCTTAATTGAAGATTGTCCCTCTCTGCAGTCTACCTGGGCACCTCCCTTCTAATCTGGTTGATCGGGGGGGGATACTTTGTTTGTGAATATCTCTTAAACCATAAAGGTTTGAGAGATAAGACTTATATCATTCTTCATGTTTTTTAATGCCTACAAAATAAAGTTAAAACGAAGTATTACTATCCCTTTAAAAGGCATCCCGTGCAGCAAATCAGTGTGTGGTCTTGTTAACCACCATCCATGTAGCAAATCCAGAAACAAAACTGCGCTCATACCACATAAAAGAAAGAGAAGATATATATATAAGTACAATATGTTAAAAAAAAAAAAAAAAAATATATATATATATATATATATATATATATATATATATATATATATTAATGTGTGTGTGCGTGCGTGCGTGCGCACTTACAAGAGCCCAAAGGGCAATAGGCAACTTGGGGTCCCAGACCCCTTTGATGGTCATGATACCGCTTTCCCCTGTTGATGGTCACACATGTCTTTGCTCTGTTCCTATAGCCATTCGGGGATCCACTCTGCCTGCTCCATTGTAGTCCAACTGGCTTTTGAATCGGCACTTAATTACTTGGTGACTACTTGCGCTGTCTTCCCCAGGTGGTCCCTACTCTTTAGACTGACTGCAGGCGTGAGTCAGTAAGCGTCTCCCTGGTTGCATTATCCATTGGGAGATCTCTGGGGCCTGGTTACTGGGGATTCTTTCCTCATTCTCGTGGGATTACAGTAGCCTTGTGCTTGGCCCTAGCAGAGAGGTCTCGCAGAAGTGGTGTCCTATTTCTGATCGTAGTCGCTGGCTTCTTCACTTACCCTCTGTACCTTTTATCTATTGTACTCATATTACATATCTGATTAATAAAGGTGGTTTTACATTACCCATACTGACTACTGGTTTATTTCTGGGTAACCGTGACACCTCATCTCTCAAGGTCCAATTCTCCACCACAACTTACTCAACCTCACTTTGACGGAGTGGAACTTTAAAGCCAAATCTTGAATAACAAAGGTTTCAGTTCTCCAGTAATTCAAACCACGCTCAATGCTCACAAATCAGTGTCAGCTAAAATATATCACAGAGTCTGGAAAATCTATTTTGCTCTCTATGCTAGGAAAGATTTAAATCCTTCTTTTTTCCATCTTCCATCTCTTCTATAGTTCCTGCAATCGGGTCTAAATAAACGTTGAGGGTTAACTCCCTGAAAGTCCAAGTTTTAGCTCTCTGTCCGCTCTTCCAGAGAAAGATTGCTTCTCTCCCAGAAATTCAAACTTTCCTTCAGTTGATTAACAGGATAATCCCCTCATATAGATATCCCATTCCATCATGGAATTTGAATTTAGTGTTAGAGACTCTTCAATCCTCTCCATCTGAGCCTTTGTCATCAGCCTCTATGTGTGTGATCAAGAAGAGTTTCAGAACTTTGTGCTCTCTTGTATTTCACCATACCTTCTCTTTCATCAAGTTAAAGTGGTTTTAATGAATACTCCAGAGTTTCAACCTAAACTAGTTTCTGCTTTCCAAATAAAGTGGTACTCCCTTCCTTGTGTCCTAATACTTCTAATGCTAAAGAAGAAGCTTTTCATACTTTAGATGTAGTGAGATGTTTAAAACAATATGTCCAAGTCAAGCAATCATTTAGGACTTCAGACACTTTGTTAATTCTAGAAGGCCCTAAGAAGGGAAGACCAGTATCCAACACAATCATTGCTTCATGGCTTAAACACGTTATCAGACAAGCTTACAGCTGTTCCAGCTCCCATTAGAATCACGGCTCATTCTACAAGTCCATTAGTACTTCATGGGCCTTGAAGAACCAGGCTACTGATGACCAATTATGCAAAGCTGCAACATGGTCATCTGTTCACAAAGGTAACAATTTTGCATCTCAAGATGGTAGTTTTGGCTGTAAAGTTTTACAGGCCATTGTTCATTAGTTCCTTTTCCCCCTCAGTTGTTTGGGATGGCTTTGGTACGTCCCCATTGTTCCTCCATCCCTCAATTATGCTAGGGAAAGGGAGAAATTTACCTTCTGATATTTCCTTTTCTTCTGTGTCCCTCCACGGCACCTTGACTACTATGGGTATTGTCCCCTCCCCTCAGCCGGCTGTAGGACCAATCAAAAAATACAAAAGACCTCCTGCTTTCCTCCCCGCTAGTTCACTTTTGTCAGAGCTGTAATAAGAACAAAACTCATAGGTTAGTAAGGGAGGGTGTGCCGTGGAGGGACACAGAAGAAAAGGAAATATCAGAAGGTAAATTTCTCCCTTTCTTCTGTGTCCCGTGCCACGGCACCTTGACTACTATGGGATATACCAAAGCCCTTAAGGAAAAAGGGTGGGCCCAATAAAAAATAATTCTATATCTATATATCCCAGAGTGTCATACATTGACCTCATAATTACATGAACATGCTTCATTTATAAGACTAACTCATCAAATAATTAATAATTAACTGGACAGATCTTACCACTCCTGGAGAAGCAGCTGCTTTTAGCACCCTTCTTCCAAATTCCGCTGATGCTGAAGATTGGACATCCAACTTATAATGCTTTATGAAAGTATTTATGGATGACCATGTGGCGGCTTTGCATATTTCTTCTGCAGTGGCAGAGTCCTTCGCTGCCCAGGAAGTTGCAATGGCTCTTGTAGAGTGTGCTTTAATAATAGTAGGAGGGTCTTTACCTGCTCCTAGATAGGCTTCTCTAATACATTCTGTAATCCAACGAGCAATAGATGCCTTTGAAGCAGAAGTTCCTTTGAATTTCCCTTGAAAATGCACAAATAATGAGTCGGATTTTCTAAATAACGACGTTCTCTTTAAATATTCCGAAATGCATCTTATTAAATCTAAATTATGTAATTGCTCTTCTTCCTCATTTTTTGGATTAGGACAAAAGGCTGGAAGTATTTCCTGATTAAGGTGAAAAGCCGAAACTACTTTAGGTCTAAAACTTTTCTTTGTTCTTAAAACAATCTTATCTTTATGAAAAATGATATAAGGTTCTTTAGCTGAAAGGGCTTGTAGTTCACTTACCCTTCTAGCCGATGTGATGGCAACTAGAAAAACTGTTTTTAATGTAAGGAATTTAGTGGATGCCTGCTGCAATGGTTCAAACTTTTCCGCTGAGGCAAGCTGTCCAAGGACAACATTGAGATCCCAAGGTGGAATAATATTTTTAACCCTAGGTCTAATCTTGTCCACTGCTCTAAGATATCTTTTAATCAAATCATCTTCTGCCAGCTGTTTGGATAAACAAGAAGAAATGGCTGAAATTTGCACCCTTAGTGATGAGGGTTTTAAACCTTGTTCATGGCCTTCTTGAAGAAAATCTAAGACTTCTATAGTAGAAATAGATCCTCTATCTATACTATGACTTATGCACCATGAGGAAAAAGTTTTCCATACTCTATCGTAAACTATGGAAGTAGACTTCTTTTTGGCTGATATTATGGTATTTATGACTGGATCAGATAATCCTTTAGCTTTTAAGGAGCTCCTTTCAGCCTCCAGGCTGCTAGTTTCAAAAAACCTGGATCCTGATGCCATATTGGTCCCTGATGTAACAGGTCCCGTCTGAGAGGTAGATTCCAAGGACTGTCTATGGACATGCTGACTAACTCCGAGAACCACACTCTTTTCGGCCAATTTGGTGCTATGAAGATGACATCCACCTTGTCCTCTCTGATCTTTTTTAGCGCCTTTGGTATCATGACTATTGGAGGAAAGATGTAAGCTAGATCGAACTTCCAACTCTGAGTCATTGCATCTGTTGCCAGGGCCTGTGGTTGAAATGTTCTGGCGAAAAATGCTTGACATTTTGTGTTTTCTGCCGATGCCATGAGATCTATTACTGGAAATCCCCACCTTTGAGCAATCTGGCAGAAGACTTCCTGATTCAGTGTCCATTCCCCTGGATTCAGTTTGTTGCGACTCAGGTAATCCGCTTGAACATTCAGGTTCCCGGGAATGTGAATTGCCGTTAATGCTTTCAAGTTTCTTTCTGCCCATAGCAGTATCTTTCTTGTTACTGAATTTAAAACAGCACTCCTTGTGCCCCCCTGATTTTTTAGGTACAGGACCGCTATCATGCTGTCTGAAATTATCTGGACATTTTTTCCTTTTATGTTTGACTTGAATTTCATTAACGTCATGAGTATGGCCTTTAATTCTAGGATGTTGATATGTAGAGACTGTTCTTTCCTGGACCACGTTCCTTGAACAGATCTGTTTCCCATGCAGCCTCCCCATCCTGTCAGACTTGCATCTGTCCTGATCTTTATCCATTTTGGGTTCATCAAGGGCAATCCTCTGTTTAGGTTCCTGTTGACTGTCCACCAATTGAGTTCCCTCTGTATTTTTGTATGAAGTGGAATTCTCTGACTTGTGTTTAATGAATTCTTGTTCCAGTGCTTCAGAAACCATCTCTGAAGTGGTCTCATGTGCAGTTTTGTCCATGGAGTGACTTGTACTGCTGAGACCATGAAACCCAGTATTGTCATGTAATCCTGGGCTGTGTGGATTTTTATCTTCTTGAATTGTCTTATCTTGCTTGTGATGGTCTTGATTCTGCTGGGAGACAGTGATATCATATTCTTGACTGTGTCCAGTGTCAATCCCAAAAATTGCAGATGCTGTGTTGGAGTTAACTGACTCTTCTGTCTGTTGATGATCCATCCTAATTTCTGTAAATGATTGGTTGTTATAACCACTTGTTGCCTGGCTTGATCCTCTGTCTTTGCTATTAATAATAGATCGTCCAAGTATGGTACAATTGTTATTCCCAGTAGTCTTAGGGTTTCCAAGGATGTTGCCAAGATTTTGGTAAAGATTCTGGGTGCTGAGGTTAGACCAAAAGGAAGCACTTTGAACTGCCAATGAAGCCCCCTGTAACAGAATCTCAGATATCTTCTGTAATTCTGAGCTATCGGAATGTGATAATAGGCATCCTCTAAGTCTATTGTCAACAGATAAGCATGCGGGTGTATTGTCTGGATCAGAGAAGATACAGTCTCCATCTTGAAGCTTTGATGTTTTAACATAGTGTTCAACTGTTTTAGGTCCAGGATTGGCCGGTACCCCCCTGTGGCTTTTGGTACTAAAAATATTATGGAATACCAACCCTTTTTCTGCTCTTCTTGAGGAACTGGTTCTATAGCTTCTTTTAAGAATAGAGTCCATATGGCCTTTTCCAGAGATAATGCCTTTGCTGTGTCCAAAGGGATGCTTGAAGTTTTGAAGAGATGTTTGGGGGGTCTTGCTTGAAATTGTAGCGGGCACCCTGCCTTTATGGATAGAAGAGTCCAGTTGTCTATGCCTGGTAATTTTTCCCATTCCACTAGAAATTGTCCCAGTCGACCCCCTACTGGAACTAGAGGCAGGTTCCGATGACTTTCAAGGAAACTCTTTTTTGAACTGATTACTCCGAAAACCTTCCTTCTTAAAGGAACCCTTGTTCTGTTGTGCATTCATGTGCCTTCTTGACTCATAATTCTTTGATGGATTGAATTTTCTATCATTTCTGAATGATTGTCTTCTATTTCGGAAGGAAGTCTGTACCGGAGATCTTCGTTTCCTTTCTTGCGGAAGGAAGGAACTCTTTCCACCAGTTACCTTTTTTATTATTTCTTCTAGTTGTTCACCAAATAGAAGTGATCCTGTAAACGGAAGCGACACTAACTTACTCTTTGATGATGCATCTGCTCCCCATGTTCGGAGCCATAGAGATCTTCTTGCAATGACAGATAGTGAAGAGGATCTTGCAGACAATCTTATAGAATCTAAGGAGGCATCGCAGGTGAAACTTATCGCTTCTTTTATAGTAGCCACTTCCTTTATCAATTTTGATCTTGACACTGAAGACTCAATATGTTCTTCTAATTCAGACAACCAGATTCTTGCAGTTCTTGCTACACAAGCTAACGCAGTGGAAACCTTAATATTTTGACCAATTAAGGAAAATTGCTTTTTTAAGGAACTTTCCATTCTTCTATCCATTGTATCTTTTAAAGAAGACCCATCTTCCATAGGAATGGTCGTTCTTCTTGCAATTTGTGCAATTGCTGCATTTATCTTAGGCGGTGAGATCCAGGCTGAAGTTTCTTCCTCTTTAAAAGGATACATTTTATGTATTCTTTTTGAAGTAGATATTCTCTTATCTCCTTTTGCCCATTCTGATTTAACCAACTCTGTTACAGAATGATGAACTGGAAAAACTGGTAGCTCTCTTCTGGATCCCATGAAGGCTGTGTCCAGAATACCTTGCTGCTTAGTTTCCTCTACTAGGCCCAGAGATTTCCGCATCAATTTAAGAAAAGGCTCTATCTTATCCAAATTAAAGGTACCATCTTCATCCTCTTGAATTTCGCCTTCCTCTTCTGAAGAATATTGCGATAACACATCCATAATGCTTGTTTCTTCTAATTCCTCTAGTCTATTTGAAGTACCTTCTTCTGGATCTTCTGTCCTCTGTCTCTTTTTTGGCTGATTTTGCATACTCAAAAAAGTCTCCTGCATTGATGATTTCATCCAGGATAAAAATTCTTGAAATTGATTAGGAACTTCTGTACCAGTGACTTTTTTTAGACATTCAGAACACAATTTTGATTCAGAAGCTATCTTAGTTTCACATCCTGCACAATTTTTACTCTTCTGACTAGAATCCTTTTCCTTTGTTTCCAACACAGGTTTCTCTTTACTGGAAGGAACCTTAGGGGTAGTAGCCATAGTACTTAAAATTTAACTTTTAATATAATTTACTTAAAAATACAATTACATATTATCCCTACTACATGAAGGCAGCCCTATTAACATGAAAACTCTATGCTCCATGCCTCAATAAATAGGCAATTCCTTAATTGCTTGGCGTGCGTTTCACTGTGGAACGCAGAGGCCAACAAACATGAGGGAGGTTATAAAAAAACTGTTAAATCCTACCTTCGCCATTTTTCTTCAGCGTTGCCATAGACTGCTCATCTCCTGATGCCCCAAACAGATGACCGCTATGATCTCCGAGCTTCCTGGTGCTACAAGCAGGAAGCGCGTCATCTTGCTGCGACAAGCTTCCCCGATGTTGCATCCGGTCTGCGTTGTGCCAGCGGGGGTCAAACTACCAAGCCGGCAGAGCAGCGAGGCTTGGTCTTCAGGAGTTTTTACTCCTGGCGGGGACGGCAATGAATGCGGCCTTGATAAGGTAAAAGTTGATCAACTAATAAAAAATAAAAGTTTACAGCGCTCTAAACGAGACACTGTACCTACTCCGGCTGTAGGACCAAAAGAACTAGCGGGGAGGAAAGCAGGAGGTCTTTTGTATTTTTTGATTGGTCCTACAGCCGGCTGAGGGGAGGGGACAATACCCATAGTAGTCAAGGTGCCGTGGCACGGGACACAGAAGAAAATGGGATTTTTTACTTACCGATAACATCTTTTTCTCTTAGTCCATTGAAGGATGCAGGGACCATGGGGGTTAAGCAGCGTGCCTGTAGGAGGTAGGGTACGCTAAGCAAAAACACCTCACCCTCTGCCCAGATACCTTCAGTTTTAGTTTAGCAGAGTCAGGAAGGGAATAGCAGTAAACTAGCTCTGCCAAAAAAGGCAGTGCATCCGTTATCCTTTTAAAAGGTCACACGAGAAAGAGTGTGTGACCTTGTAAATACTTCACCATGTCGCCATGATCAAAATGGCAACATGACAATCTCGCACTGCATGATCAATCACGCAAGATTGTCATGTCGCCTTCATAATGATCGCAAACATTTTAACCTGTTCACGGTCCCCTCGAATTTACTAACGTTTTTGTTTTAACACAGGCCCTTAATGTATGGCTCTTAATATATAAATGAATATATGCTCAAGAAAAACCTCCCCCTTTATGATTTCTGTGACACATTGAACGGATTCTACTTCCACTATGTCTTTTAACCCCCTGTGTGCCAGGGGACTGAGCAGGGCATAGATGAGCAAAGAGTTACACATGTGGCTTTTTAATTATGTTCCTCCTCCCTTCCTCGTGCAATGTATTCGTTAACGTCCCATAAATCCCACCTGAGAACACCATGCGACAAGTCTGACTTCAGATAACAGGATGGGGGGGGGGGGAAGAGTCCCTTGACATAAACACTCATATCCTAGATCCGGTCTCTCCGCTCCTCCCCGCCATTCTGCACTCATAGAAGGATATGAGTGCTTATGTCAAGGGACCCACCCCCCTCCTGTCCTGTTATTTGAAGTCAGACTGACTGCATGGTGTTGTAATTGAATGATAAAGTATCCCCTTCCTGCTCCTTTTACGGATGTAACACTGCTTACCTCAGAGCAGCAAGACTGTGCAGATGGATCACAGAAAGGGACAATCTTCAGTGAGCAGAGGAGGGCTGGCCTGTGGGGCAAATGCCCCTGGGCTGGTGATATATCTGGGCTGGTAGGCCACTGCACCTCACTAAATCTCCCAATTGTTTCTGTAAATGGAGCTACACTAGTGATAACACAGATCTTACAAGTGAAATGGAGCTATACTAGTGATACCACAGAGGAACAATCCAAATGTAGCTAAACTAGTAGCATAAACCATTTCCCTTGTAAGCTCTATAGTATCACTAGGTAAGCTTTACTTAAATTGTAAGCTTTGTAGGAGCGCACTAGTGCAGCCCCATTTCAACTGTAAGCTCTGTGGTATCAGTTGACTTACGTCACAACATTAATGCAAATTTTAAAATTAACAAAAGGGGGTGGGCTGGAACAGTGGGCTCGAACGATAATAGAAATGGGCCACTTTAATGTATTTGCCCTCTGGGCCACAAGTTGCCAGCCCTCCACTGTCAGTGAGCATAAGGAAAAACCTGTCAATGGGGGCAGGGTTTTCCTTTTGATCACAGTAAGAATATTGTCCCTTGCTGTAAGCTGTCCAGTCAAGAGACCAGAATCCACATCTGAGGTGAGCAGTGTTACACTAGGTAAAAGGGACAGGAGAGGGTTACTTTATCATTCAATTATTCTTGAACTACAACTCTGACAGTATTGAAATAACTCTCTCCATGGCCCAAATACTATGAAGATTAATTGGAGCTGCTGTTTTTGTGAAACATTACTATCCCTTTAAAGTAGAACAGTGTATGTGTGCCTCATTGGCACAATTCTCTTTATTACACTGTATACAAGTCTACAAGCATAAACAATGTTTACACATTTATTCAGCAGCTATGTATAATTATTTTGATTTACAATGCGGTGGTTTACCTCTATTAACAGTATTTTTATTTCTCATTTCATACTTTGCAATAATAAAAAGAAAAGGCCGCATTCATCCTAAACAGACAATAGATATAGATCGGTGGCAAGATGCAAATACATTTAAAAAAGGGAAATCTATAAAATAGCAAAGGAAATGTAAATACAATAGTGCAATTCTGTGAGACTGCTACTGAATACAGCTTTTCTCTTCTCTGTGGCTTATTGGCTGGATCCTGCAAGGACAATGGGTTGTGTGCACAGATAGATAGGTGGGGACTCATTCTGGGACAAACAAACTGTACCATAGGGGACAGGCACGTGAACACATAGACACCAAGGGGGGCTTGAGCACCTGCCCTTTTTGTCCAAAGTGCCCTTTTAACAAAAAAAATTAATAATATTAATTATGAGAAGTGCCCATTTTTTTCTTTTGAGCTCCTGCCCCCCAAAATGTCTGTGCACGTCCCTGATAGGGGATAATAAAAATACCCCAAATCCTCATTTATTTTAATGGAGTTTTTAACCCTATGAATGCTACAAAGACCTCCAGTATATTGGTTTGCAATGCAGTAGAGATCCTGCTACCATTTAAGTGGTTAACAGCCCCATTTAAATAAATTCAGAACTGGTGTTTGTCCCCTTTGGCATAGTTGGTTTCAGACATTTTCCTCTACATACAGACTGATATTTAAAGCGGTCACATTCTTGGATATTCATGTAAATGTTCCCATATTTCTATATAAGTTTATATGGAATAAGGCTTGTTTACACAGGCAATGTAAACCGGGTCAATGACTGCATTTCTGGCATCAAAGTCTAACATGTCTATGGGCCTGTTCACACACGCAACTGTTGCACAGAGCGGATTGTAAGATGCTGGAGCTTTGGTGTGTTGAAGACCGTGTACCCAAATTACAGATTGATCACACTGTAAAACTGGAGGTTGAGATGCCTTTGACAACCTCAGAGGACTGGCAGATCCTTGTGGAAAACAGATAATATATTGTCGCCCCCCGTTTAAGACATTTCCCGGGGGGGGGGGGGGATATAGGAACCTGATGGTGAGTAGTAGTCACCTAAAGGTGCCTACAGGCACAGTGCAATTTTGAACAGAGCTGACCAGTGATCAGATTGCTAGTAGTTCCTGTCCACACACAGATCAAATCCAAGCAATCTGCCTGTTCATCTGTGTGTGTGTGGGGTTGTGAGATCATGTCTAAATGACCTGACGTCACAGCCCCATGCAAGATCAATGTGGTTTGTTCTGTTGAGGCTACACAAAGCTAACTGAACGCCAGGCAGAGCAACCAAAACAAGCCAATTTGGTTGTTTTGACATTGGTTTTAGCCACACAGATATAGGTCTAATCTGGTTGATTTTCGCATAGCTCAGATGGAGTCAGCCAACTAAACTGCAGTGTCTGAGCACTTGAACATGTGGCTTGTACAGCTCTACACATCTGTACAAGTCTCCTGTGTGAACAAGACCATAGTCTGTGCAGTTTTTCAGCAGGTGAATGTGGATGGTATAACAGAGAAAGGATTATTTTTCTCTCTCTCTCTCCAACAAATCGATTTACAACACATTTGCAATGTTTGTGGGGACTGGTACTTACTCTTTAACTGTAAATTACAGCTTTTTTTTTTTATCAATTGTTGTAAGTGGTCGATAAGCATTTCAGGGCGATGCATCAGCTCCTAACAATACACACACCTGACTGTGGCCAGAAGATCTGCTACCTATATACTTTCCTCTTCACCTTGTGGAAAAGGTAAAATCTACTATTAGTCCTGGATAGCATGTGCATGGGGGACAACATGACACATGTTACCACGACCACAGGACACAAACTACTCCCAAAGCACATAGTAATCAACTATTTAACCCCTTAATGACTGGGAAATTCTGGATTGGTTTGCTGTTAAAGGGATAGTAATGTTTCAGAATAAAAGCAGCTTTAATTAATCATCATAGTATTTGGACTTTGGAGAGTGTTATTTCAATTCTGTCAGAGTGTAGTTCAAGAGTAATTCAATGACAAAGTATCCCCCTCCCGCCCCTTTTACTGATGTAACACTGTTCAGCCAGATCAGAAGGGAGGTGCCCAGGTAGATTGCAGAGAGGGACAATCTTCAATTAAGATAAGGGAAAAACCTGAAAAAACTTGTCAAGGGGGGGGCAGGGCTTTCATTGTTCTCATAGGAAGAAGATTGTCCCCTGCTGTTATCTGTCTGGTCTATGGACTGCATTCCACATCTGAGAAGAGATGGCTTACACTAGGTAAAAGGGGTGGGATGGGGAAACTTTGCTTGTGAATATCTCTCAAACCATAAAGGTTTGAGAGATAAGACTTATATCAGTCATGTTTTTTTAATGCCTACAAAATAAAATAAAGATAAAATGAAGTATTACTATCCCTTTAAGGACCAAAGCAAATTTGACCTTTTCAACTAGGTCTTTGTTCAACAGTGTTTTCACTCTAAGTCTTTTATCCCAGCCAAATTATATATGTTTTTTTAAGCACAAGTAGGGCTTTCTTTTGATACCACATTTATAGGTATAACCCACCCTTTATGTAATTAAAAATAAAGAAAACCTTAAATATATATTATATATAAAGTAAAAAAACAAATTTTTATTGGTTCTCTTGTGATCATTCATGCCCAGTGGATTCATTATTTATGGAGATGGCAAGAAATGTATGACCGGTCATTCATACCTGCAAAATGTGCATGGTCCCGCTGGGGCAAAAATCCCCATGTCCCTCTTTCCCTCACGGATTTTCAATTTTTTTTTTGTACATTACTCTACTACACATTAATAAACCTCACATTAAACTTGACTTTAACTTAAAGGGATAGTAATACTTCATTTTAACTATTTTATTCTGTAGGCATTTAAAAAACGTGAAGAATTATATAAGTTATCTCTCAAACATTTATGGTTTAAGAGATATTCACAAGCAAAGTTTCCCCCTCCCGCCCCTTTTACCTAGTGTAAGACATCTCTTCTCAGATGTGGAATGTAGTCTATAGACCAGACAGATAACAGAAGGGGACAATCTTCTTCCTATGAGAACAATGAAAGCCCTGCCCCCCTTGACAAGCTTTTCAGGTTTTTCCCTCATCTTAATTGAAGATTGTCCCTCTCTGCAGTCTACCTGGCAACCTCCCTTCTGATCTGGCTGAACAGTGTTACATCAGTAAAAGGGGCGGGAGGGGGACACTTTGTCATTGAATTACTCTTGAACTACAACTCTGAAAGTATTGAAATAACACTCTCCAAGGTCCAAATACTATGATGATTAATTAAAGCTGTTTTTATTATGAAACATTACTATCCCTTTCAGTATTTGTGTTTTTAAATTATATTGTGTAAATCAAATGCTTTGAGCTTGCTCAAAATAATATTTTAAATACACAGAGTGGTGTAATTATGTCATAAAGAGACCTACATTTAGCCTACCACCAGCATGGAAGGTGTTAATACCCCCAACTTCGGTCTCTTTCTTTTTCTATTTATCTATTCTCTGCTTCTCTCTCCCTTACTTTCATAGTAAGGAAGAGAGAGGCAGAAAGCAGTCCCAAAGGCAATGTGTAAAACACATTACCTTTGTGAAAAAAGCTGGTACATGTTACCGATGTAGTAGCGATCATAGGAAGGGGCAAAACCGTGAATGAAAATCGGAGCGATCCGGTCCTGGAGCGCTCAGTTTCAGCGTCACCAGCATGATAGCAGCGTGCACTGAGGTGTGTTGCTATCATTTAATCCTTGACATGTCAGGCCCATCAAGAGTCCTTAAGGGACGATTACCCATGGTGGTACTGGCACGTCATGGGTCCTTAAGGGGTTAAGGATCAGTGAGATGTTCAGCAGATTGATTCATCATGCATTGTGGGGCCCTCTGTTCCTTAACCCCTTGAGGCTCCTGCACTGCCTGCTTTCATTTGAAAAACCACCAGCACCAGTAATGTCTGCCTCCATGGACACGACCTGCAATACTGATTAAAGAGGTTTTCCCTTGCACAGAGGCATACGGGTAAAACAAATGTGTGTGTGTCTCATTATTAAAAGGTGTTTCATCTCCTTTATCATGGAAAGGCTGTTCAAATTATAACGGTGGCTGCGCTAGCGAACAGCTCTCACATAGACGCACACAAAATGCCCTTATTTAGAAGGTGTGTTAGTTGCTCTCACTCTGTACTATTATCTGGTTACAGACTAAACAAGAGGAGAAAATGTAGGTAATGGCCAAGCAGAAAGAACCAGCACAAGCAATTCTATACATCTTAAGTTCTATAAAGGTATTAGTATTTGTACAGATCCAGCAATGTGCTTGGTGCACAGCTGCCATAATTAAACTAACTGGACGCTATGTCAGTGGTGGCCAAAATTAGGCCCTGCAGGTATTGTTAGATTACAGCTACTCATCATCCTCCAATTACCTCTCTAGCATTCAAGATGTTAAAAACCCCATTTTAAAGAGATAGTAACATTTCAATATTACAGCAAGTTGATTCCTCAATACAGTTTTTTTTTAGAACAAAAGATACCGTTCAAACTTCTCATAATGTTGTGGTGTTCATTTTAATTTAAATAAAAGTGTCCCCCTCCCGTCCCTTTTCTATACACAGAGATACCTCCCCTCAGATCTGAAATTACTTTACTGGACACATCTCAAGGAGAGACACTCTTCTGTCTATCAGTATATGGAAAACCCTGCCCCCATTGACAAAGGCGGGCACGTTCTTCCTTATGTAGAAAGAAGATTGTCCCTAGTCGCAGTCCGTCCTGAGCTTTCTGCTCTGATGAGAGGTAGCTTTACTTATGGAAAAGGGGAGGGAAGGGGGGACAATTAAAATAAAATTTAACACGACAATGATATGAACACTTCGAATATATTTAGTTATAAAAAAAAAAAAAACCCACTAGAGATTAAGGAAGCAAGCGTGCTGTAATATTTAAATATTACTATCTCTTTAAACAAAAGGGGAGGATTTACTTGTTCAGTTGGTTTGCCAGAAACAATCTACTACTCCCTTGTGCATATGGCTCTTAGAAACAAAAGACCGCATTCGATCAGTGTAACCCAGGGATAATCAATGTCTGGCCCACCAGCTATTATAGACCACAACTCCCATCAGCCCAATGGCTGGTAAGGGATGATGGGAGATATAGTCCCCAAGAGCTAGAGGGCAAATGATTGACAACCCCTGCTGTTATGATGGAAATGACACGTGATGATTTCCCTTTAATTTTTGGGGTTATGGCTGCTTTCACTTAGTCCCTCTATAAAATGTTTGTGACGTGAAGTTAGGTCTTTTATTATCTTCTCTTCTATTTCCACGCCTAACCGGTCTTCTTCCTCCGATACAGAGAGTTGTGCCTCCGTGGTATTTGTTACCACTACAACGTACGATCTCCTACTATCCAGGACATTGGCTACAACCACCTGGTGCCGATAGGTTGCCAGCGCTTTCCGGGCTCGCTCTATTAAGATGAGGGGATCTGTCTCCAGTTTAAATGAGATAACAAATGCCTTAGGAGCCCAGTCTTTAACCAAAGGAGAGAGCATTTTTGGTACCATCTTCATTGTAATCTGGAGTGAGAAGGATTTGTTAAATAGCATTAGTGATTGTAACATTCTCTGCAGTGCTTTTATATACGGTATTAGACTTAATAACTCTCTCTCTGAAAGGATGCCTTTTTTATTTTAAAGAGAATAGTAATGCTTGATTTTAATAAAGTTTAATATTAAACATATTAAAAATATAAACTCAATGATGCAAGTGCCGTCCCTCAAACATGTATAGTTTAACCCCTGCACGTCTGATGACGTACCCAGATCATCACACTGGTCTGGCACTTAAGGACCAGTGATGGTCCTGGCACGTCACGTACTTTTTACTCACAGCACTCCTGTGAGGCGACTGAAATGAATCGCTCCAAGACCGGAGAGATCTCTTTCAGAGTGCCGGCACATGTGATCAGTCACGTGGGGCGGCACGCCAAACTTCCTTATCTTGTCCTTAAAGGACCACACAGCCCGAGACCGCTGGTCCTTAAGGGGTTAAGGGATATAAAATTCTAAAGTCCCCCCCCCTCCCGCTCCTATTACTCACTTCAGCACTCTAGCTGATAGAATGAGATCCCGGTCCCGGGACCAGACGACTCTTCAGCAAAGCCTAAATAGGATCTCATTCTATACATGTTTGAGAGACATTGCATTTATATTTGTAATAGGTTTAATATTAAGCTTTATTAAAATCAAGCATTACTATCTCCTTTAAGGAGCAGTACCACCTCCCATTTTTCCCCACACACACATACCTTGATCTGGGCAGAAAATCGTAATGGCTACTATGAATAAATCCTGAGTGGAGTGGTTCCACAGAAATACATGTACATGGAAGTAGACATTTTTTCTGCAGTGAAGTGGTGGTTGTGTGTGTGTGGGGGGGGGGGGCAGGGCAGGACTGCCATCAGGGGAGGTACATGTAGTACCCGTGTAAGGGTCTGGGAGAAGTAGAGGGGCTTGCCATACAGCAGCCTCCCTGACATGGGTGGGTTGTCCGGGGTGGGGGCATTTGCACCATGCCAGGGCTTAGCCAAGTACATTTTTGAGCTGTGTACTGGTCCAGAATTAAATACTCTGATCATGGGGCTCTGGCTTTATGTTTGCCCATAACTGTCTGAAGGCAGCCCTGCTGGGAGGGAATATGCACTAAGGGTCAATAAAACAAAAAAAAAAAAACAAACAAAAAAAAAAAAAATCAAAGATGTGATATAAGCACTTTTACTTTGTGAATAAGACCCACTTTGCCATATGCACTAATAAATAGGTATGCCACGAGAGGGAGAGCGATATTGGCCATTACAGATGTCGGTGGTGTAAAGTCTGGTAATGTGTTGTTGTAATGGTATGTCTGAATGGTAGGTTTCCATAGCAGTCTAATGTTAAACGTCACCTATTCAGTCTTATGCGAGGTTTCACAATACATGGCTGTGCAGCAGGTTCAAATACACATCTATATGAAGGTGTGTCAAATAGAACTCTCTGAAGAGCTATGAAATATGAAAAAACATTACTCCGGTATACTAAGTTTACACGTGAAGTGGTGTACATTTTGCCAGTCTCATGTTTGAGTCCTCTGACAGCATATCCAGCTATCGAACCTTAGTGCACATGGTGAATATTCCCTTTAACCAATAAACATGCCCTGGGAAATACAAAAAATGTCACTTTGTAAATAAGCCATTGGCAGAGGAGACAATGGAACACTAACTGTGCAGAATGAATGGTGATAGGAGCATATTTGAGGTTCATCGCAGAGACAAGATTGCAAAGAATGGTCAGTTCAGAAGAGATGACACGGGTCACATTCCCCACATTATAACCAAAACAGGACACCCTAATGAAACTTTCATTCGTCTCCCCCCTAGATTCCAAACTCCTCCCACTGGAAGGCTTCGTCAGAAGTCTTCAGTGCAGTTTCCCAATGTCTTTCCTCAGAGCACACAAGCAAGTCAGCTGTTCAATCTATCCAGGCTTAAAGGGATACTGATGTTTCATAATAAAAGCAGCTCTAATTAATCATCATAGTATTTGGGCCTTGGAGAGTGTTATTTCAATTCTGTCAGAGTTGTAGTTCAAGAGTAATTGAATTCTAAAGTATCTTCATCCCGCCCCTTTTACTGATATAAAACTGCTCACCTCAGAGCAGCATGGAGTGTCCTGGCAGATAGAGAGGGACAATCTTCAGTTAAGATAAGGAAAAAAGCTGAAAAACCTGTCAAGGGGGGGTCAGGGCTTTCATTGTTCTCACAGTAAGAATATTGACCCTTGATGCGAGCTGTCTGGTCTATGGACTGGATTCCACATCTGGAGAGTGGGGAGTTACACTAGGTAAAAGGGGTGGGAGGAGGAAACTTTATCATTCAATTACACTTGAACTACAACTCTCACAGCAATGAAATAACACTCTCTATGGCTCAGTTGCTATGACGATTAATTGGAGCTGCTGTTTTTGAGACACATTACTATCACTTTAACCCTTTGAGTGCCAAAGGAGTACGCAACGCATTGCTTTGCAATGTGTTGCATACCCCTCTGGCACTCAGAGGGTTAATCCCAGGACAGTAATCAGTGGCTCAGTCAATTTGATAGAGATGCCTTTTCTTAATTAGTAATTTCCTGAAAACATCTTGAACCATCCCCGATTTAAAATAACATTGGGTCACTTTCACACTAATGGATCTTTGCTGGTTTTGTTGCATCCACAATAAATATTCATTAATTGGATTATATGGAAACCGCCTACCTGCAATGGCCCACTGGAGGATTGGATTTTGTGCTCTGGCATTTCAGAAGCAGGGATGTAGAAATCTGAAACAGCAGCTGCCAAATAAAACATGGCATTGGATCCTGAAACAAGGAAAATTAACAGGTTACAGCAGATCAACCTATTAGATGTAATATAAAATAAAGGAAAAAGAACGTCTCTCACCAACTCTTTTTATTTAGCGGAATACAGCAACTCAAAAAAGTGTGCAATGATAAAATAGTGACCTCTCACCTCCGTTAATAAAAAAGAAATATGACCCTGCACCACTTCTATAAGAAAAAAAAAAAAAATTATATATATATAGGCCTGCACGCCCATACTGGATTGTTAGCATTGTAGCATTCTTAATATGTGCAATCTTTTTTTTAAACCCTCTCCCCTCCCATACCATCTCCTGTATTTTTCTTCTCTTTCTCTCCCCCACCCCCGCTCTGCCTTGCACAAGGTATTTACGATCCTCTGCAAGAAGAGTGGATTTTCTCTTGGTCCCTGTCTTATCAGCAGTCCCCCTGTGTTAACCCCAGCAAACAACAGCTTTGAATTCAATGTATTAACTGTTTTAACTGTGAATTCTGTGTCCTTGTGCTCAGAAATGCTTTAGACTTGAGAAAGGGAGTTTATCCCGAAAGCTTGTCAATCCATAATTCTGTTAGTCCAATAAAAAAAAAAAAAAGTATTACAAGATATTAATTTTGTTTGTTATTTTACAACAACGTCTCTGGACTAATACGGCTACAATCTTAACTCATACGTATTACTTACAAAAATCAGACTAAATCATATCACATCTCCCCACTACACCCATAAACACAGATATAAACAGATCTCAGAATATAATAAAGATACTGACTGGCCTACACATACATTTCATAATATTCCATAGAATCTCATGACTGTCATATGGAAGACCATGTTGAAGAGGCACATTTCATCAAAATACTCACTGTATCCAAATGACACTTATCATCCATTCATAAACCAGTGAAAGAAAATCCTGTTAAAAAATCCCAAAAGTGCCTGAAATTCACCATTCTATGAGGCCATTATTGGACCTGAATAACAGCCATATGGGATGGTGAATGTTTCACATTTTTAATTTGTTACCGGTATGGTCTCTTACTGGTTTATGATAGGATGATGCGTGTCATTTGGATACAGCAAGTATTTTGATGAACTCTGCCTCTTTGACATGGGACTTTCATATATGACAAAGTCACGAGAATATGTTCACGACGGTCAGTATCTTGATATTGTGATATGTCCTGTTTGGCCATGTTTTTATGGGTGTAGTGGGGAAATGCAATATGATGTATTCTGATTTTTTTTGTATATAATAATTAATAATTTGTTGGTATATAAGTGGTGCAGGGTGATCTTTTGTGGTTTCCATGTATTAGCTGCAGTATATTCCCATTGAGGACTGTGTTCAGAGTACAAGGGGACACATTTTGGGGGAAACAAACTGCACTATAAGGGAGAACTAAAACTGTCCATTGGTTTAAACTGGGCACTCAACACTTTAAAAGCTAAACCCAATGCCTTATTTTGCTATGTGTTAATGACATTCAGAATTCTAAGAATTAAAAGCGCCATTTAAGTCAAAAGGAATGCTGGTAATGTTTATTTGTACCCTATGCTGCAGGTGGTTTCCCTGAGAATGTCTTCTTCTCATGTGAACACACAGTCCAAAGTCCAAGCGCATCCACAAAATAAGATGGGAAGTGAAGTATATAGGCCGGGGTGGGCAGCCTTTGGCCCTCCAGTTGCTGGAGACTACAATGGTCGTCATCCCTAATCATCCATTGTCTGGTTGGAGGTGATGGGAATTTTAATTTCCGGCAACAAAGAGTTGGGTGGCACTCCACAATCTCGTCCACAATCAGGCGGAAAGGAAAGATGTTCCGGCTCTCCTAAGTAACCCCTACTACTTAGGAGAGCCGGAACATCTTTCCTTTCCCTTGCCTGTTATGCCACCCTTGTCAATTTTTTTATTTTTAAGTATACAATAAAGCTTTTTTGAAGTTTTAAATCTAGCCACCTGATTGTTTGTGGACGAGATTGTGGAGTGCCACCCAACTCTTTGTTGCTGTGCCTTGATTGCGGGAGTGGAGTACCCAACTGGGGATAGAGCACCCTGAAGACGTCCGAGTATCAGCGAGTTTCATATTCCATTTGAGTTATACATTCACATAGCGGGACATATAATTAACCTGGCGTGTAGCGCCCTTGTGCCTTTGTTTCATATGAGTTTTAATTTCCAACAGCTGGAGGGCTAGCACTGGTCTCCCTCTAGTATAGGCCTTGCTTGTATCACATGAAATCACACAGGAGTGCTGTCTCAGGCAATAGGTCACTGAGGCTGAATTACAAAATAAAATAGAATGAGTGCATGTGTCAGTCAAACTGACTGCACCTCAGGGGAAAAAAAAGTACCCATTGCAATTGATCTTTTAACCCCTTAAATGCTAGCGAGGTCACCAACATTTCTACTAATCAAATGGCTAAAAACTCCATTTAAAGCAATAAAAATTTGGGGCAGGTGTATTTGATCCCTGCAGTGCATATGGTATCCTCCAAAAATACTCCACTTGTGTATTTATACATACAGGCCATGTTTTGTTTTTTTCTAAACCCCCCCCCCCAATGCTGGTGGGGTGTGCAATTATTTCACTTATTTATTTACACCAAATAATTCTGAAAACAGCCATGACACAATACTAAGAGTCAAGATTGCTGGGGCCCACACCTGCACCAATGTTTACCAAATAAAACTACTGCTGTGATTCTCTAGGTGAGAGTTGGTCAGTTTCTAGACTACCAGCTGTTGTTAACTACAACTCCCATCATCCCCAACCAGGCAACAGGATATGTAGTTACAGACGGGTAAATGCTTAACAAATGACCGCCTGTTCTCTGGGAGATTATTATGCTTTTTGCCAAGGGTCACAATTACCACCCAGTCAGTAAAATATCAGCAGTTCTGTAAAGGTTTGTCTTATCACACCTGTTTGTTTTTTGAGTCAATGATATGTCAATATTTTTGGGAAGCAAAGGTAGCAACTTTGTGTATGGTTCGTACTGTGCTTGTCAATAGTCCTTATGGCACACTAAGAGGTCAGACTTTCAGTACATCTCTGCTGTATGACAGTGGTAAGCAGTGGATCGTTGAAATGGCTCTTCCTGTGATCAACTGAGGTTATCTTCAAACCAGACCTGCTACCATATTCTGAGAATTGCTGTTAATAATCACTGGATTAATACAGCAAGCTATCCCTCTTGGGTACTTATTTTCTAGTCAGCATATTTTAGAGGGTTCCCTTTTAAGAGATGCTGGGATCACCTTGGAGGAGGAGTCAGGCTGAGAACATGAGACAGTCAGGGCTATATAGAGACACATTTGCTCCTATATGAAGAAATACCCCAAGGTGTGCACTCAATTTAAAGTACATTAAGTTGCCTGGGTGTCAGTCTTCAAGTAATACGTGTAGTATAAATTCTGAGAGGATGAAAGCACTCACAGGTTTTTATGAAAGTGTACAATGTGAGATGGTTTATTCTATCAACATTTCAGCCCCAAGAAGGGACAAAATGTTAATGGAATAAACCAGCCCACATTGTTCATCTTCATAAAGACCTGTGAGTGCTTTCATTTTTTTCAGAATGTATGTTCCTATATGAAGATATCCACCTGGAGGCAAACCAGGTTCACCAAGGGAGGACGAATTACACCTGGAATAGGGGACTCAGAAAGACAGACATTACAGTCCACGTGGATCCTATCACTAAGATCTGGAGAACAGAGAGGAATCCCTGGCTAAGGTCTCCCAACAGTAGACCGCATCCACCCTGAGCAACAGTTTTTCCCTAAGGGAGAGAATACTGAAAGGAAAGAATGGTATAGGGGAGCACTTATTGATCCCTTAGCAAGTTACTGAACAGAAAGCTATTAGTTTATTTGAAACCCTGGGCACTCAGCAAGTATCTAATACATATTTACACAGACTTCTCTCTACAAAGAGGAGCATTAGAAGTTAACACGCACAAACACACACTAAAATAACGCTTTGGGACTGCACTGAGCTGCAAGAGTAGGTTTATCTCAACTGAGAAAGCTCCTGCTGAGCAGTAGAATCTAAAGGGATAATTATCCAAGTAGTCAGAAATAAAAGGTATTGCATTGGTGTAACAGAGGTGGTCAAAAGATTTAGCTAGCACCCCCCCCCCCTTCAATTACTAATGTTCCAGGGACCCCTTTACTTATACATACAAGCACCATACACAGACTTTAGGTCAGTCGGCAGACTCATATTGGGGTTTCCTGCTCTATAACCCACCCAGGGGGCTGAGAGCCTGGGCTGCTGCCTGCAGGAGGTGCAAGTAGTCGGACAGGGTGTTGAACTCCACAGGTAACAGGCTGCCCGAGTCCTTCATGTTGTGATATTCCTGTAAGACCCCCACTATCCCCGGTAAGTGGGTCTGCTCAGCCTCCACCCTGTGTGTGGACTCCCCGGGGGTGTCGGACGGCAGGAGCCGCAGCGCGTCCAGCCAGTTGACCGCAGTGTAGCGGCGGCTGTACGGGTACAAGGAGCGATGCCGGTGCAGGAAGATCACCGCGTAGCCGGCCTGCAGGAAGTACTCGGCCGAGGCCGCCCCTCTCCGGCCGCTGCTGAAGTTGTCCAGGAAGCGAACCGTGCGCGACTCCAGGGGCACCTTGGTACCGCCCGACGTGATCAGCACCACTCTGCGGCCCCGGGAGCCGTGATCCCGGGCAAAACGGGCCATGGCACCGGCCGCCTCCACCACCTCGGGTAGAGGAGGGGCGAAATCCTGGCGGATCCGCTCGGCCACTGTCGGCTCTGCCATTGCCCCGGGTACTGTACAAGTGAAGAAGCGGCGGCACCTGTCACCTGATTCCTACTGTTCTGACTGGAAGTGTGCGCGCTTCCGGGTACTGAGACACACTAAGCTGCCATCTTTGATTTGGGCACAAACACGATTTGCCCATTTTACTGTTCTACAGCAGATCACATCAAACCATACACACATAATAAATAGAGTAGCAAACCTATAAACCAGAATAAAATATAAAACCTCTGTAATCTAAATCAGCGTATATAACACCTTGATGCTAGAGCTGTCTCCAGCGCACTGTTACAACTGGGCTCTGACATTCAAGGATCTAAACACTCCATTCAAAGCAACAGCAATCTGTCGGGTTTTATTCGTACACTGCGGTGCGCATAGTTTGCCCGGAATAATCCCACTATTAAGCGTTTCTGCCCCCTAGCGGCACTTTTCAGCTATATCTATGCGACATTTACTGAGTGGTAAATAGGGAACATGGTGCAGGTTACATCCAATTTATATAAAACGTGCACAGTACTGTCTCCTTGTGTCTCAGTAGACAGATAATTAACTCAAGTCAATGTGATAAGTCTATAATGAATACACAGGTTTGGGGATGTCTTCATCAAATTTAAAAGGGAAAAGATACACTGTATTCCTGTATTAGATTGTCCGAACGACACTGAAAGGATGACTTCCCTTGCAATGTGTATAAGACATGGCACTGAAAGGGTTACCTTCATTGTTGTGTATGACATGACACTGAAAGGGTTACTTCCCTTGAGACATGGCACTGAAAGGGTTACTTCCCTTGCCATGTGTATAAGACATGGCACTGAAAGGGTTACTTTTCTTGTAATGTGTAAAAGATATGACACTGAAAGGGTTACTTCCCTTGTAAATGTGTATAAGACATGGCACTGAAAGGGTTACTTCCCTTGTAATGTGTACAAGGCATGGCACTGAAAGGGTTACTTCCCTTGTAATGTGTAAAAGATATGACACTGAAAGGGTTACTTCCCTTGTAAATGTGTATATGACATGGCACTGAAAGGGTTACTTCCCTTGTAATGTGTATAAGACATGGCACTGAAAGGGTTACTTTCATTGTTGGGTATAAGACATGACACTGAAAGGGTTACTTCCCTTGCCATGTGTATAAGACATGGCACTGAAAGGGTTACTTTTCTTGTAATGTGTAAAAGATATGACACTGAAAGGGTTACTTCCCTTGTAATGTGTACAAGACATGGCACTGAAAGGGTAGTTCCTTATGTAATATGCGTTGACCTTTCGAATGCCCGACGGGTGTGCAACGCATTATAATGCAAAAGCGCTGGTACCCAAAGGGTTAAAGCCGGGGTGGGCAACTGCAACATGTGGCTCTTCAACAATTTTTAGGCTAGGACTTCTAGAATTAGTGGCGTTATTATGGGGCAACCCAGCTGCACCGCAGGGGACAACTTTAGAAATCGCACTGACTGATTGCTTCGCTATGCGTTGGCTACTCTTCTGGCACTCAAAGGGTTAAATGGATTGGACTTTGTGTTTGTCGTCTATATTACACCTTGTATGCATCCGAATTACTATTATTTTCTTTTGCATATAAGGCCCTTGGAGTACACATGCTTATGCAGTAGACGGCTGAAATGTGATGGCACTTGTAGTCCAACAGCAGCTGGAGAGCCACGTGTTGCATAGCCCAGTATCTATTTTATGTAAGACACAAGCAGTGAGTCAGCCTCCACCCCTGCCTGTCACAGATTAACTGCAGGCGCACTAGGTCTGTACGTGCCTGAAATAATAACTGGGTCCTTGTACAAATGTCACCCACACAACCCCCTCACTAGGATGCAGTCACCTACATGCTTAACATCACGGCCTAGTGCGCATGCGCCGACTTTCACCTCCCTTAGCAACAGTTTCCCGCGTCCATAGCAACGGGACCTGCATGTATAGTGAAGTGGCCTCTTCCTGCTGAGTAGCATGGCTAAAGTGATGCCCCTGTCCAACCCCAAGGGGGTGAAATTGCAGTGTGAACTGTGTAGAAGTCCTGCCTATGTCCAGTGCCCCGGGTGCAAGATTACCTACTATTGGTAAGTCAGGGGTTTGATGTAACATTATGGCCCTTATTTATAAAAGCAAGCTGGTGGTATTCTGGAGTAAACTAAATGCACCATAGAGGGCAAATTAAAAAATCCTGATGCATTGAAGTGGCATTTTAACCACTTGAATGCTAGAGAATGTAGGAATTTTTATTTGTCCCCTATGGTGCAATTGGTTTACTGTATAATAACTCCAGTTTTCTTTTATAAATATGGGCCATAGAGTCTCCTATGTGCTGATTAGCCATGGGCCAGGGTAGGGCAGCCCGTGGCTCTCCAGCTATTGTTGGACAACATCTCCTTTCATTCTCAGCCTGCCTGCACCAGTGTCTGAGCCGTCAGTCATTCTCTTTGTAGAAGTTAAATCACACCGTGAGGTATAGCAGCAAGATGCAGACCTGTGATACATTTGGTTTTAACAAATATGTCTACTAGTTCCTAAACTGAACTGAAAAACTGTAGTAGTTTATTTTCAGTCCTCATGTGAAAACTGGAGAACACACTTTTGCCCATTGTTTAAACCCTTTGAGTGCCAGAGGGGTATGCAACGCATTGCTTTGCACTCAAAGGGTTAATATTGAACTTTAACACCAAATTCTATGTTTTGGTGATTAAAAGGTAAATAGGCTATGCACTTCAAAACATGTTAATTCTGCCAGTTTATATAATTTTCTACAATTTTCATGTGACTGTTGCCCAAATACAGTTTTTAACACTATGGGTGCCAGAAATGTGTCTAACACATACCAGTCTGTCACTCAAAATGTTTAAGAAGCAGTAAGCTTTCTTTTAGGAAAATTTATATTTTTTGGAGCTTTCCCTGCCGAGTAAAACAAGGATACTCCCACCACTGTCAGTTGTTTTATTCAAATGTGATAGATGAAATTGTCAGGAAGGGAATCAGGAAGGAAATTACGATTTTACTTACTGATAGTTCTATCAAATTCTATGGAGAACTATTTGTCAGTGATTCTCCTGTCCTAGAGAATACAAGAATAAGTAATTGGAATCTGACCACTAGAGGGTACTGTTAATGTATAAAGCAAGAGTTTAAGCTATAATAACTCTGAAAATATGCATCCCTCAGCAGTGGGCGTTCCCTTTTTTACGAAGCAGGAAAAGCCCTATAGTATATTTTTTCATAACAAAAAGATACTGCTTTTTAAGTATGTTGTACTATTGATCACTAGTGATGTTCTGTAACTTGACTGACCAGGGTAAACGTGTCCATGGAAAGTTATGGTAAGTATGATTTTTGTATTCTTATTTAGTTTACAATGTTTCTGTTTAAAGCACTGTATACATTGTTATTGATATTTACCCACCTTGTCAAAGTGTCCCACTGCTAATCATTGGTCAGTTGTACAACTCTTCTAACACCAAAGTTGTTATAATGTTTAAATCTTTGCTTGCCAGAGGGATATCCAAAAGCAATGCTTTGGATAACCTTCTGGCATCCATAGGGTTAAATGTATGTAACAGCCAACATTCTGTATAAAAACAGAGTTAACCCTTTGAGTGCTGGAGGGGTACGATATCAATATTTAGCCAATGAAATCTCTCCAGCTTACAGACAGAAAGCCTCCATCATCGGAGGAGGTTGGATAAAGGGAGGGGAATAGAGGCAGAGTGACAAACTGCGGCACAGAGCACGTAACCGCAGTCTGCCCGGAGGTAGGGCCAGGGTAATGTTTATTCTTAATATTTCTCCCAAAACACTTTTTTATAAACAAAAGTAATGAAATATTCAGAATAATCTCTATATAACCTAGCGATTAATAGCAATTTGTTTAGGGTGATAGATCACCTTTAAAATGTCAAAAACTCCAATTGATTTAAATGGGGATTTAACTCTTTGAATGCTAGAACTGTCTCCAACTCATTTGTTAGAGACCTTTCTAGCATTTGAGGGGTTGCAATCCTTACTTACAGCAATGTGAATTTTAGTTGTCCCCTATAGTGCAGTTGGATTGCCCAAGAATTCCTCTGTTTTTCTGTTGACATATGGTCCATAGACTGACATGTCAGCTCCCTCTGTTTACTAGTGATGTGGATCACCAGCAAGCTGACTGGGTCAGTATTCATGAGAAGATATGCCAGTTACTGATTCCTCTGCGCACAGCTCTACCCTTCCACAACTCCGCTGAAGAAAGACTGCATAGCATTGAGCAGTTAATGCAGAGAAAGGTATGCAGATAAAATATATTAAATTTACATTGTCAGTACAAGTTGGCAATAAATATATTGATAAAACATTCCTTTGACTTTGCACCTAGTTCTGATGAGTGTAGACTGGAGGGCTTTGCCCAGTAGATAAGTTTGTATCTATAATAATGTTCCACAGTAAAATTCTGAATAGCATGTTAGTTTGTTGTATGGTCTGTAAGCTGACAATAATGAGCAAGATTTGTTCAACCTCTTGTTTGTTTCTATCTGTTAAGCCAGGTTATGGTCAGTAACTGTTAGGTCTGGGGTGTTTCTGCTAGGTTAGTTGTTGGTTAGTGTCTGTTAGGGCAGATTGGGGTCAGTGTCTGTTAGGTATGGGAGGGTGTATCTGTTAGGTTAGTTATTGGTTAGTATCAGTTAGGGCAGATTAGTTTCAGTGTCTGTTAGGTTTGGGGGGTATATGTGTCTGTTAGGTTAGTTGTTGGTTAGTATCTGTTAGGTTAGGTTGTTGGTTAGTATCTTTTGGTTAGTATCAGTTAGGTTAGTTGTTGGTTAGTATCTGTTAGGTTAGGTTGTTGGTTAGTATCTGTTAGGTTTGGGGGGTATCTGTTAGGTTAGGTTGTTGGTTAGTATCTGTTAGGTTAGTTGTTGGTTACTATCAGTTAGGTTAGTTGTTGGTTAGTATCTGTTAGTTTGTTGGTTAGTATCTGTTAGATTAGGTTGTTGGTTAGTATCTGTTAGGTTTGGGGGGGTATCTGTTAGGTTAGGTTGTTGGTTAGTATCTGTTAGGTTAGTTGTTGGTTACTGTCAGTTAGGTTAGGTTGTTGGTTAGTATCTGTTAGGTTAGCTTAGGGTCTGTTCCTGTTAGTTTTGGGGTAGGTTAATTCTTAGGTTAGGATTAGTTGTTAGGTTAGGGTTCTTATGTTAGGGTCAGGTGACTGTCAGGAGGTGATTTGGCGTAGCTGGGATAGGGTACATTGCAACATTTTAAATAAAGGCTACATTTAAATCCACCTTTTTCACGACAGCAAACTGATTAAGTCCCTGTTTTAACAAGCGCTATTACCAGAGCAACGTTTCAATAGTAATTCAGTCCAACCCTGTACATTGCTGTTTTGTGACTGGTGTAAAACTGTTCACTATCAAAATGTCGCCCTCAATATGGCGACCAATCCATGGATGCATTAAATATGTCGACAGGGTGAAAATGGTGACATAAGAATCTTGCCCTCATGACAAGGGTGACATGCCTAAGAAAGAAATAGGGGAAAAAGTCTACCAAATGAGCTTTACATGCAGCAGAAGCAGAGGTGCAAACGTGATTGTGATGCCCCATCGCTGTGATTGCAGGGGCTGTGATGCAGCACTCAAAGGGTTAATGGATAGGATGAAATGAAATAATTCTCACACTATCCTTTAACTCTTTGAGTGCTGCATCACATTTAATGCATCCATGGATTGGTCACCAAATTGAGGGTGACATTATGATAGGATAGCGAGTACTCTCACTGCTGGGAGACTTTTCATTCAAAGTTATCATATCTCAATCTGTTCTTTTTTGTTAGTTTGTTTTCTCAACAGCACCAACTATTGTCCAAAAAGGCATTTCTTCTTATAATACGCTTTATGGAAGCACTTGTCAATGACTAAGGTTCCCCATAGTAAGTTATAGGAACAACGCCACCCGTGTTCAGAAGAACACATAGAAGCACACATAGAGCTGTAATCATTTTTTAATTTAAAATCTCCCAGCAGTGAGTATACCCTTTTGTTGCTCAGCAGAAAAAGCCCTTCAGCATATATTTATCATAAGAAAAGCTTGTTGCCACTTTAACCCTTTAAGGGCCAGAGCTTTATTCTCGGCTGTACTAATCACCACACTCTCCCCAAAAACTGAACCTGCTCACATCATTATTAGACATCTCACATGGCTCCCTATTCAGCAACATTTCTCTTACAAAGCCCGTCCTCTCACCTTTAATGATCTCCACAATGATACCCCTCTTTACATCTCTTCCCCAGTGGTGTCCGTAGACATTTTTCCAGGGTGGGGCAAAGCCATAATATGACCCCCAGGGCAGCCCATTTAGCCCCTTTATTTATATGGAGGAGGGTAATTGTAGGGGGGGGGGGGGCAAGTGCCCCCCCCCCGGACGCCCCTCATCTCCTCTTATGTTCTTGGCCTCCTCCTTCGCTCAGCACACACCTTTCTTGTTGCACCATCTACACCCTCTCTCCTCTCTAACCTTTCTCAATTTCCGTTCCTTACCCATGGATCTCAGTACCCCTCTCCTTACGTCTTGTACAGGCCCCCTCTGTCTTTAAGTCTACCCTGATTCTGTCTAGAAATATAACTTAAAATCTATTTTATAATATGAGATTTGTAAAGTGCTGTTCAATTAGGCAGATAGTTGCTGTTACTCTGTAATTGATGTGCTGTACAAATGATAGCAGCTCAATCTCTTTAACCCTTTGAGTGCCAGAGGGGTACTCAATGCATTGCTTTGCAATGTGTTGCGTACCCATCTGACACTTAGAGTGTTAATGAACTGGAACATAGAAGAAGAGTAGTAACCAAATTGTATATTTCCACTTGCAGAAACATTTGATTCATATCACCATGAAAGAGGCCCAGAAGCTTCTCTATGGAGGAAGACATGCAGATGTAATCCCAGCAGCCATGCATTCTCTCTCTTTCTCTATCGATGTGTACGGGCTGACGTCAGTGGAGTTAGTGCCTGCCTACCTCATTCTGGCTGAAGCCAACATTGGTGAGTGTAGACTAGGTAGTAGTGAGGCTGAAAAGTGGTAGATTAACAGGGGAGGGCTGGCAACTTTTGGCCTGGGGGGCAAGTACAATTAAGTGGCCTATTTATATTACCGCTCCAGCCCAACCTCTTTTGTTAATGTTATAGCTGGCATTAATGTTATGGATTAAGTCAAGTCATACCTCAGAGCTTATAACTGAAATAGTTGTACACAACTGATATGACAGAGATGACAATTGAAATGGAGCAACACAGGTGATACCACAAAGCTTACAATTGAAATGGAGCAACATTAGTAATACCACAGAGCTTACAATTGAAATGGAGCTACAATACTCATGTAGCTCCTTAAATTCTGTTTACTCTATTTACAACAGCAAATGGGAAATTGAGTGGGCAGTGGCCCACTGGCCCATATTCATGACCAGCCTGGGGGGCAATTGCCCCCTTGCCCCCCAGGCCAGCCCTCCCCTGTAGATTAACAAAAAAACCTGTCTAGAAAAATGTTAAAGGGACAGTAATGTCCCATAAAATATGTTTAGAGTTTTTTAGAGATTTAAAAAGTAAGCTAAATGCCACAAATCCTATCTCTCAAATCGGTATGGTTTGAGAGATATCCTCCGCTAAAGTTCCCCCTCCCTCCCCTTCTCCTGATGTTCGCTGTAAAGCTGACAGCAGGAGATCTGTGTTGGCTGACACAAGGAGGCTCTTCAGCAGAGCCGCAATAGCACGATTAAAAAAGAATTACTTCTTTGGAATGGTCTAAAAAGTGTGCTTGCAAACCAGGAACACTTTGTAGACCGTTCCAAAGAAGTATTTCTTTTTAAATCACGCTATTGCAGCTCTTCTGAAGAGTCGCTTGTCAGTCCCCGGACCAGAAACTCCTGCTATCAGCTTACAGAGGCGGGAGAGGGGAACTTTAATGGAGGATATCTCTCAAACCATAGTGATTTGAGAGATAGGATTTGTGGCATTTAGCTTATTTTTTTAATCTCTACAAAACACTTAACATTTTTTATGGGACATTACTGTCCCTTTAAACTGCAGTTGGGTGAGTATGGAGAGAAGATTGTGTCAACTTCAGGATTGTAGCGATTGCAGGGCTTCTTAAAGTGACGGATGAGGGGTGGGATCAGCCATGTTTGTGTCAGGAAGATAGGAAGGGGAGAGTAAATTTGGGACAGCTGATGGAACTAAAGAGTTGGGAATAGGCTTATGTGAAAAGATATTTTAGAGTCATGCAGACATAAGTTTTAGTGCACTGAATCCTGGGGCTTGGGCATAGAGATCCATGCAGGGAATCATTTTTGAACTTGTCCACCAGATCTTCTCCGAGCATCTCCTTTCCCCAAAGCTTGAGTAAGCCTCCCTGAAGTTCAATTAAACCTCAAGAGCACAGGGGGGAGGAGGTCATGTACTGTATGTACAGTGGAGCCTTTTGATATCTGCAAGAATTAAAGGGATAGTAATGTTTGACAAAAACAGCAGCTCCAATTAATCTTCATAGTATTTGGGCCATGGAGAGTGTTATTTCAATACTGTCAGAGTTGTAGTTCAAGAGTAATTGAATGATAAAATATCCCCCTCCCGCCCCTATTACCTAGTGCAAGCCTAGTGTATTTGAATAAATAAAACACTTTTTAAATATTCAGAAGTCAGAGTGTGATGGTGCGCTTTTGAGTAAAGTTTTGCCTGCCTGCGTGTGTGTGTGTGTGTGTGTGTGCGCATGTGAGATAGGTGTGTGTGTGTGCGCGTGTGAGATAGGTGTGTGCTCGTGTGAGATAGGTGTGTGAACGTGTGAGATAGGTGTGTGTGTGATAGATGTATGTGTGTGTGTGATAGGTGAATGTGTATGAGATAGTTGCGTGTGTGTGTGTGAGATGGGTGTGTGTGTGCACGTGAGACAGGTGTATGTGTGCGTATGTGAGATAGGTGTGTGTGCGCGTGAGATAGGTGTGTGTGCATATGTGAGATAAGTGTGTGCTCGTGTGAGATAGGTGTGTGTGCGTATATGAGATAGGTGTGTGCTCGTGTGAGATAGGTGTGTGTGGACGTGTGAGATAGGTGTGTGTGTACATGTGAGATAGGTGTGTGCATGTGAGATAGGTGTGTGTGCGATAGGTGTGTGTGTGTGATAGATGTATGTGTGTGTGATAGATGAATGTGTGTGAGATAGTTGTGCATGTGTGTGTGAAAGAGAGATAGGTGTGTGATAGGTGTTTGTGTGTAAGATAGGTGTGTGTGTGTGTGTATGTGTCTGAGATAGGTGTGTGTGATAGGTGTATGTGTGTGTCTGTGTGTGATAGGTGTGTGTGAGCATGAGATAGGGGTGTGTGTGTGTGTGTGATAGACGTAGGGTGACCACGCTTCCCGGAATCCCCGGGACTGTCCCTTATTGGATGTCTGTGTCCCACATCCTGGCTCACCCCCCACCGGGACAACAATGGAGAATGGAGCAACAAAGCCGGCACCCACAGCCCATACATAGCACAGCACACACCAGTCCAGCTAGCCAATGAGGACCATATAGCAAATACATTTCATTGGCTGGCTGGACTGGTGTGTGCGAGACAGATGGGATGGCGCTGGTATGCTGGTGCAGCGGTGCTGCTAGTGAGACTGAAGTCTGAGTCCTGCGGCTGAGGCTCCCACCGGAGTTGACTCTGCTCAATGGGTGAATTCAGGTGTGAAATCTCAGCTTTATATGTAGATGTTAGGGTGACTACATGTCCTGGAATGGCAGATTGGAAATGTGGTCACCCTAGATAGGTGTGTGTGTGTGATAGGTATATGTGTGTGAGATAGTTGTGCATGTGTGTGCGCGTGAGATAGGTGTGTGTGTGTGTGTGAGAGAGAGATAGTTGTGTGTGATAGGTGTATGTGTGTGAGATAGGTGTGTGTTTGTGTGGGCTGGCAGTGGGAGGGAGAGGAGCACACAGGGGGAGGATCATGTAAACTAGGGGAAGTCACATGTGCAGGCTGTGTCAGCAGGGTACTGCATAGCAGAAATGGAAAAACGCTACTAGCCTGAATAAATAAAACACTTTTTAAATATTCAGAAGTGAGAGTGTGATGGTGCACTTCTGAGTAAAGTTTTGCCTGCCTATGTGTGTGTGAGCGCGTGTGAGATAGGTGTGTGTATGTGTGCGCGAGCGTGTGAGATAGTTGTGTGTGAGAGAGGTGTGTGATAGGTGTATATGTGTGAAATAGGTGTGTGTGTGTGTGTGTGTGAGAGAGAGACAGATAGATGTATGTGTGTGAGATAGGTGTGTATGTGTGTGTGACAGAGAGATAGATGTATTTGATAAATGTATGTATATGTGTGCGATAGGTGTGTGTGAGAGAGATAGGTGTTTGTGATAACATACCTCCCAAGTGTCCCTCTTTTTGACCCAAATCACTCTGTCCCTCTTTCCCACCCTGATGTCCCTCTTTTTAGGAGATCAGACTGTGTGGTGTATATATAAGTGTATCACATTGCGCCACAGCAATAAAACTCACATTACTGTTTGTTTAAACTTCAGTACGTGTGTTTATAAATTAGTCTGTGTAAATAAAATACTTTGGCCTTGCTGTTAGTCATTTGTTCAGTTAGGCACAGAGGTATTAGTTGGTCATGAAATAACCAATAACTTCTCGGTAATGCCCCTCCCACCAGCCACGCCCCCATCAACACAACCTAAAAGAAGTGTGTCCCTCTTTGGCCATTTGAAATGTTGGGAGGTATGTGATAGGTGTATGTGTGTGTGCATGTGTGAAATAGGTGTGTGTGTGGTATATGTGTGTTTATGTGCATGTGAGATAGGTGTGTGTACGTGTGTGTATGTGTGCCTGAGATAGGTGTGCCTGTGTGTGTGTGATACCCATATATGTGTGTGTGGTATCTGCATGTGTGTGTGTGAGATTGGTGTGTCTGTGTGCATGATAGCCGTGTGTGTGTGGCATGGGTGTGATGTCCGTGTGTTTGTGCGTATATGTATATGTGTATCATCTGTGGGTGGGTGTGCGGTCCATGTGGAATGTGTTTGTGTGTGTGAGAGCTGTGTATTTGTATGGCGTGTGTGTATGTGTTATGCGTGTACGTGAGATAGATGTGATAGGTGTTTTGTGATCTAGGCGTGTGTGTGTGCTAGAAGAACATGCTTTCACACCACAGGAAATTATGCTGGCCACAAAAAAGGCTGCCTAGGGCTGCAAGTGGCCTCAGGGCCACCTGTTGTGGTTACAGTGAACTGTCACTTTGTAACAAATAGGGGATTTTGAAAGAGCTTTCCAAATCACCTATATTTATGGTTGTCATGTTTTATTTAAAGGGATAGTATTGGTTACTTTTAGGAAAGTGTAGCTATTAAAAATTTAAATGCAATTACCTACCTCCCATCTCTCAAACATGTATAGTTTGAGAGATATAAGCTGCTAAAGTTCCCGCTCCCGCCCCTTTCACAGACATCAGCGCACTAGCTGACAGAAGGAGATCCTGGTCCCGGGACCAATCGGTGGCTCTTCAACAGAGCCAAAATATTGCTATCTAGAAAAAAATACTTAACTGGAATGGTCTACAAAGTGTGCCTGGTTTGGCAGTTCTACATAATGGAGGTGTGATATAGTTAATGTTTAATGTTCGAGATCATGTTTGACCTTTACTAGATGTGAGTACAAGGAATAAGGATCAAAGGAAATATAATTTCAGTGAGAGGCTTTGAAAGGGCAAAATGTGACATATATTGGATGAGCGAGCAAATAGAAACAGATCTGTACGGTGGAACAGATGAGTGAAGAGCCTTAAACTAACACCAAGGCCCCTTTTCACAAGGGCAATGCTGTGCTGGTGATGTTGCCTGTTGTAAAAGGTCCTATGAGTGCGCCACGGTAAGCATACTGCATCTTTACTGAATACACACAGGGCACAGTAAAGATGCAGTAAGGAAGGTCTGTACTGAGGTCTGTGGGGCCACTGTCAGACTTTTCACACCTGTTCTGTTAGAGCCTCCAGTGGACACCCAGTACTATTGGCTGGTGCTCCCGTGGGCCGGCTGTAAGTCTTGCGTCTCCTGCATCAAGATCAGCTGTAAGTCATGCCTGTCCTGCATCCAGATCAGCAGTGGAATGTATAAAAATGAATGAAATTAGAGGGGCCTGCAACTGTTATGTCACCAGTGGAAGAGGCCTGATTCCAAAACACAATTTATTGTTATAGAGACCCTGTCTCTTAACAACCAACTAGTGATTTTGGAAGAGCTTTCAAAATCATTGAAGTTATTTAGATTTATAGATTATGCAATTAAGGCAGGGAAGGTGGGTGATTCTCTGCTTGGCAGTGTCAGTGAGTGGGGAGGTAATGTAGGGATAAGACAATAAGTCAGTACTAGGGGATGTGGGCAATGCATTGCTAAGCAGTGTCAGTGAGTGGGGGAGGTAATGTAGGGATAAGACAGGAAGTCAGTGCTAGGGGAGGTGGCAATGCTTTACTGAACAGTGTCAGAGTGCGGAGGAGATAATGTAGGGATAATCAAGAAGACATTGCTAGGGAGGAAGGTAAGGCATTGCTGAAAAGTGTCAAGTGAGTGGGGGAGGTAATGTAAGGATAAAACAGGAAGTCAGTGCTAGGGGAGGGTGCAATGTATTGCTGAGCAGTGTCAGTGAGTGGGGGAGGTAATGTAGAGATAATACTAGAGGTCAGTACTAGGGGAGGGTGAATGCATTGCTGAGCAGTATCAGTGCATTGGAGAGGTAATGTACAGATAAGATAGGAAGTTAGTACTAAGGGAGGTGGGCAATGCACTGCTGAGCAGTGTCTGTGAGTAGAGGAGGTAATGTAGGGATAAGACAGAAAGTCAGTGATAGGGGAGGTGGGCAACGCATTACTGAGCAGTGTCAGTGAGTGGCGGAGATAATGTAGGGATAAAACAGGAAGTCAGTACTAGGGGAGGAGGGTAATGCATTACTGCACAGTGTCAGTGAGGGGGTGGGTAATGTAGGCATAATACAGGAAGTCAGTGATAGAGGAGGGTGCAATTCATTGCTGAGCAGTGTCAGTGAGTGGGGGAGGTAATGTAGGGATAAGACAGGAAGTTAGCGCTAGGGGAAGGTGCATTGCATTGCTGAGCAGTGTCAGTGAGTGGGGGAAGTAATGTAGAGATAATACAGGAAATCATTACTAGGGGAGGGTGCAATGCATTGCTAAGCAGTATCAGTGAGTGGGAGAGGTAATGTAGCGATAAGGCAGGAATTTAGTACTAAGGGAGGTGGGTAATGCATTGCTGACAATTGTCATTAAGTAGTGGAGGTAATGTAGGGATACGACAGGAAGTCAGTGCTAGGGGAGGTGGGTAATGCATTGCTGAGCAGTGTCAGTGAATGGGGGAGGTAATGCAGGGATAAGTCAAGAAGACAGTGCAAGGGGAGGAGGGTAATGCATTGCTGAGCAGTGTCAGTGAATGGGGGAGGTAATGCAGGGATAATACAGGAGGTCAGTGCTAGGGGAGTATGCAATGCATTGCTGAGCAGTACCAGTGAGTGGGGAGGTAATGTAGGGATAAGACAGGAAGTCATTGCTATTGGGTAATGTATTCCTGAGCAGTGTCAGTGAGTGGCGGAGGTAATGTAGGGATAAAACTGAAAGTCAGTGCTAGGGGAGGTGGGCAATGCATTGCTAAGCAGTGTCAGTGTAGGAGATAATGTAGGGATAAGACAGGAAGTCAGTGCTAGGGGAGGTGGCCAATGCATTGCTGAGAAGTGTCAGTGTAGGAGATATTTAGGGATAAGACAGGAAGTCAGTGCTAGGGGAGGTGGATAGTGCATTGCTGCAGTGTCAGTGAGGAAGGAGGTAATGTAGGGATAAGACAGGAAGTCAATGCTAGAGGAGGTGGGCAATGCATTAATGAGCAGTGTCAGTGAGTGGGGGATGCAATGTAGGGATATGACAGGAAGTCAGTGCTAGGGGAGGGTGCAATGTATTGCTGAGCAGTGTCAGTGAGTGGCAGAGGTAATGTAGAGATACGACAGGAAGTGCCTACACAGCATGCCTTAATTAGTATATTCTATATGTCTAAATAGCTCAAAAATAGTTGCCTAAAAATGGCTAATACAACATACAGGTGATTTTTAAAGTGTTTACATAGTCACCAAAGCCATGTAGGCCCTTTATATAAAAAATATTGGCCCATATTTATAACAGCAAACTGGTGTTATTCTGGAGTAATCTATCTGCACCACTGGGGTCATATACACAATTCCTGTTGAATTAAATCGGGCTTTAAACCCCTTGAATGCTAGAGAGTACTACAATGCGTTGGAGACTACTCTGACATTCGAGGGGTTAAAAAGCTCTATTCAGGTTATGCATTCCGCTAGTGTGAAAATCTAACACTCCTCCTTCCGCGGCTGTCTGGCTATGGAAGGTTAACGATATACTGGTCCTTGAGATGCTCACTCTCCTCCTTTCAGGTGCCGATCACTTATTTCGTTCCATATGGTCCCCTTGGTGATTGACTCATAATCATACCTGGGAACTCTCAGGGTTAGACCCTGAGACTCAGGGTTTTGGCCCAGATCTCAGGGTGAAGTGCCAAAATCTCAGGGTGAGAGAGTTCAGTGCCACCTGTTATGTATTCTGCTCCAGTTAACTGCTTCTTTAGTCTCTAAATTGGTGCCACTTGTACCAGAAAAGCAGAGGGAGAAGTCCTGCTTGATTTGTGTGTGTCCATGCAGTGATATCTGTAAGTTGTTGTGTATTAATGGCTCAGTGAATGCTGAATGGAGCGACTCTCAATTACAGCAATGAGGGATATATCGCGGATAATCTATATTGTGGGAAATTTAAGGGTTAATATTTACACAATCTCAGGGTCAGCTCATTTTGAAAGTTCCCAGGTATGCTCATATTTCCTTATAGCCTCCTCACTTATCTTACTGCTGGGTCCCCCTCTTGGAACTAGTGCTTTTAGAGGCATTTTATTGCCCCTGGCTTTGTCTGTGCATGCCCACCTTCTCCCTACTTCCTCCCCCGGATCCTTGTTTCTCTTCCCCCCTCGCCTCATATTTTATACTATTTTCTTGTGTTGCTTCTGCACCCTTGTCTCCCACTTCCCTTCTTCTCTCTTCTGCTTTTTTTTACTCTTTTCACGCTATGATATCTTTTGACCTATTATTCTCTCTCACTCTCTACTTGCAGTTGCCACAATGGATCTGGTGGTTCCAGACTCTGCTCTTCTCATCTAATTTGCAATAACATTGTCTTGAAGCTGTTGTTCACTGTGCTATTTTAGCCACGTTGACGTTTGTGTTATCACTTCTGTATTGTAATCTTTATTTCAATAAAGCTTTTGAAAATACAAATAAAAAAAAAGATCTAATCAAGTGCATGGTAATTTAGGAATGTTTATTTGCCCCCTGTTGTGCAGATGGTTTACCCCAGAATAACTCCAATTTGCTCTTATAAATATGGGCCAACTGGCCTTCTGTATAAAAGCTAACTGGAACAATTCTGGAGCAATCCATCCGCAACATAGGGGGTAGAGAAAAATTCCCATTCTTATAAAAGATGCTTTAACCCCCTAAAGAGATAGTAATGTGTTGATATTATTATTATAGGGAGGGGGACACTTTAAAATAAAACAAAGACTACGACGTTATGGACAGTTAGAAGGGTTTGTTTCTTTATAAAAAGTATATTGAATAGTGATGAGCGAGCATGCTCGGCCGAAGCTCGGTTCGGCTCGAGCATCGCTCTGCTCGGCACATGGCGGTACTCATACGAGTACCGCATGTGCTCGCCCGCCATGTTCGGGTCTCCTCCCCGCACGTTTCGCGGCTGCTGCGCAGCCAATAAACGTGCGGGGAGGCTCTGACATCAGTGTAATGCCAGCAGCCATGTTGGCTGCTGGCATTACACTGATTGGCTGGCCAGAACCCGTGATCGGGTGCTGTATAGCACCCGACTCGCGAGTTCGGCTCATTCTTAGCCAGGGAGAGATGCGCTTAGGCAGGGAAAGTCAGTGTAGGGAGAATAAAATTGTTGGAACTCTTTCAAGACCCAAAAGTCCTTTTTAGGACTGTTGTGTGTGGGGGCAGCATTTATATTTTGTTTGGGGGGGCACAATTTCCTTTTTTTGTGGGGGGGGGCATGTTCTAAGGTGACATTGTACTAGGTGCACAGGGACAAATATTTCACAGTGCAGTGACAAGCTGACATATTCTGTTAGGTGCACAGGGCCAATTATTTTACAACGCAGCGACAAAAAGGGCCATTTTAAACGTGTGCCTAGCCATAGATTATTGTCACATTCTGTTTAGTGTGCAAATTCACAAATTAACGTCACATATTCCGTTCACTGTGCCTAGCCGCAGATTAGCGTCACATTCTGTTTCGTGTGCCTAGCCGCAGATTAGCGTCACATTCTGTTTCGTGTGCCTAGCCGCAGATTAGCGTCACATATTGTTTAGTGTGCCTAGCCGCAGATTAACGTCACATATTGTTTAGTGTGCCTAGCCGCAGATTAACGTCACATATTGTTTAGTGTGCAAATTCACAAATTAACGTCACATATTCCGTTCACTGTGCCTAGCCGCAGATTAGCGTCACATATTGTTTAGTGTGCCTAGCCGCAGATTAGCGTCACATATTGTTTAGTGTGCCTAGCCGCAGATTAACGTCACATATTGTTTAGTGTGCAAATTCACAAATTAACGTCACATATTCCGTTCACTGTGCCTAGCCGCAGATTAACGTCACATATTGTTTAGTGTGCAAATTCACAAATTAACGTCACATATTCCGTTCACTGTGCCTAGCCGCAGATTAGCGTCACATATTGTTTAGTGTGCCTAGCCGCAGATTAGCGTCACATATTGTTTAGTGTGCCTAGCCGCAGATTAACGTCACATATTGTTTAGTGTGCAAATTCACAAATTAACGTCACATATTCCGTTCACTGTGCCTAGCCGCAGATTAGCGTCACATTCTGTTTCGTGTGCCTAGCCTCAGATTAGCGTCACATATTGTTTAGTGTGCCTAGCCGCAGATTAACGTCACATATTGTTTAGTGTGCCTAGCCGCAGATTAACGTCACATATTGTTTAGTGTGCCTAGCCGCAGATTAGCGTCACATATTGTTTAGTGTGCCTAGCCGCAGATTAGCGTCACATTCTGTTTCGTGTGCCTAGCCGCAGATTACCGGCATATATTCCGTTTAATATGAAGAAGGCGGGTAAAAAGGGACGGGGAAGTGGACGTGATCCTGATAGTTCAGGGCGCGGGTCAGGACGCGTAGAAACTGTGCCTGGTGCCAGAGCACAAGAAAGAAAGACATCCACCATACCTAGCTTCATGTCTCAGTTTACAGGGCGTCGCAGGACATCACTCTCGAGGTCAGACCACTGCGAACAGGTGGTCGGTTGGATTTCAGCTGATACTGCTTCCAGTCGGTTAAGCACCACCCTGTCTTCCACCAAGTCCACTCTCACTAGCCAAGAGTCTGGTCAACATAATCCTCACCCTGATCATCCTTCCTCCCACCATAGAGGGTCTGGCCAAAGAAGTGATCCCACACTGGGATATAGTGAGGAGCTCGTCTCATCACCAATCCTTGATTTGAACCTCTCTCCAAGCACGCTTGCAGAGGAACATGAGATCTTGTGCCCTGATTCACAACCTCTAGAGGGTACCCAATCACAAGAAGATGACAGAGGGGAACGGCATTTAAGGTCAAAGGAAGTGGATGATGATGATGAGACACAGTTGCCATCAAATCAACCACAATTACTGTCTCAAGACCTTGATGAGGAGGATGATACACAGTTGTCAATGACTGAGGATGTGGTGGGATCAAGAAATGAGGAGGATGATCAGAGTGAGGAAGTGGAGGAGGACTTGGTGGACGATGAGGTTACTGACCCCACCTGGGAAGGTGGAAAGCCAAGCGATGACAGCAGTCCTGAGGGTGAGCCATCTGCAGCACCGCAACAGGCTGGAAGAGGCAGTGGTGTGGCTAAAGAAAGAAGGCGGACCGCACCAAACCGGCCCGCAAATGTTCCACGGAGCACCCCCTTGCGTAAATCTCCCTTGCCAAGGGCTAGGTGTTCCGCGGTATGGCGTTTTTTTAAGGAAAGTGCGGACGACAAAAGAATTGTAGTTTGCAACCTGTGCCACACCAGAATGAGCCGAGGCATGAACACTAGAAACCTCAGCACCACCAGCATGATCCAACACATGGCATCCAAGCACCGTAATAAGTGGGAGGAACGCCCGGATCGCCAATCTGTGTCTGCAGGCCACACCACTGCCTCCTCTTCCCCTGTTTTCGGTGCCGGCCAATCGCCTGTCGAAGGCGCAGGCCCGCATACCTCCCGCCCTGCACCTGTACCATCTGAAGCACCATCAGCGACCACATCCACTTCCCTGTCCCAGCGCAGCGTCCAAATGTCGTTACCCCAGGCATTTGAGCGCAAGCGAAAATACCCAGCCACCCACCCACAGGCCATAGCACTAACCTCACACCTTTCCAAATTACTGGCCATCGAAATGCTGCCATTTAGGCTTGTGGACACTGAGTCCTTCCGCAGCCTGATGGCAGCAGCTGTCCTTCGGTACGCAGTCCCCAGCCGCCACTACTTTTCCCGGTGTGCCGTCCCCGCCTTACACCACCATGTGTCCCTTAACATCACCCGTGCCCTGACCAACGCAGTTACTGGGAAGGTCCACTTAACGACTGACACATGGACAAGTGCTTGTGGCCAGGGACGCTACATTTCCCTGACGGCACACTGGGTGAATGTCGTGGAGGCTGGGAGCGACTCGGACCCTGGGATGGCACAGGTGCTACCCACGCCGAGGATTGCGGGCCCTACCTCCATCAGGGTTTCCGCCAGCACCTACGTTATTGGCTCCTCCTCCTCCGTTTCCACCTCTGAATTCTCTGCGCGCAGCGCCACTCACCCATCAGCCGGTAGCTGGAAGCAGTGTAGCACTGCAGTGGGGAAGCGTCAACAGGCCGTGCTGAAGCTGATCTGCCTTGGGGACAAACAGCACACGGCCTCAGAGCTGTTGCAGGGGATTAGTCACCAGACCGAGCAGTGGCTCTCGCCACTCAACCTGCAACCAGGCATGGTTGTGTGTGATAATGGGCGTAACTTGGTGGCGGCTTTGGAGCTCGGCAAGCTCACACACGTACCATGCCTAGCGCATGTATTTAATTTAGTGGTTCAGCGATTTCTAAAAACCTACCCCAATTTGCATGATCTCTTGACGAAGGTGCGCCGCGTGTGTGCACATTTCCGTAAGTCATCTACAGCTTCAGCCGGCCTGTTGACGCTGCAGCAGCACTTACAATTGCCAGCTCACCGGCTGCTGTGTGACGTGAGCACGCGCTGGAACTCCACCTTCCACATGTTGGCCCTGCTTTGTGAGCAGCAGAGGCCAGTAGTGGAGTACCAGCTGTTACACGGTCGTCGCCTCTCCGTTCAACTTCCTCTAATCAGAAGTGAGGAGTGGGAATGGATGTCAGACCTCTGTGAGGTTTTACGCAATTTTGAGGAATCGACACAGATGGTGAGCGGCGATAACGCTATTATCAGTGTAACCATCCCACTTCTGTGTCTACTGAAACGCTCGCTGCTCACAATTAAAACCGACGCTTTGCATGTGGAAGAGGTGGAAATGGGGGAGGAAGAGCTTACACAAGGTGATAGCCAGAGCACCCTCACTTCGTCTTCTCAGCGACAATTGGAGGAGGAGGAGGAGGAAGACACGGTTGCCTCCGCTACAGAGGGTAGCCATGGAACTTTATTTCCATCTCTTCAGCGTGGGTGGGCAGAAGAGGAGGAAGAGGATGAGGAGATTGAGAGTCATCCTCCTGGTGAGGACAGCGAAATCTTGCCTGTTGGTACTCTGGCACACATGGCTGACTTTATGTTAGGCTGCCTTTCCCGTGACCCACGCGTTATACGCATTTTAGACAACACGGATTACTGGGTGTTCACCCTTCTGGACCCCCGCTACAAAGAGAATTTCTCATCTCTCATTCCTCCGGTGGAGAGGACAAGCAAAATGGTGCAATACCAGAAGGTTCTTGTCGAAAAATTGCTCCAAAATTTTCCATCTGACAACGCTGGCGGCAGAGTACGTGCTACCTTGGCCAACCGAGAAGGGGAGAAAAGGAGAGCACACAGCAGTTCCGACAAAGGCAGGGCAACACTCTCCAAGGCGTGGGACACCTTCATGACACCCCGCCAGCACCCTCACCCTGATGCGCGGCCTAGTGTCACAAGGAGGGAAAAGTTTTGGAAGATGGTGAAGGAGTACGTAGCAGACCGTGTCAGCGTCCTCACTGATCCCTCTGTGCCTTACAACTACTGGGTGTCCAAGCTGGACACGTGGTATGAACTGGCACTCTACGCCTTGGAGGTGCTGGCCTGCCCTGCCGCCAGCGTTCTGTCTGAGCGGGTATTTAGTGCTGCTGGTGGCATCATAACAGATAAGCGTATCCGCCTTTCCACCGAAAATGCTGATAGGTTGACACTTATAAAAATGAACAAGGCCTGGATTTCCCCTGACTTCTCCACTCCACTGGAGGAAAGCCCCGGGTGAACATAAAGTCACTTTAGATATGTTATTTACAATGATGGGAATACTCTGTATTCCCATTCACCCCTTCCACCCAAAAAACGGGTATATGGTTGACTCTTAATCTTCTCATCCTCCTCCTCCTCTTCCATATGCCCTGTGATATAATTTTTATATAGGGCCAGCTCACCAGCGGGCCCTGTGATATAATTTTTATATAGGGCCAGCTCACCAGCGGGCCCTGTTTGACAATTTTTGTATAGGTCAGCTCACCAGCGGGCCTTCTCATATAATGTTTTATTGGGTCAGCTCTCTAGCGGGCCCTCTCATATAATGTTTTATAGCGTCAGCTCACTAGCGGGCCTTCGCATATAATGTTTAGGATGGTCAGCTCCGCAGCAGACCCTCACCCATAATGTTTTAGATGGTCGGCTCAGCAGCAGACCCTCATTCCTAATGTTTTAGATGGTCAGCTTAGCGGCATGCCCTCGCCCCTAATGTTTTAGAGGGTCACCAGCAGGCCATTAATCCTAATTTTTCAAGGGTGTGTATGATGCCCTCCTTTATGTGTAATAAAGGGTGTATTGGAGTGACATTTCAGTCTAATTTTTGGCAGCCCTTTCACTTAGTGCATAGGCTTTATGAGTGTTGGACCACTACCTGAACTATTGTACCACAATGTGAATGAGGCCCTCCATTTTGTGATATACAGGTTGTATCGGAGTGCCTCAGGTCCTCCCATTGAATTAAATAGGGCTGGGGTGTTCGACAGAGCAGAAGGTAGTTCTTGGCTTCATCCACTAAGTCACTTCGTCACTTTTACTCAATGGATCAGACCCCACTGTTCCGACTATACATTTTGGACTTAACAAGGGCAAACGGACATGTTGTAAAACCTGTGGTAGCTGCGGCCTCCGTTCCTGAATGCTGTACCTTACCCGGGCCATAACCACGTTGAACACCTGCTTTACGCTGCGCACGTTTCCCTCTTAATCATGGCCCCAGTTCCGAAAAATCGATGAAATTTTTTGCAGAATTTGCAGATGATATACAAGTAAATATACAGCAAATACTGTTTGGTAACAATTTTTCGCCTAAAATCGTTTTTATCTTCCTTTTTGTGTGTTTTACGGTCAGTCTGTAAAAATGGCGTACTACGGGCGAAACATCGTTCCCAGCAGCGACGTTGGAGTCCAAGATGCATCCAGACATCCTCCCTATGCTGTCCCTGAACCATTTCTGTGGTGTTTCCATCATTTTCTGACCTTTTCCTATGAACCAGGCACCCTCCCCTCATCAGAGCAGGGGGTGCCTGGTGTAATGCTCGAGTCCTCCCATTGACTTCAATGGGGCTCGGGTGCTCAGCTGAGCACTCGAGCCTCCGGGGGCGCTCGGCCAGAGCACCCGAACACCCGAGCATCGGGGTGCTCGATCATCACTAATATTGAATAATCAAAGTTGCCTTAATATCAACACATTACTATCTCTTTAAATGTTAGAGAGGTCTCTCATTGCCAAAATTCTCATTGATTTAAATGGGACTTTTTTCTCTTGGAATGCAACAGAGTTCTCCGATGCATTGCTTTGCATTCAAATAGATAAAAATCCCATTTAAATCAATACAAATTATCATTTATCCTCTATGGCAGTGCTTTGCAACAGGCACATTTATATCACATCCACAAGTTTAAAGGGATAGTAATGTTTCATAAAAACAGCAGCTCCAAGGAATCTTCATAGTGTTTGGGCCATGGAGAGTGTTATTTCAGTACTGTCAGAGTTGTAGTTCAAGAGTAATTGAATGATAAAGTATCCCCCTCCTGCCCCTTTTACCTAATGTAACACTGCTCACCTCAGAGCAGCAACACTGTCCAGATAGATCGCAGAGAGGGATAATCTTCAGTGAGCATAAGGAAAAGCCTGTCAAGGGGACAGGGTTTCCCTTATGATCACAGTAAGAAGATTGTCCCTTGCTGTGATCTGTCCGGTCAAGTGACTAGATTCCACATCTGAGGGGAGGAGGCTTACACTAGGTAAAAGGGGTGGGAGGGGGATACTTTATCATTCAATTACTCTTGAACTACAACTCTGACAGTATTGAAATAACACTATCCATGGCTCAAATACTATGAATATTAATTGGAGTTGCTTTGTTTATGAAACATTACTATCACTTTAAGGCGTCACATCTTTCCAAATACATTCATTAAGTTATGTTGTTTTCGATTGTTTGTGCTACATTCCTTGGCTGGCTGAGGATGATGGGAGTTATAGCCTGGAGGTCCAGGAATAGACTATTCCTGTTATAAGTGTTTGTGCTTGTCTGATAGATGTCCATGATACCATGTATTGTGCATTCAGCCTTCATTCTAACTATGCCTGAAGAAGTGACCTAGTTGTCTTGATCCAAATCCGCTCAGCCAGTACAGGTATCATTTTTACCCTACTAGTCTCCTACATAATACCATGCTCATTCTGTTCTTGCTTCTGGTCAGGCCTTGGGCAGCTCGCTCTGGCAGAGGAATACCTTTCTCAAGCTTACTGGACTGTACTGAAAACCACAAACTGCAGCGATACTGTCCGATCCAAACTGCACCGCAACCTGGGCCTGCTCTATTCAGCCAAAGGGGAATTTGATGAATCACTGCGTCACCTTTCCAATGATGTAAGTAGGATAGGATCTGAAGGGTTAACCTAATTACAAGCACATACACTTGAGTGGAAAGTCTGTTAGGTACACATCCCTCATCCCGGTGAATGAGCAATCCACTGGGGACAGTTTGCTATGTTCTGAGACGAGCCGCAGTAATTCTGGAGCAAGCCAACTGCATTATAGGGGACTAATAAAGGCTTACAAAATCCCCATTGATTTAAGAGGGGCTTTTAACACCTTGCATGATCCAGAGCTCTCCAACGTATTGCTTTGAAAATTTGCAAAACAATGCTTTGGAGAGCTCTGTAACATGTAAGTGGTTAAAAATCCCTATTTTAATCAATTAGAATGTTTCTTTGCTCCCTGTAGTCAGGGGACATATAAAACTCTCTATTGACTTAAAAAGTCCCATTTACATCAGTGATAGTCAGGGAATTTCTGTTCTTGAATCAATAAGTGAACGCTGCACTATCATTATATACAATTCTACTGTGTTGGAAGAATGATAGTGCAGCGTTCACTTATTGATTGTCAGTGATTGTATGTGTCAGAGGGGTACGTAACGCATTGCGTTACATACGTGTAGTAATGTGTCAGAGGGGTACGTAACGCATTGCGTTACATACGTGTAGTAATGTGTCAGAGGGGTACGTAACGCATTGCGTTACATACGTGTAGTAATGTGTCAGAGGGGTACGTAACGCATTGCAAAGCCAGAGTCAAAAGCGGAGTCTCAGGGGCAGAGTCTGAATCTCCGGATGTGGGGAGTTTCTAATGAAACTACATCCACTCCTCCCATTGAGTTCCTCCCACTCCCCGCCCTCTTCTCCTCCTTTTTTTTTTTTTTTTTAAGTCCAGGCCCCCCAACTTGTGATTAAGCCCCGCCCCTTTTACACAAATAGCATCATTTCTCTCACTTCATCAGCATCACAGAGCCAAGACCAAGAAGCTCCCAGGCATGTCCCCCATACCTCCCTAGTTCCCCATACCTCCCCACTCCCACCACACGTCCCTACTCCCCCACCTCCCTACTTACCTCGCTTCTCCCCATACCTCCCTTCTCTCCATACCTCCCTACTGCCCTAGGAGACTTCCCTTTGTGGCAATTAGAGAATTGTCATAAAGTATATGTCACTGTCACCAGGGGCAGATTGCCCTATCAGGGGATCGGGCATCCCCTTGTGGGCTGCCCAGTAATGGGCCAGTAGGGAGATCAGATGATCACACCTCTCCAGCCCACAACTCTATGGAAGCAAGGCACAACTCACTCACCAGAGCCCTGCAGCAGTGAAGACCGGGTCCTGTTCTCTGTACCTGTCCCCAAGGCTGACTAAGCTGGCCCTGCTCTGCCTGCAGTGTGTCCTGGTGCCGTACATGATTGATTAGAACTTCTGGGACCTCACTACCTAGCAGATTAAATAGGTATTATTTAATTCTTTTTAACTAATTGTACCCATTGATAGAGAGGCTTAATTTACCATTTGTTAACCCTTTAACCCCCTGTATGCTTTAGAGAGGTATAGCTCAGTTATTAACCCTTTGCAGACCAGACAGGATTACAGCAGTGTTTTATTCTGTTATTAACCAATTGAATTCCTCATAGGTGCAGTACCTCATGGATTAACCCCTTGTATGCTAGAAAGACATAATTAATCAGTAATCAACCCCTTGTATGCGAGAAAAGCAAATAAAGATGTTAATTACTGATGCATTATGCCTCTTTTGCACACAAGGGGTTATTCATTGAGGTACACATTCCGGTGAAATGTATTGTGCACCTGTGAGACATTTAATGGGTTAATCACAGAACACATTGCTGTACACCTCTCTGGCATGCAAGGGGTTAATAACAGATCATTTATTGCATACATTATGTTAAGGGGTTAATAGCTAACCATTTATGACTCTTTAGCAATGCATACAGTGGGTTAGGTTAACCCTCTGAGTGCTAGAGGGGTAAGAAACGCATTGCACAGCTATGTTTTACTTACCCCTCTGGCACTCAGATGGTATTATTGTAAGCATACAGATTAGAATACCAGCTAGTGCGCCACTTAAATAAAAAAATCCCCCGGGCCGGTATTGCACCGCAATCCGCCCCTGATTGTCACTACATTTTCCTTTTATTACTTTCAGGTGTACTGTGCGAGTACAGCAGCAGGAACTAGCGATATAAGCACCACGGGTGGATACTTTCACATGGCAAACATTTTCTTTAGACAGAACAAAATGGATATTGCAGATTCCCTGTATTCAGAGGTTAGTAATTAGCATGTTCAACTGGTCTTGATTTACAAAAAGGTAAGATGCCCTTTATATCAAGATAGAGGAATGGAGCGAGGGGGTATCTCATGTATATCATCACTAAATGTTTTCTTTTACAAGGGATGGAAATCCTTTCTCTCCATAGTGTCTGCATCTCCTGGAGGAAACCTTTTTTGTCAGCGGGAGCAGGGCTCCCATTGGTGTGGTTTTTACTTGGGTGCTGTGTACAGACCTTCTCTCTTGGTGACCATATCTTTTCTGTGTCTGCTAAAGTACTGAAAAGTAACATCAATGGATGTGCTGGAGAGGAAGAATTTAAAGGAACAATAACACATAAGAATGATGTGGGGTTATATACACTTATTAACCCTGTTCTCCATGCTAGAATCAGTAAAATGTCTCTTTTTTCTGTGGCCTAAAATCTTGTCTTTCAGATATAATTTCTGCCTTTTACAAGGCTCTCTGACAACCATTAACATAGCAATCTAGACAGGGGTCTGAGAACTGGTAAAGCTGTAATGTCTGTTAAAGGACTTAGTTAAGGTAACAGCCCTTCTCAGTACAAGCACAATGGGTACTAATCTCAATACATTTCCTGCCTTGAGTCTTATCATTCATTACAAGCAGCCAGTGAAAATTAGCCAGATGACGTCGGAAAAGGATGCATTACATATGCATTAAAAAAGCAAGTTTAGTATCTATAGGGATCTAACATAAAATAAATATTTACAGATGATCTCTGATATTTAAAGGTATGACAACCACTTAAATGTTTAGAAGTTAGTGTACCTTTAAGTTGTTGAAACGGGTTAGTATTGGGGATAGATATAATTTCTGACAATCTAAGGGATACGGTCTGAATTTGGAGCACCCCGCTCCATTATCAGCCGCTGCGCGGGCAGTCTCTACTGTGAATGACTGCACTGCGGCCGTTGCTGGGTGGCACTGTGGCCCGTGTACACGGGCTCTACAACTAGTAGATATATATATATATATATAGCTTCTACCTTGATATTTTTTTTCAAGGGATTAGAAATGTGAAGGATTCTTCACGTTAACCATTTGAATAACCGAGGGATGTACAAGGTATTGCAATGCACACTCCTTTTGTGACAGATATTTTCATAACAATGAAATCTGAAATGTTTTATCCATTATGAAGTCCTTTGCTTTTTTTTTGTTGCAGGTTACAGATATATGGCACGCTCACCTAAGCAGACTGTTAAGTGTTCATATGAAGCCATCAGCTAACAGTGTGTCCTCGTGGATTGAGGACACTGATCAAGAAAGCCTAGGTACAGGGATGTCCATTAGTCTGTGACTACAAAAGAAAATCCAAAAGACCACTGAGAAAGGATGCTGTTCTTTCTGTTTAACATTGGGAGGCCCAGTAACATTTCATCTCCTGAACAGTAACATTTTCTCTGTTAGGGAATAGGCCCAGTTGCAAAGAAAACCTGTAACCCCACCCCACAAAAAAAAGAAAAAAAAAAGGGTTAATAGAAACAAGCTGATATAGCACTTATTTGTAATTAGTGAAAATACCATAGGTTTGTTCATTAAAGAAACAGTAACCCTTTATTTTGACTTTAGATATACTGCAAATGTATAATATGTACAGTCATAGTGCCTCTACTTTTTTTTTCATCTTCATGTTTTTTAACACTTATGTCCCTGACAGTGAGCTGCCTTGATCTCAGTTTCCAGATAGGTTTCTGGCTGACAGACTGGCAAAGGAACATGTAATTCCATGTTAGTCTTCTTGCAGCACAGAATACTCTGTGATGTAATACCAGGGCTCAAAATTTCCACTAGCCACTAGCCAATGGTGAGTGAAAATTTAGCCCTGGCGAGTAGAAATTCAGCCCTGTTTGGTATGTTTTGGCTTACAGTGGAGAGTAACTTTTCAGGTCTGGCTAGTAGCAAAGGACTTGAATTTTAAGCCCTGGTAATACAATGTTATAGTCTCTCTGCAGCACAGAATACTCTGTGTGATGTAATACAGTGTTAGTCTCTCTGCAGCACTGAGTGCTCTGTGTGATGTAATACAATATTACAGTCTCTCTGCAGCACTGAATGCTCTGTGTGATGTAATACAGTGATAAAGTATCCCTGTAGCACTGAATGCTCTGTGTGATGTAATACAATGTTACAGTCTTCCTGTAGCACTGAATGCTCTGTGTGATGTAATACAATGTTACAGTCTCTCTACAGTACTGAATGCTCTGTGTGATGTAATACAGTGATAAAGTATCCCTGTAGCACTGAATGCTCTGTGTGATGTAATACAATGTTACAGTCTCCCTGCAGCACTGAATGCTCTGTGTGATGTAATACAATGTTACAGTCTCCCTGCAGCACTGAATGCTCTGTGTGATGTAATACAATGTTACAGTCTCCTTGCAGCACTGAATGCTCTGTGTGATGTAATACAATGTTACAGTCTATCCTCAGCACTGAATGCTCTGTGTGATGTAATATAATGTTACACTCTCTCTGCAGCACTGAGTGCTCTGTGTGATGTAATACAATGTTACAGTCTCTCTGCAGCACTGAATGCTCTGTGTGATGTAATACAATGTTACAGTCTATCTGCAGCACTGAATGCTCTGTGTGATGTAATACAGTGATAAAGTATCCATGTAGCACTGAATGCTCTGTGTGATGTAATATAATGTTACACTCTCTCTGCAGCACTGAGTGCTCTGTGTGATGTAATACAATGTTACAGTCTCTCTGCAGCACTGAATGCTCTGTGTGATGTAATACAATGTTACAGTCTATCTGCAGCACTGAATGCTCTGTGTGATGTAATACAATGTTACAGTCTATCTGCAGCACTGAATGCTCTGTGTGATGTAATACAATGTTATACTCTGCCTCCAGTACCGAATGCTATGTGTGATGTAATACAATGTTACAGTCTCCCTGCAGCACTGAATGCTCTGTGTGATGTAATACAATGTTACAGTCTCCCTGCAGCACTGAATGCTCTGTGTGATGTAATACAATGTTACAGTCTCCTTGCAGCACTGAATGCTCTGTGTGATGTAATACAATGTTACAGTCTATCCTCAGCACTGAATGCTCTGTGTGATGTAATATAATGTTACACTCTCTCTGCAGCACTGAGTGCTCTGTGTGATGTAATACAATGTTACAGTCTCTCTGCAGCACTGAATGCTCTGTGTGATGTAATACAATGTTACAGTCTATCTGCAGCACTGAATGCTCTGTGTGATGTAATACAGTGATAAAGTATCCATGTAGCACTGAATGCTCTGTGTGATGTAATATAATGTTACACTCTCTCTGCAGCACTGAGTGCTCTGTGTGATGTAATACAATGTTACAGTCTCTCTGCAGCACTGAATGCTCTGTGTGATGTAATACAATGTTACAGTCTATCTGCAGCACTGAATGCTCTGTGTGATGTAATACAATGTTACAGTCTATCTGCAGCACTGAATGCTCTGTGTGATGTAATACAATGTTATACTCTGCCTCCAGTACCGAATGCTATGTGTGATGTAATACAATGTTACAGTCTCCCTACCGCATTGAATGCTCTGTGTAATGTAATGCAACAGTCTCTCTGCAGCACTGAATGATCTATGTGCTTTCTACTTTACATTTTGATTACATTGTATCACAAGACCTGCTCTCATGTTCCTTGACAGAAAGCTGTCAGCAAACAGATTCAGGTAGCTCATTGTCAAGGACATAAAAATTTCAAAAAATGGTGAGGATAAAAAAAAAATAAAAGAGTAGAGGCATTCTGGCTGTATATATAATTTTCTTGCAGAATATATAAAGTTAAAATAAAGGGTAACATTTCTTTAATACAAATCACATTTTCACTAAATACCCATAAGCCCCAGATAATGGGGTTCTTTGTGTGTTCCTCCCCATCTTCATTTGTCTCATTGTGTCTCTCCTGGTGTCTTTCATTCTTCCACTCTCTTAAACTCTAGCAACCTCTCTTGATGTCTCTTTTGCACTCATGCTCTCTCTCTGTCTCACCTTCTTCTGACCTGTCTGTTGCTCTCTGTCTTGCTGTGGTTCTCTATCACTCTGTCTCATGCAACTGTTATCTCCATCAGGGCCGGATTTGCCATAAGGCAAAGTAGGCACCTGCCTACAGGCGCACGCCACCGAGGGGCGCCTGACAATGGGATTTTTTTTTTTTTCATACTTAAAAAACAAAAAAAAATGCCACCTCACTGGCTGTGCCAGCGCCCACTCCATGCTACCCTCACATTGCACCCCCCGTTGTCTATTTCTTACCTCCCTAGCAGATCTGTCGTCTGTGCCTCCTCTTCGGCTCTGTAGGAATGCAGAGCGCCAGCGCTCTGCATTCCTGAATAGGAGACCACGCGGGAGCTTCAGTAACTACATGAGTGTGCCAAAGGAGGCACAGACGACAGATCTGCTAGGGAGGTAGGAAACGGACAATGGGAGGGAGGCAATGTGAGGGCAACATGGAGCTGGTGGGGGCAAGTTGGAGCCAAAGGGGGGCATTGTGAGAGCAATGTGGAGCTGATGGGGGGCAATATGGAGTTGAATGGGGCAATGTGGAGATGATGGGGCAATATGAGGTCAATGTGGAGCTGATGGGGTCAATGTGGAGCTGAGGGGGGGCAATATGGAGTTGAATGGGGCAATGTGGAGCTGATGGGGCAATATGAGGTCAATGTGGAGCTGATGGGGTCAATGTGAAGCTGATGGGGGGCAATATGGAGTTGAATGGGGCAATGTGGAGCTGATGGGGCAATATGAGGTCAATGTGGAGCTGATGGGGTCAATGTGGAGCTGATGGGGGGCAATGTGAGGGCAATATGGAGTTGAATGGGGCAATGTGGAGCTGATGGGGTCAATGTGGAGCTGATGGGGGGCAATGTGAGGGCAATATGGAGTTGAATGGGCAATGTGGAGCTGATGGGGGGCAATGTGGAGCTGATGGGGCAATGTGGAGCTGATGGGGGAGCAATATGGAGTTGAATGGGGCAATGTGGAGCTGATGGGGCAATATGAGGTCAATGTGGAGCTGATGGGGTCAATGTGGAGCTGATGGGGGGCAATATGGAGTTGAATGGGGCAATGTGGAGCTGATGGGGTCAATGTGGAGCTGATGGGGGGCAATGTGAGGGCAATATGGAGTTGAATGGGCAACGTGGAGCTGATGGGGTGCAATGTGGAGCTGATGGGGTCAATGTGGAGCTGATGGGGGGCAATGTGAGGGCAATATGGAGTTGAATGGGCAACGTGGAGCTGATGGGGTGCAATGTGGAGCTGATGGGGTGCAATGTGAAGGTGTTGGGGGGCAATGTGAGGGCAATATTGAGATTTGGAGCATTGTGGAGATGGCTGGGGGGGGCGCTTCAGATATCTGTGCCTACAGGCTCCTGAGATGTAAATCCGGCCCTGATCTCCATGTGTCTTGTTTTTTTCTTCTTGTGTGTTTTACTGTGTGTGTGTGTGTGCGTGTGTGTGTGTGTGTGTGTGTGTGTGTGTGCGTGTGTGTGTGACTGTCTCTCTGTGTGCCTTAGCCTGTTTATTTCTATGTCTGTATTTTTTATGTCTGTATCTTTATCTTTTTCGCTCTCTCCAGCTGTCTTTTTCTGTCTCTTTTTGTCTCTCTCTAATGACAGTCTTTGATATCTGCCAAGATGAATGTGTTGATACATTGTATTGATACATCTGGGCATAGAGCCAGGTAGCAGAAATGATCTTTCAGTTGTGTAGGACCTGTAGGTCTGATAGAGCACTGCCTATAAAAACAGGACTACAGATCCTAGCATACATTGATTTATATACAGTCACACAGGCACGAGCGCACTTACTCAAGCATGCAAATATGAACTTCTTGTCAATCCTTCCTCATTTTGACGGTTCCAGGAAATCATCTAATTACTAGTTAACCCTTTAAGGACCAGAGAGGGGTGCCTGTTTTGTGAATCAAAGCATTGCACAGCCCTCTCATTCTTAAATGGTTAAATGAGTACTTGTTTGTGTTTGTACAGACCTTACTTGCAGCCCCTGCCTCATTCATGTTCCTTTCTGTAGATGAAAACCAAGAGGCAGAAGCTCTACAAATCCTCAGCGCTATATGTGACATCAGAGAACAGGCACCAAAGAAGGAACCGGCCAAGATGGCAAAGATACTGCACTGCCTGGCTCTGCTTCACTTCCTGGCAATGGACTTACACAAGGTAACTGTAAGCATGGGTCCACACACATACAGGAAAGCAAAGCAGTCCTGTGGCCAACAGCTAAAACATAGGGACCAAATTCCCATTTATTTAAATGGGGATATAAAAATGGATAGTAATGTTTCATAATAAAAGCAGCTCTAATTAATCATCATAGTATTTGGACTTTGGAGAGTGTTATTTCAATTCTGTCAGAGTTGTAGTTCAAGAGTAATTCAATGACAATGTATCCCCCTCCCCTTTTACTGATGTAACACTGCTCAGCCAGATCAGAAGGGAAGTGCCCAGGTAGATTGCAGAGAGGGACAATCTTCAATTAAGATAAGGGAAAAACCTGAAAAACTTGTCAAGATGGGCAGGGCTTTCATTGTTCTCATAGGAAGAAGTCTGTCCCCTTCTGTTATCTGTCTGGTCTATGGACTGCATTCCACATCTGAGAAGAGATGGCTTACACTAGGTAAAAGGTGCGGGAGGGGAAACTTTGCATGTGAATATCTCTCAGACCATAAAGGTTTGAGAGATAAGACTTATATCGTTCTTCATGTTTTTTTAATGCCTACACAATAAAATAAAGATAAAACGAAGTATTACTATCCCTTTAACCCCTAGAATGCTGTAGAGATCTCCAATACATGGGAAATCTGACCCTCTCAACTGGGGAGCATGTATGTTGCTCTGAGCCATGAACTTCACAGTTTATATGCTCAGCCTCCATAGTCCCTGTGTGTGTCGCTTTCTTACACAGGTGAATACGACGGAACTGTGAAGCTTCAGTCTTGCAGCTCAGTCACTTATCACAGCTCCAATGAGAGAGCCAAGGGGGCAGGGGTGTCTTTTCACAGCCTCCCATTTTGCTTCCCCATTGGTCCACCAGATCTCACAATGCATCCCCAGCTTCATCTGCATGTCTGCCCCCTGAAGAGGAAATCTTCCCATAAAACACTGTCTGCCTGATAGTTATTGTTTAAAGGGATAGTAATACTTAAAATGTAAAAAATATATGTTGTAGGGTTTATCCCCCTGAGTAAAACAAGGGTACTCCCAGTGCTGAGAGATATTTTCTTAAAAAATTATAACAGCTCAAACTGGAGTTTTTTAGGTGCAATATCACATTGGCCTAAAAATGTACAGTGGTGCTGTTGCTACGCCAATCTATGGACTGCTCTGGTCTGTAGACCATAAATCTCCATAGGATGGTGTAGCAACAGCGCCACTGTAAATTTTCAGGCCACTGTTATACTGCACCTAAAAAAATTCAAGTTTGAGCTGTTATAATTTTTTAATAAAATATCTCTCAGTAGTGGGAGTACTCTTGTTTTACTCAGGGGGATAAACCCTACAACATATATTTTTTTACATCTTACTTTTTTTTACTATTCCTTTAAACAATGCCCAAAATTGAACCTTGATTTTTAAAATGGCATTCCCTTTGTGGCATATTTAATATGATACAGTAATGTCGCAATGTCCTGACCTTGCTGCTCACAATATTGATAAAAACAAACAAACTGTTCATTACAGACACTTGCTATATTCATCTATAGTGTGGTCACTATTAATCATTTACTTCATAGCTTCATCAGATGTTGCTGCCCATTTGAATTCCTGGCATAATAAACCCACACAGAGCACAGCACATTACTGATTCAGCTCTGTTATTTTGAAGTATCCAGAACAAAAGAAATTACAGGTTTGGGCCATTCTGGGATCCACTATCGGGGTGCTGTGAAGAGTTTTTCTGCTGTCGCGATGCTTATCCTGATCAGTAATTCTCCTTGTTAATTTGCTGGGACATACCATAGGAGAGATTTTCATGTTATCCCTGATTCATCACCGGTGAATAATCAGTGGATCAGTCATTGTGTTCAATTCATCTGTTTTTAATTAGGATATCCTGAAAACCTGATCTGTTGGTGTAACCTGTGAAATTAATACACACTGATTCAGGTGGTCCAATGGCAGTGTTTTGGTTGGAAAAGTTAGGCGATCTTCTTATGTGTGCAGCAATGATGATCTCCCGCATTAAAACTAGGCACATAGAGAGCCAAACTCAGATCAAATGTAATCCAGACCTTAATTAGGCTCCTGCCTTATTTATTAATGTTATATTGCAGGAATAATTTGTATTTCTCTGTTTTTTTGTAGGCTCAAGAATTGTGCCAGAAACTACTCCTATTAACTACACAGCTGCCGCAGGAAATAACACCAGATGACATTACAGTTTTATTAAAGCTAATTGAAACCAAACTTTCAGCTAAAAAAGACACTTTTCCTTGATGCATGTAAAACAGTGGATGGGTTGGCAATATATTGTCTACTATTGTGACCTTATCCTGTTTATTTATGAAAGATGCACAATGAAGGCTGCATAGGATGGAACCATTCCATCCCAAGTGCAGGGGTGCCCAAACTTTGGCTCTCCTGCTGTTGGACTACAACTTTAATTATCCTCAGTTGGCCCTCCAACTCCCGTTGGACTACAATTCCCATCATCCTCAGCCGGTTGTTCACTGGCTGAGGATGATGGGAGTTGTAACCCAGCAACAAATGAAAGGTTGCCCTCTGTTCTAAGGCTGCAATGGCATCTTTCATTATTAAGCTACATTAAAGTGCTAAAAAATTGTTTTATGTAAAAAAAATAAATAAAATAAATATATAATATATCGGTTGTATTTTAGAAAAATGATATTTGACGCAGGCAGTCACAGGACTTGTAAAAGCATAAGAGCAACTTTTATTTCATGTGAAACAGTCAACATTTCGACCCAGTCATGGGCGTTCATCAAGACATCAAAGAAACTTTGTTAAGTCCCTTTAAAGTGATAGTAATGTTTCATAATAAAAGCTGCTCTAATTAATCATCATAGTATTTGGACTTTGGAGAGTGTTATTTCAATTCTGTCAGAGTTGTAGTTCAAGAGTAATTCAATGATAAAGTATCCCCCTCCCTCCCCTTTTACTGATGTAACACTGCTCAGCCAGATCAGAAGGGAGGTGCCCAGGTAGATTGCAGAGAAGGATAATCTTCAATTAAGATAAGGGAAAAAAATGAAAAACTTGTCAAGGGGGGCAGGGCTTTCATTGTTCTCACAGGAAGAAGATTGTGCCCTGCTGATATCTGTCTGGTCTATGGACTGCATTCCACATCTGAGAAGAGATGGCTTACACTAGGTAAAAGGGGCGGGAGGGGAAACTTTGCTTGTGAATATCTCTCAAACCATAAAGGTTTGAGAGATAAGACTTATATAGTTCTTCATGTTTTTTTAATGCCTACAAAATAAAATAAAGATAAAATGATGTATTACTATCCCTTTAGATACAAAAGAACCACATGTGAACTAGACGCCAACAGCTAGAACCATCTGTTGGGAAGTGATGTCACTACATGACGTATTGAATGTCCAAAACCTATTATTCGCCACAAAAGAATTAATACATGTAATAAAATGTACAGAATTAAATTAGATCTAAATTAAATCTAAAACAATTAGAAGAATCCATATGAAAAAATTTGTATGGAAAATCATTTTAGTTCAGCATGTAAGATTTCCGACCTTATAGGGATAGTAATACTTAAAGGGATATTAATACTTCGTTTTAACTTTATTTTATTTTGTAGGCATTAAAAAAAACATGAAGAATGATATAAGTCTTATCTCTCAAACCTTTATGGTTTAAGAGCTATTCACAAGCAAAGTTTCCCCTCCCACCCCTTTTACCTAGTGTAAGCCATCTCTTCTTAGATGGGGATCTGGTTGTAAGACCAGACAGATAACAGCAGGGGACATTCTTCTTACAATGAAAGCCCTTCCCCCCTTGACAAGTGTTTCAGCTTTTTCCCTTATCTTAATTGAAGATTGTCCCTCTCTGCAGACTACCTGGGCACCTCCCTTCTGCTCTGACTGAACAGGGGGGGATACTTTGCTTGTGAATATCTCTTAAACCATAAAGGTTTGAGAGATAAGACTTATATCGTTCTTCATGTTTTTTTAATGCCTACAAAATAAAATAAAGATAAAACGAAGTATTACTATCCCTTTAAGTATTACAAATCCCTATATCAAAGCCCTAGTAAAAAAAAACGTATTGCCCCCAGTGTCATCTCTCAAACCTTTATGGCTTGAGAGATGAACGCTTCTAAAGTTGCCCTCTCCCTCCCCCTTCCCTGTAGTCAGTGTTGTAGCTGCCTGCAGAGAAGAAAGTTGTACGACTTTCAGGCAGCTCTCCAGCACAGCCTGATCGCGTTACTAAAAAAAAAAAACTTTCACTGAAATGGTCTTCTACGCGTGCTTGGTTTGCAAGCACATGTAGAAGACCGTTTTAGTGAAAGTTTTTTTTTAGTTAAAGCAATCGCGGCTCTGCTGCAGAGCCGCCTGATGATCTCTGACCGGATTTCCCAGAGTCAGCTAGAACGCTGACTATGGGGAAGGGGGAGGGAGAGGGCAAGTTTAGAAGCGTTCATCTCTCAAACCATAAAGGTTTTAGAGATGACACTGGGGGCAATACGTTTTTTTTTTTTTTTTTACTAGGGCTTTACTATAGGGATTAGTAATACTTAAGTATTACTATCCCTTTAAGTGTCACTATGGGGATCCCTTGTAATTAAAAGATACACACTATCAAAAATATTAGTTGTAAAGCACAGTTTGCAACAATGTATTCACCCACACTCATATATTGCGATAATAACAGATAGATAAGGATCACATCCAAAATAAAATACTGGGCAGGAGTTGTTCCAAAAGTAATATCGCAGGTGGATTACAGTTTATGGGTCCCACAAAAGAAGTCCAAACTGAAATATGCAGATGGCTTATCAGTCTTACCAACAGTATTACCAACAGCGGTCTGAATAATAGGTTTTGGACATTCAATAGGTCTCGTAGTGACATCACTTCCCAACAGTTGGCTCTTCCCAGGGGAGGGCTGGCCTGGGGGGCAGGGGGGCAATTGCCCCCTGGGCTGGTCATATGTCTGGGCTGGTAGGCCACTGCATCTGACTAAATCTCGTGATTGCTGCTGTAAATGGAGCTATACTAGTGATACCACAGAGGTACAATCCAAATGGAGCTACACAAGTAGCATAAACCATTTCCCTTGTAAACTCTATAGTGTCACTAGGTAAGCTTTACTTAAATTGTAAGCTTTGTAGTAGTGCACTAGTGCAGCCCCATTTCAACTGTAAGCTATGTGGTATCACGTGACTTACATCACAGCATTAATGACAATTTTAAAATTAAAAAAAGGGGGTGGGCTGGAACAGTGGCATTGAACAATAATAGAAATGTGCCACTTGAACGTATTTGCCCCCTGGGCCACAAATTGCCAGCCCTCCCCTGGCTCTTCCTGTTGGCATCTACTTTACATGTGGTTCTTTTGTATTTAAATTAACTTTTTCAGATGAAATAAACACTGCTAATTCGCTAAAATGTGCGTAACGCCGCAGTCATGCGCAGTAAAGACTGCCAGTGACGAGGCTGATACAGAGCGGGGCGCTCCGAAGGGTTGAAACTCTATGGGTTAAAACATTTTGCAGTGGATTATATTTCTTATGAAAAAAATAAATAAATCAAGAGGCACTAAGGGCCGTATGTTCTGGGGCAAACCATTTGCACTGTAGGCAAGAACTAAAAATTCCTATTGATTTAAATTGGGATTTTAACCCCTTGAACGCTAGAGAGGTCTCAGATACACAGCTTTGCAATGTTTTGGAGACCTCTCTAGGACTGAAGCGGGTAAAAACCTCATTTAAATCAGTGGGAGTTGTATTTGTTCCCTGTGGGGCAGTTGGTATGCTCCAGAACGTCTCCTTTTTTTCCCTTCATACATCTGCCCTTAAATGTTCAATCATCATTGCCAAAAATAAACAGAACTGCACCTTGTACCAGCAAGTTTATTAAGAAAGTCATATTTTCAACATATTTAGCGCAAAACAGTCATTTGGTGTTCCATTGCTATCGTGAATGTAGATCAGTAACCCATTCATGGACATGAGGGTCAGAAGAGCATCCCACCCCCAAGCCAGAAGGGTCAGCATAGTGTAGTAACAGACCAGTATAATAAATAGTGATACATAGTGTTCTTTTTTTCCACATTACAGTTTACATTTTCATTATTATTTACACGTGTGATTGTGTTCATTGACATTGAAAATATTTGCTGAGAGACACAAGCTATTAGCACACAAAAGGAAGTTATTTCACATTTTAACTTGTCTAAAGTTTTGCTTAAAGAAATAATAATTCATAAAAATAACTTTATTTAGCTCTGCTGTTCAACATTGAATACTGCTACTGATTTCCATCACACACTGTAAAATGCTGCCCATCTGAAATCAAACTTTTTTCCCTCTTCTTTCTCTGACATCATCTAAGGTGTCTTCACCAATGGAGCTGGGGTTGCCCTACCTCTCTGATAAAGACAAACAGATAAACTCCCTCTCTGAGTCATTTTACCATGTCCTGAGCACTAGCTGTGTTATATTTGATGTTCAGGACACACTAAAATGATGCCCAGAGAAGGAATTCCAGTTTTGTTTGCTCACCCTAGCACTGTTGGGTGGTTTACCTTATTAGTTCCTTTAATGCTGAAGAAGCTAACAAAAGAGGAAATAGGGGTGAAGAGAAAACTTTAAAACTTCAGAAGGTCCGTATTTTAAAGAGTGAGACTGAAATCAACCAATCAACAGATTTTAATTAAATTATTTCCAATCGTTATTATTCCTTTAATCTCTATTTCTACGCAAGAGATTGTTCATGCCACCTAAAATATATAGTACACACAATGATCGAGAGTAAGGTGAAAAGTAAGGCTTCAAGTTTACTAGTGTGGATATATTTATTTTTACTTGTGCATATAACGTTCACAGTGTCTGTAATTTATCAATAGGTTGTTTCAAACCTGTAAATCTTTTTAAAAGATCAGTAAAGTGAAAATATGGCTTTTATTGTTGAGTAAAACAAGGGTTCTTCCAGTATTGGATGATTTTTTCATTAAATATTTTTACAATTCAAGCATATTTCTGTTTTAATCAAACTATAAGCAGCTGCTCCAAAAAATACTTTTTCATAATGCGGTCTGTGGGAGAGCTTGAGTCACTGACTACAGCTTTCCATAGCAAGTGATAGTAACAGTGCCATTTGGGTAACAACATAGAAAATTATAGTTTATCTAATATCTTTAGAATGAAAGTCTTCCGGCAGTAAGGGAACCTATGTTTTACTTAGCAGAAAAAGCCCTACAACATGTATTTTTTTAATTAAAAGACGTTTCTTGCTCCTTTAATCCTTTAAGGACCACAGGCTTCACAATGCCTTGTGTACCCCACTGGCCCTTAAAGGGTTAACCCCTTGGATGCTAAAAATGTTCCCAACATTTTCCCAAGCGATGTGTTGGAGACTTATCTAGCTTCCAAGAGGTTAAGTGTAACAGACAGTACCAGAGACTGACAATGACCGTATATACCTCGGAGGCCATTTTAGTCAGTGAATTGTGAACTCCATTTTGTTTGTTATCCTACATTGCTGTGTAAAAAAGACACATAACTAGTGAAAGAACCTTATCTAAACTAGGTAAGTCATGCTTCATGCTCAGTCAAGCTACGAAGCAGCATAGTTAACTACATTTTATCATTTAGAATAAGCTTAATACTTCAGGTGTATAAAAAATGACTCTTAGTAGTTCTGAAGTAGGAAGGAATCTGACAGAATTTGTTACAAAATTTGTTTGAAAATGAGAATGTTTTCAGCCTACAAATGAGTCACAATCCTTTGAACATTTTGATAGTACAGACATTTTATATAGAATATATGTGTATGGAGCTAACTGGAAATGTTTCTGCTCGCACTGCTCTATATGTAAATTGACCCCTTAAAGGGGACGTATCACCTTAAAAAAATTTTTTACCATGCATTTAGTTAATAAAGTAGTAGTAAGAAAGCTGGGTTTTTTTCTAAAAGTAAGTACTTTTAGAGATATTTAATCTTCAAGCTGGGCCGGTCAGCATAATGCAGCACGCTGAATCACCGGCAAAGCTCTTGCTCACATCCTAATTCTCCTCCCACCCCCCTCCCAGCTGCCCCAGGGAGCACGTTCATGCTTCCATTCGGTGTGCTGCGAATGGCTTCTATCATTATATCGAGCTCTGGTTAGCATTATACTGAGGTTGCAACATCAGTACCTTTCTAACCGGAGCTTGATATATCTATAGAAGCCATTCACAGCACACAGAAGGGAAGCGTGAATGCGCTCCCTGGGGCAGCTGGGAGGGAGGCGGGAGGAGAAGGAGACCTCTGCTGTGCCCATTATGTGGAAGTGCACAGCAGAGAGGAGACAATATATTTAAAAGTACTTACTTTTAGAAAAAAAAACAGCTTTCCTACTACTACTTTATTAACAAAACATATGGTAAACATTTTTTTTTTGAGGTGATACATCCCTTTTAATGGCACAAATGACAATCGTACATGTACTGGTACGGCTCTATGGTCCAAATCTATAAAAGAAAACTGGAGTTATTCTGGAATAAACCAACATAGCCATAGGGACAAATATAATTTCCTGTTTGCAATGCATTGGAAACCTCTCTAGTATTAAGGGGGTTAAAAAGCTCTATTCAAGGGCATGGGAATTTAGGTATTTTTATTTGTCCCCTATGGTGCAATTGGTTTAATCCAGAATAGCACCAATTTGCTTTTACAAATATGGGCCTATGTTAATAAGAAAGTTGTGGGCGGTTATGCACTAAGGTGTGATAAAGAGGAGATATGTTCTTCAGTGATGTAAACTGTTCAGTTCCTGTGTTAGTCTATGGGGCCTGGGCACTAACGTCTATAGAGATTGAGACACCTTAGTTTATACAGTGGTTCTCAACCAGGAAGCAGGGGCACTGTGGTGTGCATACCTGGGAACTTAGACTTCTTGAGTCTCCGAAGGGGGCTCATATGGTGCCACTAGAATATATAAATTATATGATTTGATTCATAAAAGGGTTGGAGCTTAAAGGGATAGTAATGGTTCATTTAAGTTGATTTAAAATTGTAGGCATTAAAAAAAGATTAATATCAATGTAAGTCTTATCTCTCAAATCTTTATGGTTTGAGAGATATAACTTGCTAAAGTTACCTTTTCCTGGCTATCTAGTCTAGTCTGCTATCTAGCTGACAGCTGCAGATTCCATTCATTTGACCAGACAGAGGCTCTTCAGCAGAGCCGAAATCACGCTATTTAGAAATAAATACTTCATTGGAACAGTCTACAAAGTGTGCTTGCAAGCCAGGCACACTTTGTAGTCCGTTCCAAATTAAGTATTTATCTTTAGATATCCTTATATCGACGCTGCTGAAGAGCCACATCTGGTCAAGCGACCAGAATCTGCTTCTGACAGCTTTACAGCTCGTCAAGCAGAAAGGGGAGGGACCAGAGAACTTTATTTTCCTATATCTCTCAAACCATAACGGTTTGAGAGATAAGAATAAGTGCAAGTACTCTCTTTTAATTGTATATACCATATAGTTAATACTTTTTTTCTGACATTACTATCCCTTTAATAGTGAGTCAGGGTGGAGCATAACAGACTGTGATATGAAGTGAGTGGGGAAGTAGACAGAACAGGGCGGGGACTAGAAGTTGGCAGAGTTTCATAAGAAACTCCCCACCGCCGGAGAATCAGCCTCTGTGCCCGGAGACCCGGTAATTCACTACAAACACCGGAGTCTCCAGTACAGATCCATATAGTTCCCAGGTATGGTGGTCTGCCCTGGTCACAAGCTTAGGTTGCCACTTGGTTTCTTTGACAAAAATGTGAATGTTGACTTCCAAATGTATATTTATGGATATTATGTACAATGTGCTAGTTTCGGTCATTCTGATTGTGAAACCTAACAATAGCTATAAACTTATATATTCTTAACCTTCATTACATCATTGATAAAAAATGGCCTATGAAATATTAGGGGTGCCCTGAAAATTTCAGATGGTTTGTTGAGCAGAAAAATATTGGTGCATTGGCTGCACATGATAACTTAGGAACTGGGGAGCTTATCACACTGGATAAGTTATCTCCACTTTATTACCTCTTTATCACACCTTAGTGCTTAAAGGGATAGTAATGTAAAAAAAATGTAAAAAACAATATGTTGTAGGGTTTATCCCCCGAGTAAAACAAGAGTACTCCCACAGCTGAAAGGTGTTTCATTCAAAAGTTATTAATTTTCAAAGTTGAAATTTTTAGGTGCAATATCACAGTGGCCTGAAATTGTACAGTGGCGCTGTTGCTACACCATCCTATGGAGATATATGGTCCCGGGACCAGAGCTGTCCATAGGATGGTGTGGCAACAGTGCCACTGTACAATTTCAGGCCACTGTGATATTGCATCTAAAAAATTCAACTTTGAAAATTAATAACTTTTGAATGAAACACCTTTCAGCAGTGGGAGTACTCTTGTTTTACTCAGGGGGATAAACCCTACAACATATTTTTTTTACATTTTAAGTATTACTATCCCTTTAATCCTTTGAATGCCAGAGGAGTACGCAATGCATTGCAAAGCAATGCATTGTGTACCCCTCTGGCACTCAAAGGGTTAACCCCACTGGACTAATTCTGGCACAAACCAACAGCATCCTGAGAAACATCCAAATTCCCATTGAATGGGGATTGTAAACCCTCCCTTGAATGGTAGAGAGGTCTCCAAAGCGTTGCACAGTCATTTTTAGTTCTCCCCTACAGTGTAAATGTTGCCCCAGAACTTCTCCACTTTTTTCTTTTGAACATAACCATGTCCCCATGCAAAGTATATGATGTTTCTGAGACTGAATAACTTTTCTCTTGGTACCATATGTAGATAGATTTCTCTTATTTTTACACTGTTACTATATATATGAAAATGAAAACGAAAACTTTTTTCTCCCCCTGATTGTTTGCATGTAATTAGTGCATTTGTGTAAAATACCCTATAATAAACGAATTTAGGAAATATCCTAAATGTATAGGTTTTCCCTGTGTTTTGGTAATTACAGGGTTACTTTTTCATAATATTCAGTGAACATTCCTTTCCCACATCCCTTGGCGTTATCACGCTCATCATTCACCACAAGGCCCCCACACACTAACTACCCTTCCTTTCCGCCCACCTTAGAAAATCTTGCACCCCACCTCCTACTGTCACACTGTCCCAACTGCTTCTCCTACTCTGTGGTGACAGCTCTCCAAATTCTGGTATGATTCACATAATTCTCACCTAATCCTGCATTTTCTTCCTAACTCCTTTTAAATTCCAGTCCACTGCTTTGAATTTAACCCTTTGAGTACCAGAGGGGTATGGAACGCATTGCTCTGCAATGCATTCCGTACTCTTCCGGCACTCAAAGAGTTTTTCTATAATCAGCTCCTATACCTCATATTCCTAATATGTTCCCATTCCTCTAGATTGTAAGCTCACGAGGGCAGGGCATTCTGCATCTCGTTTCAGTGAAAGTTAATTGTATGTGTGTTTGTAACCATTGTTCCCACTTTTGTACAGCACTGTGGTATATGCTGGAGCTAAAGTAATAAAAAAAAATAATAATAATAATGGTAATTAAAAGGCTCCTTTAAATCAATGGGAATTTGTGGAATTTGTATATCTTCTTTATAGAGCAGTTGATTTGCAGGAGAGATATTTCACTTTTCTTTTTGAAAGTGATTGAAATAACAGTGTGTGATAAGCATACCTGGGAACTTCCAATAGAGGTCTACCTCTGGTGCAGCAGGGGGTGACAATAATGATGCGAATCACATCAAAAAGGGGTGGAGCTTGACACGAGTTTAGGGTGCAGGGCTTAAAGGTGACACACAGAAGGCTGGGGAAGGAGGAACACCAGGAGAAACAGCAGATGTGGGCAGAGTTTCAATAGAAACTCTCCATATCCGGAGGAATCAGCCTCTGCACCAGAGACCCGGTAAAGCTCTGTCAAAACCGGAGTCTCTGGGGCAAATCCGAAGAGTTCCCAGGTATGGTGATGACCATGGGCGTCTGGAGGGGGGGCAAGGGGGCACTTGCCCCCCCTACAATTACCCCCCTCCATATAAATAAAGGGGCTAGATGGGCTAGCCTGGGGGTCATATTATGGCTTTGCCCCCCCTGGAAAAATGTATACGGACACCACTGGTGATGACCCATCTCCATAATAGAATACTGAAGAGTAGACAGTGATATTTTCTCACCAGGTAACACTGTTTGGTAAATAGGTCAGTAAACTGGGATTCCTCTCTCAGTCTGCAATTTGCAGCAAATAGGCTTTAGATCTATTTAATAATTAACACTGTGAATTAAACCCTTGAGCTGCATGGGATGTGTAACACGTTGCTATTAAGGTGACCACATTTCCATTCTGCCATTCAAAGACAATACGGAGATGAGGGCAGCAGAGTACTAGCCCTTAGCACTAGCACAGCTATGAGGGAGGTGTCACTGTACGTCACTGGACATCAGAGTGCAACCTGCTCTTTCTCCAACGCACCACAGAGTTACAGACATAGATGGAGAACTGCCCATTGACTGTTGTGACAGAATTGTTGTGGGCTCTCTCTAGTGTTTAGAGCTCTGTCTGGAAGCCATTTTCTTGTAGCCCAGCAGAGGCATCACTTCCTGTCGCAGTAGGAAATGGGCAGTTATCCTGCTAGTGTGTAGACCTCTGTGCTCTGGAATCTTCATTCTGGGACTTTGTATTGTCCTCGAAGTGGGCTACCAGGGACAAGGGACATACATTTAGAATCAGGGACTGTCCTAGGCAATCAGGGACACGTGGTCATCCTAGTTGCTATTGTAATGAGTTGCACACCGCTCTGCATACCTTAGAAGCCCCCGGACCTCCCTCTAAGAGTTTTCACTGTAGTGTCCAGGGACAAAGGCTGTTCTAGCAGCTTGGCGAGGTCCCTGGTAACCCCACCCTCTTTCACAACTCATTTCTCCCACTTTAGGGATAAAAATCCAGGGCTGATTGAAGCATCTACTAGGCCTTGGCAAATTCTAAAGTAGTTGGCACCTTTAGTCCCATTGGATGCCAGAGAGACACAGCAATGTTTACAAGCCACTCTGGAATGCAAGGGGTTAAAAAATAGTCATGTTTTCCCCTTCCTCAAAAAGCAAATGTATTGTACTGACATATAGGTCATACAATGCTAAGTGCTTACACTTATAGTAACTTGACAGAATACTGAGTTTACACACACACACAGGTGCATCTTATTTTCCATATAATACTGAGTTTTCAGACTCTGACATCCAGTGGGTTCTAATCTGTGTTGTATTAAGTGCAGAGTTTTTCCTTGGTGGCGAGGGGTTTCCACTGATAGGACCTGAACAGATTCATACTTTGCCCATTTGTTAAAATGGCCCTGCAGGAATCAATGCAAAAAGCGAAATACCGCTCAGGAACGTAGAAGAGCTAAAAACAGCTTTATTAGTGTAGATAAAGCAGACACCACATCCATATAAAGCTGTTCTACGTTCCTGCGCGGTATATCGCTTTTTGCATTGCTGTCTTAAAGGATTGGGACTCCTTTGCCTGCACCGTGGAAGAGTATCCTGATGGTGAGTGTTTGCTTGGCTGGCATTCAGACTTGAATTTGACTTTTTCACTGCCGTAAGCATAGTGCCATTTAATCATGTTTGCACCTGCAGAAATCAAGTCATTTGTAAACCTCCACCCCAGCCCTATGCCAGGGGCAAGGGTCAATGATGATTCCAAGCATGTCATTCTGGCACTCAACAGTTTAAAGGAAATCCTTTGACATCCTTAATTTCTGATTTGTCCTAAAATGGCTGGGGAGTCTTCCTTCTAAAATAAAGATGTTTTAATAAACATTGTCCAAGGCCTTAATTAAGGCCTTGGATGCTAGAGACATCTCCAATGTAATGTTTGAGAATCTTTTTTGGCTTAGTCGTGTTCTCTCTCGCAATTAGAGTTTCATTTTCCATTTTTTATAATTGAATTGCCTTTTCACATTTTTGTTGCACTCCATGCATTTTAAGAAGGAATTACTTTGTCCCTTCATACTTAAATATTCTAAATTCCCCTTTCCTTCTTAACATTTGCTTTTAATCACAGCAATCGGGATCTACTTTTTAAATGTTTCCCAATGGCACACACTAGTGAATATAGTTATCTAACCTAGATTTGAATTCTGACCATTTTCTCAATATTTGTTTACTTTTAATAATTCATTTTGGTCTGTGTTGCATTGCATTAATACTGTTAACATTTCAAAGTTAGCCTTTTTAAAATTAACCCTGTGAGTGCCAGATATGTATCTAATGCCTTACAATGCAGCACCTTTCTGGCATTCACAGGGTTAAAGGGGGCCTTTCACCTCAGAAAATTTTTCTACCAGATGTTTAAACAGTTAAGTGGTATTAGGAAAGGTGCTTCTTATTTTTTATTTTTACATACTTTGTAAGATATTTGATGTACTTCCGCATTCTGCGGCACTGGTATCTTCGGCAAGGCTCTCAGGACAGTTTCAATCTCCTCCCACCTCCCTCTCAGCTGCCCCAGGGAGCGCGTTCACGCTTCACTTCGGTGTGCTGTGAATGGCTCCTAACATTACAGCAAGAAGCAATCAGCATTATACTGAGGTTGCAACCTCAGTAAAATGCTTACCGGAGCTTGACCCTTGGCACATATACCAAAGTTTAAATAAAAATGTATGTGAGTGTTATTGCTGTGGAGTTATGTGATACATTTATATATACACCAAACAGTCTGATCAAGTAAAAAAAGGGAAACCAGGGTGGGAAAGAGGGACAGAGGGATTTGGTCACAAAGAGGGACTGTCCCTCGTAAAGAGGGACGCTTAGGAGGTATGGACCCCTAATATCTCCTGAAGAGGGACACTTGGGAGGTTTGTACCCCTAATATCTCCTAAAGAGGGACCCTTGGGAGATATGCGTGTGCAATGCCATACCCCTCTGGTTCACCATGGATTAAAATAAATATTAAAATTAATCCTTTAACCACTTAAGAACATTAGGGCATGCGAATCATTACAAAACAATGCATTGAGCTCCTCTGTGACCTTAACCATTTGCAATGCATTGTGCACCCCTCTGGCACTCAAATGATCAAGAGGTTAAGGACTAGAGAGGGAGTGAAGTGCATTGCAGACCCCTGCGGTTCTTATAGGGTTAACTAAATATGCTATTACAATAAATAAATATACAATAACAACGCCTAGAACTTGTCTTCTGTAATTCTGCATCCGAATGCTATTACAGTTGCTTATGCATAGAGCAGTGTTGGACAACCTGTGACCCCTTCTGTTGTTAGACTACAAGTCCCATCATCCTTAGCTGCCTGATTCACATCATCCTCATCAAAGTACCATTAAAGGGATAGTAATGTTTCATAATAAAAGCAGCTCTAATTAATCATCATAGTATTTAGACTCTGGAGAGTGTTATTTCAATTCTGTCAGAGTTGTAGTTCAAGAGCAATTCAATGACAAAGTGTCCTCCTCCCGCCCCTTTTACTGATGTAACACTGCTCAGCCAGAGCAGAACGGAGGTGCCCAGGTAGGCTGCAGAGAGGGACAATCTTCAGTTAAGATAAGGGAAAAACCTGAAAAGCTTGTCAAGGGGGGCGGGGCTTTCATTGTTCTCATAGGAAGAAGATTGTCCTCTTCTGTTATCTGTCTGGTCTATGGACTGGATTTCACATCTGAGAAGAGATGGCTTACACTAGGTAAAAGGGACGGGGGGGGGGACTTTGCTTGTGAATATCTCTAAGACAATAAAGGTTTGAGCGATAAGACATATCGTTCTTCATGTTTTTTTAATGCCTACAAAATAAAATAAAGTTAAAACGAAGTATTACTATCCCTTTAAAGAGCAATTATCGTATTTTAACACGTCTGCTCCTATGGGAGCACACACGGTATAAAGTCTGGATTGCACTGTACAGAACCAAAATGGCTGCAGCACAGCCTGTAGGTATGTGGTTCTCTGCCACAAAGTCTTGGGTTATGTGAGTATTCCTCATAGACTCCATGTCTCAGGGTTTCAACACCGATACAGAGGGTCTATGGGGAACATGCATTCCTGTCTGGCATCAGTGCATCCATTGTGTTCCCCTGTTGTCTGCAGGGTCACTATTCATCTCTAGGTTCAGTGACAACTCTGTTCGTAGGGGAACATGTCTATGGATAGGGAACTATCAGATGATAGCTACCCATTAAAGGGATAGTAATGTTTCACAAAAACATCAGCTCCAATTAATCTTCAAAGTATTTGAGCCATAGAGAGTGTTATTTCATTACTGTCAGAGTTGTAGTTCAAGAGTAATTGAATGATAAAGTATCCCCCTTCCGTCCCTTTTACCTAGTGTAAGCCACCTCCCCTCAGATGTGGAATCTGGTCACTTGACCGAACAGGGACACAGAAAGGGACAATCTTCTTCCTGTGAGCATAAGGAAAACCCTGTGCCCCTTGACAGATTTTTCAGGTTTTTCCTTATGCTCACTGAAGATTGTCCCTCTCTGTGATCCATCCGGACAGTCTTGCTGCTCTGAGGGGAGCAGTGTTACATCAGTAAAAGGGGCGGGAGGGGGATACTTTATCATTCAGTTACTCTTGAACTACAACTCTGACAGTATTGAAATAACACTCTACAAATTCCTAATACTATGAAGATTAATTGGAGCTGCTATATTATGAAATATTACTATCCCTTTAAATCCTTTGAGTGGAACTGTCACTTTTTAAAATCTCTTTCAGAAACAAGCTATATTTATGCTAGGTATTGTTATTTATAATAATGGTTTATAAGATATTTCTTTTTATTTATTTGTCAGTTAGTGCAAGTCCTCCAGGCTTATGTTTGGCTCCTTTCATTAACCCTTTAAGGACCAGTGGAGTGCTCAAGCATCCCTCTGGTTCTTAAAGAATTTATTTTGATTGATGCATATGGCACAAAGTTAAATATGGAACACTTCTAGGGCTAGACCCATGGATTAAACTGCTAGAGACATCTTCATCTCAGTGTTTCACAAAGATTTAGCCACCTCTCTTGCATCGAAATGGTTAAAAATACCCATTAAAATGAATATGAATTGTATTTGTTTTCTACCCTGCTGTTGATGTACCCAGAGAATCAACCTCTGTCTCAGACACCTGGTAATTAATATACCTGTGAAACTTCTTGTTACCGTGGCACTTTGGTGTGCCCTGGGCACCAGCTTAGGGTGCCACAACTTTCCATGTCAATGTTTGAATTTCAGATGTATCATTATAGAAATTGATATGTCCAATATACTTGCTTTTGCCATTATGATGGTGAATCGTAAGAATAAATATACATTATGCATCTGTTCCCCTCAGTACACCCAAGTCAAATGTCCTACAAAATGTCTGGGATGCCTCGAAAATTCCAGATTGCGTATTAGGGGCGCCCTGACCAAAATGGGATTGAGAACCTACTGACTCAGAGAAACACTACAGAGCTGAGGATGAGAGTGTCCAAATGATGAGGGAGATTCCCTAAGACATGATAAAGAGGAGATAAGGTGGAGAGAACATCTCCAGTGATATCACTTCTCCAATTCCTATGGTATTCTTTGGAGCCTATGCACTAAGATCTCTTCAACTCTGGAGATGCTAGTGCATAGACTGCATACCATAACATAGGAACTGGAGAAGTCATCTCCTCTTTATCACCTCTTTATCACCGCTTAGTGAATAACTCCCATTGGGGGACATTACTAAGTGGTGACAAAGAGGTGATAAAGTAGAGATGTCTTCTCATTTATCCAGTTCCTATATTATTCTATGGAGCCTATGCACCAAGATCTATTCAGCCTTGAAGATCTTAGTGCATTGGCTCTATAGAATAACATTGGAAATGGAGAAGAGATATCACTGGAGGAGTTATCTCCACTTTATCACCTCGTGATCACCTCCCTGGTGTCCATGATAAAGGCCAATAATATAAATGTATTGTGGAAAATCTTACACACTGTAACTATCAATCACCATTCTGCTGTAATCAGTCAGAGTTCAAAAAGCAGAATAACAATTAAAGGAGAAATAGTGCTGCTTCCTAGTAACATCCCCCCCACACCCACACACATATACACATACCTTACTATGGAAAGAAAATGCTCATGGCCTCTATGAATTTTTCCCTTGTGCTTTTGTTCAAGAGATAACACTTTCAGTCCCAGATGCCATGTACATGAAGGCGGACATGACAGGTGCCAACAGGACCACAGGACCTCAGACTCCAGTCACTGCACATAGTAACCTTATGACTGGTCTTTTATTGATCAGACCTGAAGCAATGCGTTGCACAATCCCCCTGGTCCAGAAATGGTTACGTGCGATCATCAGTCTGCCTGCTGTAGTTTGAAGAAACTGCAGACCAACTGTCATGTCTGCCTCCACAGATGTGAAATCCAGGACTGACTATAATCTCTTGAACAAAGGTACAATGGCATAATTCATAAGGATCATAAGGATGTTCAGTTCATAGTAATGTTATTAAGATTTATTACTTCTTTAACAGCTTCCCTCTAAGATGTGTGCGGTATGAGGCCTTTCAGTTCTACAAGCATAACTTGGTGCTCGGCTAATAAATTTTCCTGTAGAATATTTAATAGTGTGTATATATATATATATATATATATATATATATATATATATATGATAGGGGATTTTCAGCTCAGCAAAACAAGGGTAATCCTACCGGGAGACATTTTATTCAAAAGTTATCACAGTTCGAACTTTTTTAAATATATCAATCGTCAGTATTCTGTTGTGGTCCTCAGATGGCGCTCTTTCTATCACTCAATATGGAGAGCTGTAGTCTATCATTCAAGCTAGAATGCATTATAAAACATCCAGTTTGAATTTTGGATACCGGTTGGCAGTTGATAAGAAAATAGTTTGTGCTGTAATAACTTTTGAGTGAAAAACCCAACCAGCAGTGGGAGTCTTCTTGTTTTACACAGAGGGAACAGCCCTGTTACAAACATATATTTTCTTCATGAAAAAAGTGTACTGCTCCTTTAAGACCTGATATTTAGAATCTTTTAGGATTAATTTTTCTCTTTACAATATGTTGCCATTCTGCCCCAGATTAACCATCTGAGCTCCACAGGGGTGTCCAAGGAATTGTGAAGCATCACTGGGTTAACCCCACCCACCATAATTTGCCCTACAAAGAGGTGCAAATAAAAACTAAAAGGGAACTATGTCCTAGGAGTAACTGGCGAATAGTTTATTTAAAGGGATAATAAGTTTTTATTTTCGCTTTCCATATTCTATAAAGTCCAGTTGCTTGCACTTTTGATTTTTTTCCCAGTCTTCACTTTTTTTTAACCCTTTGAGTGCCAGAGGGGTATGCAACGCATTGTGAAGCAATGCGATGCGTACTCCTCTGGCATTCAAAGGGTCAACACATTTATGTCCCTAACATTAAAGGGATAGTAATAATTAAAAATTACTAATCCCTATATTGCGGTCATGTTATAAAGAAATGAATTGCCCCGGTGTCATCTCTCAAACCTTTATGCTTTGAGAGATAATCTCTCCTATAGTTCTCCCCTCCCTTTTCCCTGAAGCCCGAGTTCTAGCTGACTGCAGGGAAGCCTGTTGTACGACCATCAGGCAGCTCTGAAACAGAGCCGAGATCGCGTTAATAAAAAATAAATCTTTCACTGAAACGGTCTTCTATGTGTGCTTGGTTTGCAAACACATGTAGAAGACCGTTTTGGTGAAATATTTTTTTTTTATTAACGCGATCTCGGCTCTGCTGCAGTGCCGCCTGATGATCGTAAGACCGTATTTCCCTTCAGTCAGCTACAACGCTGACTTCGGGGAAAGGGGAGGGGGGAACTTTAAGAGAGATTATCTCTCAAACCTTTATGACACTGGGGGCAATTAATTTCTTTTTAACTTGACTGCAGTATAAGGATTAGTAATTTTTAAGTATTACTATCCCTTTAAGCTCATTGGATCTCTTTCAGGGCCTGTGAGAACAGAGATAGTGATACAATGTTAAAAAGATAATGATAATCTCTTATATACAGAATAAAGAGCACTCAGTGCTGCAAGGATAGTGTTACATTGTACCATAATGCCTGCTTTCACTGTCACTGACCACTCAGCTCTCTGGAAACAGACAGAAAGGAGCTCATTTAAGGGGCATAAATGTGAAAAAATAGAATAAGATTTAAAAATAATAATGCTAATTAAAAGTACAAGCAATTTCACTTTACATATTATGCAAATGAATAAAAATATAAAAGGTTACTATCACTTTAACAGAAAGATCTACCCAGGTAGGCATCCTTCAAGCAGGAGTCAGTTATCTCTACATAGTTTGTTTGCATCTGATCTCTCGTGTAGTCTACTACTAATTATTTCAGTTTACAATCTGATAAAGACCAGAGTCCCATACAATAAAATCAGGACAATTGAAGTCAGTTGTTCAATGTAAGGAAGGTGGTGTGAGTCAAACTTTAAAGTGGGCCTTTTGCCTAAGTTTAGTTCATTTTAAAAGCTGCTAAGATGTGTTAGCCATGTTTTCTATACTTTTATTTCTTGGTGGCACAGTCTGGCATTTTATACTAACTAGTTTATGTGCTGTTTCAATGTTACCACAATATGAATAATTCTAGGCAGAGCCCACCCACTGGGGGTGTGTCTAATAGCAGAACAAGCAATGCACCTGGCCTCAAACAGAATGAATTACCATTTTGTACAGGGCATTAACATAAATTACCCAGACTGTGCAACCAAAAGGTAAGGGTTCATTTCTCAAAAAAAAAAAACTATTATTTTTACAGGAAAGTGGCTAGTAAAACATATAGTCAGATATTAATCCTTTGAGTTCCAGAGGGTGCGCAACACATTGCTTTGCAATGTGTTGCATCCCCCTCTGACACTCAAGGGGTTAATCCTCTGTAAAACAAACTAAACTTGTCTTAAGGTGACAGGCACACTTCAACAGAAAATATACACAGGATGTTGCAAGAATAATGGATAAAAAGCTATCAATATATATGGGATGGCTGTTTGAAGCACACCTACCTATGTAGGTAAATCTGTTGAAAACATTAAGACCAAATTATTCCTAGGGCAGAAGTAGTCATCTACTGGACCTCCAGTTGCTAGCTGCTTTGTGATGGTGCGAGTTGTAGTCCATAACAGCTGGAGATCCGACAAGTGACTATCGCTTCCCTAGTGTATAATGGTTCGCACACTGAAGGGTCACCAAACAGAGGGCGATATTTCAATAGGACATTATTCCAGAGAGCGGAATTTTAGTGCTTACAATGGGGATGGAGGAAACTGAAAGGGTTACACTTGACTCGCATTCGCATACTTTAAATCTACAGAACAAGCGCCTTGGAATAATGTTCTATTGAAATGTCACCCTCTATTTGGTGACCCTTCAGGTGCAACATCATAATGTCACCCTTTTGATGCAGGCGACATTCTGATGTTGCCCTTGTGATGCAGGAGAAATTACGATGTCGCCCTTTTCATGGTTGACAAATAGAGGGCACCTTTTAAATAGGATACAGTGCATCATTCCCCTTTAAGTGTAACATTGTTACCAGTAATATACAAGTAAGCAGCATTATCCCCCCATTCCATACTAGAGAGAAACATTTAAGACTTACACCAATCCTCTCCTTTAGGATAGAGTGGGTCTTTGTGATTTAGAATTGCATTCATTTACACTGGCAATGAAGAGGTAGTTTACTGGCTGATGTTACGGGCGCTATCTGCTAGTACCGGGGAACATGGCTTTGGCACATTTATAGAATCCCTGATTTCTTCTACATCACAAACACTTTGATTACAGCTTGCTGCATCGCTCGCAATGCAAGCACTTCCTGGGTGAACACTGGCGGATGCCTGTTCTGCTGGCGCTTCCTCCATTTCCCTGGAGGCTGCAGAGAGCGGAGGCATCTCCTTTGATTGCCTGCAGGGGAGGAGAGATAAGGCATAATCTGCAATAATGCTGCCAAGATCTAATTTACACGCTTGGTCAAACTCAGTGAAGCCAACATTTGCATTAGCCTCGCAAACCACAAACGATCCATCATCTTGCATAAGGAGGTCGATACCGCAGATGTCCATGCCCAGAATAGAAGACACTTGGATAGCTAACAGTTTTCCTTGTTCGCTGAGAGAGCAGGGGGCACCTACACCTCCTGTAGGACGAAAAGGACACAGTGCATTAATATTATGGACCTTATGTATAAAAGTAGTCTACAGCGATTGGTCACAGGAGAGAAATAATGATTCCTACAATCCCCATTGATTGGAATGCAGCTTTTTAACCCCTTGAAAGCTAGCGTGGTCTCTAACACATTGTTTCACAATGAACTGAAGACCTCTCTATCATTCAATGTTAACCCCTTAAAGGGATAGTAATACTTCATGTTATCTTTATTTTATTTTGTAGGCATTAAAAAAACCATGAAGAACGATATAAGTCTTATCTCTCAAACCTTTATGGTTTGAGAGATATTCACAAGCAAAGTTCCCCTCCCGCCCCTTTTACCTAGTGTAAGCCATCTCTTCTCAGATGTGGAATCCAGTCCATAGACCAGACAGATAACAGAAGGGGACAATCTTCTTCCTATGAGAACAATGAAAGCCCTGCCCCCCTTGACAAGTTTTTCAGGTTTTCCCCTTATCTTAATTGAAGATTGTCCCTCTCTGCAGTCTACCTGGGCACCTCCCTTCTGCTCTGGCTGAGCAGTGGGGATACTTTGGTTGTGAATATCTCTTAAACCATAAAGGTCTGAGAGATAAGACTTATATCGTTCTTCATGTTTTTTTAATGCCTACAAAATAAAATAAAGATAAAACGAAGTATTACTATCCCTTTAAGGACCGGGAAAAATCTGGGGTGGTTTGCATTAAAGGACCTGAGCAATTCTGACAGTTTTGACTATGTCTTTGTTCAACAGTGTTTTCCCTCTAAGTCCTTTATTTCACCCACGCAAATGATATACCGTTTTTTCACGCACAAGTAGGGCTTTCTTTTGATTCCACATTTATATGGCTAAACCACCATTTATTGTATTAAAAATAAAGAAAATTATTTAAAAAAGTAAAAAAAAACATTTTTATTGGTTTGCTTGTGATCACTTGTGCCCAATGGGTTAATTTTTTATCTAGAGTGCATGAAAGGTATGATCACTCATTCATACCTAGAAAATTTGCTGTTTTATAGGGGCACTGTCCCTCTGGGGTGAAAATCCCCATGTCCCTCTTGCACTCCCTATTTTTCCAATTTTTTCACATATGATTGTGTGGTGTATATAATTGTATTACATTGTTACACAACTGTCAAACTCCCAGTTTTCGACTTCAGCAGATGTGTTTTTTAATTCATTGGTGTAATGTGATAATTTTATCTTGCTCATATTTATTAAAAAAAAAAAACAAGTAGCTGCTTTTAGCAGGTCCAAATAGGACCTGCATTTATCCTGCCCAATGCTCCAGGGCTGAAGGGGTTAATATCCCCAACTCTGGCCTCTATTTCTTCCTTAGCTTGTCTTTTCTCACCTTACTCTCATAGTCAGGGCTGAATTTACATCTCAGGAGCCTGTAGGCACAGAAATCTGAAGCTCCCCCCCCCAATTGGCCATCCCCACAATGCTCCAAATCTCCACATTACCCCCCATATCCATATTGCCCTCACATTGCCCCCATCACCTCCAACTGTCTTGCCCCATCAGCTCCAACTTGCCCCCATCAGCTCCAGCTGTCTTGCCCCCATCAGCTCCAAGCTCCACATTGCCCCCATCAGCATCAGCTCCAACTTGCCCTCACATTGCCATCAGCTCCAAATTGCCCCCTCCCCCGTATCCGTTTCCTACCTCCCCGGTGGTCCAGCGGCAGGAGATGTCTGTGCCGCCTTCTGCACAGACCTGCAGACCTGACTCCCTGTTCCTATTCCCATGTTCAATGGCACCTCTGTTGATTGGTTGTCTTTTTAAATGCCCACTTTGCCCTGAATCTTTGTTACACTTACTGTATTTCAAGAAATAACTCTCTGTTCATTCAGTCTTTTTTCTTGTCACTTCCTTCTTTACACTTGAATTTAAACACACTGGTTGTGATTTGCATTTGTATCCCCCTGTTGAATATATTTCTGCAACCTAAATTTAAATTCTGATCATTTCCCTTCATTATTGTTTCCTTTTAATAATTCATCCCAGTTTTTGTGTTGCATTGATGGTAACATTTTGAAGTTAACCTTTTTAACATTACGAGTTTTGCTTCTTCATACTATGGCACTGAAAGGGTTAATTTTAGAAAAGTATTATTATATAAGACATTTTATGTAGTTGCCAGATGCAAATGTGACCATTTGGAGGTTAAAATAAAACTGTCACTTTCTAACAATTGTGCGATTTGAAAGAGCTTCTAAAATCACCTATATATTTGTTCATAAGGTTTTTTTTTATTACAAGCAATAGTTTGTGAGATATTTAGCTTTATTGCCAGCTTCTGCAAATTAGAAAGTACTGGCAGGCATACCAGTCTCAAACTAAAGTGTAATACAGATGTGATAAACCCTCCAGTTCCAATGCACTAAGATTTGCCCAGTATGGGATTGATATGTCTCTTGATAAATTAAAGGGATAGTAATACTTGCAAATTATTAACCCCATACTGCAGCTTTGTTAAAAAGAAACTTATTGCCCCCAGTGTCATCTCTCAGACCCTTATGATTTGAGAGATGATATCGCTCAAAGTTTCCCCCTCCCTCCCCCTTCCCTGACTGAACTCTGACTGCGGGGATATCCGGTATTACTTGCATCAGGCGGCTCTGCAGCTGAGCCGTGATCGCATTTATAAAAAATAAATCTTTCACTAAAACAGTCTTCTACGTGTGCTTGCAAACCAAGCACAAACCAAGCACACGTAGAAGACTGTTTCAGTGAAAGAATTATTTTTTATAAACGCGATCTCGGCTCAGCTGCAGAGCTGCCTGATGCACATAAGACTGTCATACGACAGCTTCCCCTGCAGTCAATGTTCAGTCAGTGAAGGGGGAGGTAGGGGGGAACTTTGAGCGCTATCATCTCTCAAACCATAAGGGTCTGAGAGATGACACTGGGGGCAATAAGTTTCTTTTTAATAAAGCTACAATATGGGGATTAGTAATTTGCAAGTATTACTATCCCTTTAAGCTTCTATCATTCATCAACAATGCAGAGCGTTATTACAATGCTGTAATCGGTCTAGTGTCATTAAATCAGAAAGTATCCCCCTCCCACCCTTTTACCTACATAATACTGACTCACCTCAGATCTGGAATCTGGTCAGAGGACCGGATAGATTGCAACAAGGACAATTTTCTGTCTAGCAGTATAAGGAAAACCCTATCCTTCCCCTGTAACAAAGGAGGGAAGGTTTTTCATTATGCTGACACAAGAGGTCCTTTGTCATGATCCATCACGACCAGCTTGCTACTCTGAGGGAAGGTAGCATTACATATGTAAAAGAGGCAGGAGGGGGACACTTTATAATATAATTACACATGAACTAGTCCGATTACACCCTGCATTAGACAGATTATACCCTCTATTAAAGTGATAGTAATGTTTCACAAAAAAAGCAGCTCCGATTAATCTTCATAGTATTTAGTCCATGAAGTGTTATATCAGTACTGCCAGAGTTGCAGTTCAAGAGTAATTGAATGCTAAAGTATCCCCCTCCCGTCCCCTTTTACTAACACTGCTCATCTCAGATGTGGAAACTGGTCTCTTGACCAGACAGCTCACAGCAAGGGACAATCTTCTTACTGTGACCATAAGGAAAACCCTGCCCCCATTGACAGGTTTTTCTGGTTTTTCCTTTCAATCCGGACAGTCTTGCTGCTCTGAGGTGAGCAGTGTTACATCAGTAAAAGAGGCGGGAGGGGGATACTGTATCATTCAATTACTCTTGAACTACAACTCTGACAGTATTGAAATAACACTCTCAAAAGTCCAAATACTATGAAGATTAATTGGAGCTGCTTTTATTGGGAAACATTACTATCACTTTAAAGCTCTTCATTGCTGGCAAAATATGATGTATGATAAAAGCTTAATTTTATCATGAGACATTACTATCCCTTTAAGAGATCTTAATGGAGAGGTTATAACACTGGAGAAGTCATCACCTCTATAATCACGTTAGTGCATAACCCCCCTGTTCATCTTAGCACATCAGGTTCAGTGAAGCAGAGGTATAAATAACAAGAGGTGCCATTCCAAGGCAAACCAATTTCACCCAACAAATACAAACTGTCACTGATTGCTTTGCAAGGGGTTGGTGACCTTTTTTTTCAGCATTTCAAGGTTTAAAAACCCCATTTCAATCAATGGCAATTTTTGAAGTTTTTCGTTTGTCCCTTATGGTGCAGTTGATTTGCGCTACAATTGCTCCGCTTTTTACGTATATGACATCAGCCTCTCTGTCTGTACTTTTTAATGCCACATTAACCCATTAACGACCTATAACGTACATGTACATCATGGAATTCAGGGCTCCCTGCGCGGCTGTACGCCATTTGGGGAGCCCGGAATCCCATGGTTAAGAAAAAAAATGGTCCTTAAAGGGATAGTAATACTTCGTTTTAACTTTATTTTATTTTGTAGGCATTAAAAAACATGAAGAATGATATCTCTCAAATCTTTATGGTTTAAGAGATATTCACAAACAAAGTATCCCCCCCCTGTTCAACCAGATCAGAAGGGAGGTGCCCAGGTAGACTGCAGAGAGGGACAATCTTCAGTTAAGATAAGGGATAAAGCTGAAAAACTTGTCAAGGGGGGAAGGGCTTTCATTGTTTTCATAGGAATAAGATTGTCCCCTTCTGTTATCTGTCTGCTCATACAACCTGATCCACATCTGAGAAGAGATGGCTTACACTAGGAAAAAGGGTCGGGAGGGGGAAACTTTGCTTGTGAATATCTCATAAACCATAAAGGTTTGAGAGATAAGACTTATATTGTTCTTCATGTTTTAAGTGCCGGTCTGTGCATGTCCTTAAGGGGTTAATGAACCATGGATATGTGTAATTTGTATTTTCACTAATTTATGCACATATTGACATTCGTAACATTGTTCACAGTTTTGTTAACAATTTGAAAACCTCTATAGCATTCAAAATCCTAATTTAACCCTTTGAGTGTCAGATAGGTATTCAACACATACCTCTCTGGCACTCAAAGGGTCAAATCAATGAAAATGTGGGATATTTTTATTTGTCTCCTACGGTGCCGTTGATTTGCTTCGAGACGGCATCAGTTTTCCTTAGTACATGAGCCTCCGTGAGGTCTCGGTAACTATAGTTACCTAAGCAGCAGTTGCTCTGCATTCTGCCATCAGTGGAACAGCGCAACATGGATCCAACCACACGTCCACCAACAATCACCACTCGGATATCCTTCCCGTGAGATTCCTTCACGTACTTCTGGAACAGGTAGGGAGCGTCATGGCGTAACAAATGAGATATATCTAATACATGGTGTTTGTCTCTTGCGAGAAATACTGCTTTTCCTAAAAAAAAATAAAAAAAGATTTAAAATGTAAAAAAAAAAATCTTTATAGGAGAACATATATTTGTGTCCATTTATATGCAGGGTTACGGGAAATATTAATGGGGATCTATACCTTATCAATAAAAAGATAATAATAAATTCCCATTTACTTTATTATGGCCAGAAAATCTTCATTTCCCCATTGGAGGGAGGCCTTGGTTACTACGGTTCTGTCCCTAATGGATAAAGCTTCTTTGTTATATTTTAGATGTCCCTGCCTCACCCCCCACTCCCTGGACCTAAATCAATACTTGCAACTACGACACTTCCTTATATCCTTGTCCTAGACACTGAATTTTCCACCACTGACTGTGTTTGAGAAACTGGAACTACACCTCAACAAGATGTCTAATCACTAGAATCTACTAGATCCTTACTCGCTTCCCCACCACCTTCAAACATAAATATATGACTGTCTGGGAGGGAGACCTAGGAAGGGAAATCACTGATGAGGCCTGGACTAATATCTGGAGGAATGCTACCATGTCCACTCAGGAAAACATATACCAAATTCAGGGCTCAAAATTTCCACTTGCCACTAGTCAATGGCGAGTGAAAATTTAGCCCTGGCGAGTAGAAATTCAGCCCTGGTGGGTATGTTATGGCTTGTAGTGGGGAGTAACTTTTCAGGTCTGGCTAGTAGCAAAGGACTTCAAATTATAAGCCCTGCCAAATTCTTTTACGGCGGAACTACACTCCTGCTAGGCTATACTCTATCTTGAAACCTACTCACGCTCTTATCTCTCACATACTGACTGGTGCCCGCTTCTTAATTAGCCAACATTGGAAGTAGCCCTCTCTCCCTTCTCTCCAGTGAATGCTGACCAAAATAACCTCTACTGAAACTATGGAAAGACTGATAGCCACCCTCCATGGGACTATGGCAAAACATACAGAGATTTGGGGTACCTGGAGTGGATTCCTTGACGAAACTGCTAACGTTGCCCTCTGACTTATTTTCCTTCCCAACCCACATCCTCTCTAGACTGTGGATATCCCTCCCACTCCCCCCCCCCCTTTTATTTTGTGTGTGAGTGTGTGTATGTGCTTGGAGTGAGTTAGGGAGTGTCATACGGTTTGCTCTGTATAAATTTCCTGGTTAAAGCGGAACTTTCATAAGATGAACATAGAGGCTTAAATCTTAATTACATTAGTGATATGGCTAGACATATAGGTGTCTTTTCAAGAATAATCCCTCCATTAAAGAAAAATATAACCTTTTCGACAGCCAGGCAGTGGGGACCAGCACAGACATCTTGCGCTGTCCGTCCCCTTCAACTCCACAGTAGGTGAGTTGAATGCCTTTGTGCCGAAAGGCACCGGAAGGGCCTGACAGCGCAGGTGCAGAGAGCGCCTACTGCAAGATCCCTGCCGGTACCTGACTGTATAAAAGGTTATATTTTTCTTTAATGCAGCGATTATACTTGAAAAGACAACTATGTCTAGGCATATCGCTAATGTAATTATAATTTAAGCCCCTATGTACAGCTTATGAAAGCTACACTTTAAACAGCAGGAATACCCTGCAGACTGATACTATGGGAAAAAGAAAAATGGTAAGACAAACTACTTGCTGTAAAATGAACCAATGCTTATGTCACGCCATGTTATAAATCCCAATAAAAATTACATTCAAAATAAAATATGTAGGTAGGGTCGTCACAAACGGAGATTCTAATTTCCTGAGCCCACACTGCATACCTTCCCTGCATTACTGGGATAAAACTGTGCACAGTAATGTAGGCTGAGAATCCCAAGAGATCATTTCTCATTGAGCTGCATTGTGATAAGCAAAGCTCTCTGGGGGGAATGTTCATCAGGAGGATGAAGTGTCACTTGAGATAATATCAATTCCTGATCCATTGTTCTTCAGGGCTGATTCAGCAGAATGTCTAAAATAAGTCACTGAGTGGTGAATCAGGCACAAGGCACAGCACTGCATGACGTGATATTATCTTAAGCCAGATATAATCAGCACGAGATTAATATACCCCAGTACGTTAGTAAAGATTTTACCAACACTGACACAGTGAGGCTGCTGTACTAACAAGTACTGGAGCAATTCCGTAGCATTCCACCGTGCACCATCGGGGAGAAATAAAAATTCCCATTGTCTGTAATAGGGCTTCAGTGCGAGGAAGCAATGCGTTTGAGACCATTCTCGCATTCACGATTTACAAGATTGGAGACACCGCTCTTGTTTAATGGTTAACCCTTTGAGTGCCAGATGGGTACGCAACGCATTGCTTTGCAATGCGTTGCGTACCCCTCTGGCACTCAAAAGGTTAAGAGCCCTATTTAAAACAATGGGAATTTGGGAGATTTCAATTTGTCCCACAATTTTTCCCCTTTTATTTTGTATATATGGTCATACCTAAGAGCCTTCTTAGCCCTACCCCTCAGAGTAACAAGGAGAGCTGCGTTTGGGACTATCCAAATGATGTGATTAGCAGCAAAATGTGGGTGGATCTTAACCAAGGTGGGTGGATTGGGTAGGGAAGGGGAAGTTTACGATGAAAATGGGTGGGAACTGGGAAGAATGGGCAGGAATGTAGGCAGTGTTAAGAGAATCAACCTCTGTCCCAGACACCTGGTAATCATACCTGGGAACTTTCCGGTTTTGCCCCGGAGACTCTGGATTTCAAACTAAATTACCGGGTCTCCAGGGCAATGTGTGAATCACCGGGTGGGCAGAGTTTAAGTAGAAACTCTGCCCACTTGTGCTCCATCCCGCCTGGTTCCTCCCACTCCCCGCCCTCTTACCTTCATTTTGCAGGGGGTTTTTTTTCTCCCGCCTCCTCATGACTAAGCCCCGCCCCTGTGAAACTTCTTGTTACCGTGGCACTTTGGTGTGCCCTGGGCACCAGCTTAGGGTGCCACAACTTTCCATGTCAATGTTTGAATTTCAGATGTATCATTATAGAAATTGATATGTCCAATATACTTGTTTTTGCCATTATGATGGTGACACTTAAGAATAACTATACATTATGCATCTGTACCCCTCAGTCCACCCAAGTCAAATGTCCTACAAAATGTCTGGGATGCCTCGAAAATGCCAGATTGCGTATTAGGGGCGCCCTGACCAAAATGGGATAGAGAACCTACTGACTCAGAGAAATACTACAGAGCTGAGGATGAGAGTGTCCAAATGATGGGGGAGATTCACTAAGACATGATAAAGAGGTGATAAGGTGGAGATAACATCTCCAGTGATATCACTTCTCCAATTCCTATGGTATTCTATGGAGCCTATGCACTAAGATTTCTCCAACTTTGGAGATGTTAGTGCATAGACTGCATACCATAACATAGGAACTGGAGAAGTGATCTCACTGGAGAAGTTATCTCCACTTTATCCCTTTTTCATCATGCCTTAGTGAATAAGCCCCATCGGGGGAGACTCAATAAGTGGTGGACAAAGCGGTGATAAAGTGGAGATGACTTCTCCAGTGATATCACTTCTCCAATTCCTATGTTTTTCTATAGAGCCTATACATTAAGATTTCTTCAATTTTGGAGATCTTAGTGCATAGCTCTATATAATAACATATGAATTGGAGAAGTGATAAACGGGAGAAGTTATCTCCTCTTTATCACCTCTTTATCACCGCTTAGTGTATCTCCCCTGATATGTTTCATGTCATTTTGTGGGTGGGGCTTAATCAGGTTGGCCTGGTGGTGAGTAAAAGGAGGACTCTGCCATGAAAGTGGGAGGAAGGGGGCAGGGTGGTCTTGAAATTGGGTGGGGGTTACAGCTGAACTCACCAATCAGCCTCTGTCTTTGGAGACCCAGTAATTTGATCTGGAGAATTCCCCAGTAATGCTTATGATCCTTATGGCCTTATGCAGGCAGCAAAAGGTGTGCAGTTCCGGAGTGTACGAATTGTGTCGCCTCTTAGCACTTAAAGGGTCAGTAATGTCCCCTAAAAAATATTTAGATTTAGGTAGAGATTGGAAAAAATAAACCAATTGCAACAAACCCTATCTCTCAAACTGCTATGGTTTGAGAGATATAGGGATTCAAAGTTCCCCCCTCCCTCCCCTTCTCCTGATGTCAGCGTCTAGCTGACAGCAGGAGATCCCGGTCCGGGGACCAACAGGAGGCTCTGCAGCAGAGCCGAAATCGCGTTATTGGAAAATAATTAATTAATTGGAAAGGTCTACAATGTGTGCGTGCAAACCAGGCACACTTTGTAGACAGATGAATTCTTTATAGATAACGCAATCTCGGCTCTGCTGCAGAGCCTACTCGAGTCATACGACTCGACTCGACTCTTCAGCTGTCAGCTTTACAGCTGAAACCAGGAGAAGGGGAGGGAGGGGGAGGAACATTGAATCCCTTTATCTCTCAAACCATAGCAGTTTGAGAGATAGGGTTTGTTGCAATTAGTTTACTTTTTCAATCTCTACCTGAATCTAAACATTTTTTATGGGGCATTACTGTCCCTTTAATATGGACAGCCATAGTGTATGACTTTAACTCTTTGAGCACCAGAGGGGTAGCAACGCAGTATCCCTCTGGCACGCAAAGGGTTAACACTCTCATTGACTGAATTATAAAAACAAACAAGAAAAAAAATCTTGTGCTAACAGTTTGATTTAAAATAAAATGAGATTGAGCTGTGTTAACATTTGAATGCAAACCACCCCCAGCAGTGGCAATACCTTTGGAAAAGCAGGAAAAGTACTACACCTTATAGTTATCAGACAGTATTACTCATCTGTATTACAGAGGAAAATCATACAGTAAATACCTTGATGTCCTCGGGTGTTTTTAACAACAACAGGATATCCTAGAGGCTCCGCTGCATCGATCATTTTAGAGAACTCATCGTGGCCACCTACCAACACACAAGGGATATTGTGAGAAATCTGCCTACTGCACGAAGTTTTCCACTTTAATGTGTTCGCTGGCCCTGAGACAAAAGCACTTAGATGTATTAAGCTAAGAATAAAACAGCACAGTATTCAGTTACCTTTACAGTAAGTGTTTAAAGAACAATACTCACAAGTACACAGAAAAAAACCCTTACCCTGCCTGCCAATATTGCAAACAACAACGTTATCACCTAATCTTACTTCATCACTGTTATCGTCTAAAAACAACTTTGTTGAATTTGAAAGAGCTAGTTTGTGTTATTTGGATACATAGATGATGCTAATTAAGGCATGCTGTGCAGGCACTTCCTGTCTTAGTCCTGCATTACCTCCCCCTACTCTCTGGTACCTAAGCCTTTCAGTGGTAGGAGAGGAGGGCAGTGCACTGCTGAGCAGTGTCAGTGAGTGGGGAGGTAAAGTAGGGATAAACCAGGAAGCAAGTGCTAGGGGAGGTGGGTAATGATTTGCTGAGAAGTGTCAGTGAGTGGGGGAGGTAATGTAGAGATAAGACAGGAAGTCAGTACTAGGGGAGGAGGGCAATGCATTGCTGAGCAGTGTCAGTTAGTGGGGAGGTTATGTAAAGATAAGACAGGAAGTCAGTGCTAGGGGAGGAGGGCAATGCATTGCTGAGCAGTGTCAGTGAGTGGGAATGTAATGTAGAGATAAGACAGGAAGTCAATGCTAGGGGAGGTATGTAATGCATTGCTGAGTAGTGTCAGTGAGTGGGGAGGTAATGTAGGGATAAGACAGGAAGTCAGTGCTTAGGGGATGTGGGAAATGCATTACTGCACAGTGTCAGTGAGTGGGGGAGGTAATACAGGGATAAGACAGGAAGTCAGTACTAGGGGATGTGGGAAACGAATTTCTGAGCAGTGTCAGTGAGTGGGGAAGTAATATAGGGATAAGACAGGAAGTCAGTGCTAGGGGAGGTGGGCAATGCATTGCTGAGTAGTGTCATTGAGTGGGGGAGGTAATACAGGGATAAGACAGGATGTCAGTACTAGGGGATGTGGGAACTGAATTGCTGAGCAGTGTCAGTGAGTGGGGAGGTAATATAGGGATAAGACAGGAAGTCAGTGTTAGGGGAGGTGGGCAATGCATTGCTGAGCAGTGTCATTGAGTGGGAGAGGTAATACAGGGATAAAACAGGAAGTCAACACTACGGGATTTGGGAAATGCATTGCTGAGCAATGTCATTGAGTGGGGGAGGTAATACAGGGATAAGACAGGAAGTCAGTAATAGGGGAGGTGGATAGTGCATTGCTGAGCAGTGTCAGTGAGTGGGGGAGGTAATGTAGGGATACGACAGGATGTCAGTGTTAGGGGAGGTGGGCAATGCATTGCTGAGCAGTGTCATTAAGTGGGAGAGGTAATACAGGGATAAAACAGGAAGTCAACACTACGGGATTTGGGAAATGCATTGCTGAGCAATGTCATTGAGTGGGGGGGTAATACAGAGATAAGACAGGAAGTCAGTAATAGGGGAGGTGGAGAGTGCATTGCTGAGCAGTGTCAGTGAGTGGGGGAGGTAATGTAGGGATAAGACAGGAAGTCAGTGTTAGGGGAGGTGGGCAATGCATTGCTGAGCATTGTCGGTTAGTGGGGGAGGTAATACAGGGATAAGACAGGAAGTCAGTACTAGGAGAGGTGGGTAGTGCATTGCTGAGCAGTGTCAGTGAGTGTGGAGGTAATGTAGGGATAAGACAGGAAGTCAGTGTTAGGGGAGGTGGGCAATGCATTGCTGAGCATTGTCGGTTAGTGGGGGAGGTAATGTAGGGATAAGACATGAAGTCAGTACTAGGGGAGGTGGGTAGTGCATTGCTGAGCAGTGTCAGTGAGTGGGGAGGTAATGTAGGGATAAGACAGGATGTCAGTGTTAGGGGAGGTGGGCAATGCATTGCTCAGCATTGTCAGTGAGTGGGGGAGGTAATGTAGGGATAAGACAGGATGTCAGTGTTAGGGGAGGTGGGCAATGCATTGCTGAGCAGTGTCAGTGAGTGTGGGAGGTAATGTAGGGATAAGACAGGAAGTCAGTACTAGGGGAGGTGGGTAGTGCATTTCTGAGCAGTGTCAGTGAGTGGGGAGGTAATGTAGGGATAAGACAGGAAGTCAGTGCTATGGGAGGTGGGTAGTGCATTGCTGAGCAGTGTCAGTGAGTGGGGGAGGTAATATAGGGATAAGACATGAAGCCAGTACTAGGGGATGTGGGAAATGCATTGCTGAGTAGTGTCAGTGAGTGGGGAGGTAATAAAGGGATAAGACAGGAAGTCAGTACTAGGAGAGGTGGGCAATGCATTGCTGAGTAGTGTCAGTGAGTGGGGAGGTAATGTAGGGATAAGACAGGATGTCAGTGTTAGGGGAGGTGGGTAATGCATTGCTGAGCAGTGTCAGTGAGTGGGGAGGTAATGTAGGGATAAGACAGGAAGTCAGTACTAGGGGAGCTGGGTAATGCATTGCTGAGCAGTGGCAGTGAGTGGGGGAGGTAATGTAGGGATAAGACAGGAAGTCAGTGCTAGGGGCGGTGGATAGTGCATTAATGAGCAGTGTCAGTGAGTGGATGAGGTAATGTAGGGATAAGACAGGAAGTCAGTGCTAGGGGAGGTGGATAGTGCATTGCTGAGCAGTGTCATTGAGTGGGGGAGGTAATGTAGGGATAAGACAGGAAGTCAGTACTAGGGGAGGTGGGTAGTGCATTGCTGAGCAGTGTCAGTGAGTGGGGGAGGTAATACAGGGATAAGACAGGAAGTCAGTGCTAGGGGAGGTGGGCAATGCATTGCTGAGCAGTGTCAGTGAGTGGGGGAGGTAATACAGGGATAAGACAGGAAGTCAGTGCTAGGGGAGGTGGATAGTGCATTACTGAGTAGTGTCAGTGAGTGGGGGAGGTGATGTAGGGATAAGACAGGAAGTCAGTGCTAGGGGAGGTGGGTAATGCATTACTGAGCAGTGTCAGTGAGTGGGGGAGGTGATGTAGGGATAAGACAGGAAGTCAGTGCTAGGAGAGGTGGGTAATGCATTACTGAGAAGTGTCAGTGAGTGGGGGAGGTAATATAGGGATAAGACAGGAAGTCAGTGCTAGGGGAGGTGGGCAATGCATTGCTGAGTAGTGTCAATGAGTGGGGGAGGTAATACAGGGATAAGACAGGAAGTCAGTGTTAGGGGAGGTGGGCAATGCATTGCTGAGTAGTGTCAATGAGTGGGGGAGGTAATACAGGGATAAGACAGGAAGTCAGTGCTAGGGGAGGTGGATAGTGCATTACTGAGCAGTGTCAGTGAGTGGGGGAGGTGATGTAGGGATAAGACAGGAAGTCAGTGCTAGGGGAGGTGGGTAATGCATTGCTGAGCAGTGTCAGTGAGTGAGGGAGGTAATGTAGGGATAAGACAGGAAGTCAGTGCTAGGGGAGGTGGGTAATGCATTGCTGAGCAGTGTCAGTGAGTGGGGGAGGTAATACAGGGATAAGACAGGAAGTCAGTGCTAGGGGAGGTGGGTAATGCATTGCTGAGCAGTGTCAGTGTGTGTGGGGAGGTAATGTAGGGATAAGACAGGAAGTCAGTGCTAGGGGAGGTGGGTAATGCATTGCTGAGCAGTGTCAGTGAGTGGGGGAGGTAATGTAGGGATAAGACAGGAAGTCAGTACTAGGGGAGGTGGGTGATGCATTGCTGAGCAGTGTCAGTGAGTGGGGGAGGTAATGTAGGGATAAGACAGGAAGTCAGTACTAGGGGAGGTGGGTGATGCATTGCTGAGAAGTGTCAGTGAGTGGGGGAGGTGATGTAGGGATAAGACAGGAAGTCAGTGCTAGGGGAGGTGGGTAATGCATTACTGAGCAGTGTCAGTGAGTGGGGGAGGTGATGTAGGGATAAGACAGGAAGTCAGTGCTAGGAGAGGTGGGTAATGCATTACTGAGAAGTGTCAGTGAGTGGGGGAGGTAATATAGGGATAAGACAGGAAGTCAGTGCTAGGGGAGGTGGGCAATGCATTGCTGAGTAGTGTCAATGAGTGGGGGAGGTAATACAGGGATAAGACAGGAAGTCAGTGTTAGGGGAGGTGGGCAATGCATTGCTGAGTAGTGTCAATGAGTGGGGGAGGTAATACAGGGATAAGACAGGAAGTCAGTGCTAGGGGAGGTGGATAGTGCATTACTGAGCAGTGTCAGTGAGTGGGGGAGGTGATGTAGGGATAAGACAGGAAGTCAGTGCTAGGGGAGGTGGGTAATGCATTGCTGAGCAGTGTCAGTGAGTGAGGGAGGTAATGTAGGGATAAGACAGGAAGTCAGTGCTAGGGGAGGTGGGTAATGCATTGCTGAGCAGTGTCAGTGAGTGGGGGAGGTAATACAGGGATAAGACAGGAAGTCAGTGCTAGGGGAGGTGGGTAATGCATTGCTGAGCAGTGTCAGTGTGTGTGGGGAGGTAATGTAGGGATAAGACAGGAAGTCAGTGCTAGGGGAGGTGGGTAATGCATTGCTGAGCAGTGTCAGTGAGTGGGGGAGGTAATGTAGGGATAAGACAGGAAGTCAGTACTAGGGGAGGTGGGTGATGCATTGCTGAGCAGTGTCAGTGAGTGGGGGAGGTAATGTAGGGATAAGACAGGAAGTCAGTACTAGGGGAGGTGGGTGATGCATTGCTGAGAAGTGTCAGTGAGTGGGGGAGGTAATGTAGGGATAAGACAGGAAGTCAGTACTAGGGGAGGTGGGTGATGCATTCCTGAGAAGTGTCAGTGAGTGGGGGAGGTAATGTAGGGATAAGACAGGAAGTCAGTGCTAGGGGAGGTGGGTAATTCATTACTGAGCAGTGTCAGTGAGTGGGGGAGGTAATGTAGGGATAAGACAGGAAGTCAGTACTAGGGGAGGTGGTGATGCATTGCTGAGAAGTGTCAGTGAGTGGGGGAGGTAATGTAGGGATAAGACAGGAAGTCAGTGCTAGGGGAGGTGGGTAATTCATTACTGAGCAGTGTCAGTGAGTGGGGGAGGTAATACAGGGATAAGACAGGAAGTTCCTGCACGGCATGCCTTAGTATTTTAATTAGCATCTAAATAACTCAACAACTAGTTATTTAAATAAAAAAAGTAAAAAAAACAGCATATAGGTATGTTTCTAAATCATCAAAGTTGTTTTAAGGATCTCTTAAACCCTTTCAGTGCTAGAGGGGTGTGCAGCACTTTGCGAGGCATTGGACACCCATCGGGCACTGAAAGGGTTAATGACCATTACCTTCATAAACTCAAAGTGCCTTATGTCCAAAGGAATAGAGTAGTATTTCTGGGGCAAACTAGATACACCATAGGGTACCTAGAAAAATGTGTAAAATTCTGACATTTAAGGGGTTAAAAGTACCATTTAAGTCAATGGTGAATTTTGGAATTTTCATTTGTCCCCTACAGTCAAGTTGGTTTACTACAAATTTGTTCCACTTGAAGTCTTGCCTTTTAGTCTCGTTGGACTGTGCACCACACCTGGGAACTCTCTTTGGATCTGGCTCGGAGACTCCGGTTTTGAGATTGAATTACCAGGTCTCCGGGGCAGAGGCTGACTCTCCGGATGTGGGGAGATTGCATTAATACTCGGCCCACTTCCGCTCTTTCCCACCCAGTTCCTCCCACTTTTGTGATGCCACCAGAAAGTCCTGCCCCCACTCTCAGGTAAGCCACGCAATTCATGGCAAATATATCCCCCAGCAGCACCAGAGGCATTTCCACAGACGGAAGTTCCCAGGTATGCTGTCCATGCAGACACCATAAGACTCTGCTGACACCAAGGTCCCTGGAGGCTGCAACTCGCAAACAGTGAAATACGTGCCTGTTCCTCACGTACTTCTGGGGTACATTCCAGCCTGCTGCCAGCTTAGTTTCCTCTGGGACTCAAAGGGTTAAAATGACCACTTAAATTGAATGGATATCTTTATTTATCCCTTGTGGTGCAGTCACGTTTGCCCCAAAATTTCTCCACTCCTCTTTTGTGCATATGGCCCAAGAAATTACCTGAAAATTCTGCATGTTTATGTTCCTGTGAATTATTTTGGTTACATTAGTGGCCACATAAAAAGCAGCCCATGGAGTTTAACCCTCTGAGTGCCAGAGACGTATCTGGCACTCAAAGGGTTAAGGGACATTTGCAGGAGGAGTTAGTGGCTCTTAACCATTTGAGTGCCAGAGGGGTATGCAATGCAGAGCAATGAATTGCGTACCTCTCTGGCAGGCAAAGGGTTAATTTGTGCAGCAGTCCAGTGTATCTATCAATATGCTTTGTATCTGCATTTTCCTCTACATAAGGATCTCTTCTGAAGTCTGTCTCTAGGCCTCATCTCCTCACAACAAGCAATAGGCTTCAATAGTCCTAAATGGATCCCATTGTAAACGGAAAGTAACATAGATCAAATACAAAAATCTATATAGATATACTTAATTATTGTACGAAGGCACATTCGAAGGTAAATCTGTCTCTTAACCCCTTGGATGCTAAAGATGTCAATGAGACCGCTTTAGCATTCAAGGGGGGGAGGTTTAAACAAGTTGAGGCACTTATTTCTAGGGCATAGTTACCCTCTAAAAGGACAGTGAGGGATATGGGAAGAAGATTCAAAAGTGCAGTATGTTGCCTATATGGAAAAAATTCACCATCTTACATTGTTCTCAGAATAGAATTTTGAATCCTTATTATATTAGCCCCTACCACTTCCGCTGGAAGGCGGATCCATGAATCTTACACCCTTTCCTTAAAGTAGTACTTACACACATTACTTCTGAGTTATCTGTTCTTTTTCTTTAGATCATGTCCTCTTGTTCTGTCATTCTTTACTAAAAAAATGCCTCCCTTCAGAAACACACACATATATATATATATATATATATATATATATATATATATATATAATTTTTTTAAAGAAAGTATTTCAGCAGGAATGATACATCGAGATTGTCTCTCATTTTCAAGTATGTCTTGGGTACTCATTTTATCTACTTCAGGTGGGTGAAAGGCTGAGTTGACCATGCCGGGACTAGAACCTGTGACCCCGGGGTTTGAGCAGATTCTACAGCTGGTGAATATATATATATATATATATATATATACATATATATATATATATATATATATATATATATTATTTATTTTTTTTAATGCAGTGCTTTGTTTTCTTTACACAAGTGTTTCTGGGACTAACAATTCTCATAAAGATGACTTAAAAATTTTGTTTTTCTACGGTCATTTGAGAACATTAAGGCAACATACAAAAATGCATATCAATCAACATAAAGGTGTCTACCATCTTTTTAAGGTTTTGAGTCTATCTTGGTAAGTTTTTCCATTAATATCTTGTACCATTTAGTGGCTCTTCTTTGAACTGCTTCCAATTTATTAATTTCCTTCTGAAGAAGTGGTGTCCAGAAGTATACGCAGAACCCCAGGTGAGTTCTTACCAGTGATGGACAGAGTGATATTAATACCTCTCTCTTCCTGCTACTAATACCTCTTCCTATACAACCTAGTACCCTGATGGATTTTCCCGCTGCTTGACTGCGTTGATTGCCAACCTTCAATTTATAAGAAATAATAAGACTATACAAGCTTTTCTAGGGATGCTCCCACCCTAAGGGAACTCTCTACCTTGCTCCATCAGACTCTCCCCTAGCCTCCAGACTTCTAAAACCCTCAAAACCCTCCTCTTCAGGGAAGTATATGACATAACATATTGTCATGGGTAATCACTGATAATGATCAGTCTGGTCTAAAGATCAGTAAAACTAAGTTCTGGGTATATAATAGTTAAAACACATTATACCATTTAACTACTGATTTTCTTATAGCTTTGGGTGTACAAGGTCATTTGCAGAATGTGTTGCATAGAAACTTTGTAGTGTTTAGGATTATCTAAAGTTTTCCCTTTTGCTTTTTGTCTATAGAACATCTCCTGCCTGAATCTCCAACATGTGAACAAGGCCTTAGGGCTAACCCATCGTAAACTGCACAGATGTACAGATGGTGTTTTATGCTACAATTAATGCCCATAACCTTGAACTAAAGAAGACAAAAGGTGTGGTGAAGCTTACTCATACATTAGATATAGATGACACAAGTGATTGATGGTAGAACAGAGAGAGCTATATACTATCTCTATGGAAGACTAATGGTATGTAATACCATGTTATTACTGAAAATATAGCCTTTAATCATATTCTGCTAGTTATTCTGGATTTACTATTATGATATTTACTAATCATGATTTTTATATTTCTGTACAATTTATGGGATATGAATATTACATATATATATATTTATGTATATATATATATATATATATATATATATATAATACAATGAAACACAGTGGCACTCATATAGTTAACACATGATGGTAATCGGTGCACGTCCCATAAGATAAATTAATAAATAAATGTGCTCAGCCTTAGGAGATCCACAGACCAAGGAGTCAGCACACAGCTAGATGTAGTGAAGTAAAACTGGCTTTATTCAATCCGTGCCAAACGTTTTCGGTCTGCAATCAGACCTTCATCAGGGCAAACAGGGATACACGCATAAGACCTGAAGTATATATAGACAGGGCCAGATTTTCCATAAGGCAGAGTAGGCATCTGCCTACAGGCGCACCCTACAGAGGGGAGCCTGCCATAGAATTCAATTTTTTTTTTTTTTAACTGGCGTGCCGAGCTGCACTGCGCTTCATGTAAGATCTGTGCCTTCTTCGGCACAGATCTGTAGCTGCTGAGCTCCCCCCGGCTCTTTAGTAATGCAGAGCGCTGGGAGATTACATCATCTCCCAACACTCTGCATTACTAAAGAGAAGACCGCGCGGGAGCTCCAGCAGCTACAGGTCTGCGCAGATCGCTAATGCCGCTGGATCACCAGGGAGGTAGGAAATGTGAGGCTTAATGTGGAGATGATGGGAGCAATGTGAGGGCAATATGGGGATGATGGGGGGCGAGCAATATGGAACTGATGGGGCACTATGAGGGCAATATGGAGCCGATGGGGGCAATGTGGAGCTGATGGGGCAATATGAGGGCAATGTGGAGCTGATGGGAGCAATGTGGAGCTGATGGGGGCAGCTGATGGGGGCAATGTGGAGCTGATGGGGGTAATGTGGAGATTTGGAGCATTATGGAAATGGCCAGTGGGGAGGGGTGCTTCAGATTTCTGTGGCAACAGGCTCCTGAGATGTAAATCCGGCCCTGTATATAGACATTAAAGCATCTGACCGCTATGCAGACGTGCCCCCACACTGAGGATGCACCAAAATTGGCATCCTCGTGTTGATCTCGTCTGTTCATGATGTCAGGAGTGAAGCAAACCAATTGCTTGACAATGGAACAAATAATAATGATGCTGCAAATGGAATGCGCTAATCACATATCCACATCAGCACCATAACTTTGTTTAATATGAGTAAAGCACCCCAAAGTGTTTCAACACATCCCCACACATCGTGCCTGCCAACAGATGAGCATGGAGCGGCTGCGGTGCCGCGGTATATCAAATGATCACCACTGCACTGCGGCCCACACCAGCGCACCAGAATCCCCTCACACGATGTATGTGTAAGTGAAACCCACATAAGAAAACAAATGCTTAATACTAAATACCAAAAGACATTGATCTGTGAGTCCCCTCTGCTCAATGCGATCAGCGATGTAGCACTAGGATGCATAGGGTATCGACACCCGCGGGGCACAGATAACAGACATGGCTCACATTAGACAAGTTAACTAATAAATAAAATATACTGTCTGAAGCATACGACCCATCCTGAATCGCAGAAAAACTCAAAAGTATGTTGCAAAACAATGCAGCGGTGTTGGCTGAAAACACCACCGCATGGCCATATTAGCTAAGATGCATATGAGACATAAGCTCAGTATGATAGTGAGTGATAGCCAACGTGGGTACCAAATATGAAGATTAAAAAGTTCTCAAATCTATATCCATGAGTTTATATGTACACTGTCCGTGGTTGATCTACCGAACCAGAATATTACTTCATGCGGGAGCAGTCTAATCCTCTTACAGTTCCAAGTTCATATTCTTTAGATACAATGTATTAGCAAGATATAAAGGATCCATTCCTGTAGTATTCCAAATGAAGCATATGACGCAGTACAGTAATAAGGTCCACGTTTAACGAGACCTAGGTTTCAGAATGAAATATGAGGTGATTTAGGGCCCCATCCTGTGGTTGATCCACAAGGACTGCCCAAATTAACCATCACCTCAAGGCGAAGTTGGTGCGGTCTTCCTGCTATTCAGTGATCACGAACATGCACAAAGGTTCCTGTGCTGGTGAAGGTGGATAGGGTCCATTCCTGTGGTTTATCCACCAAGAGTGCCCATATTGTGTACCACCTCTATTGGGATATTCAAAACATATTGAGGATTGAAAAAAGCTTTGTGCTGACTCCTTGGTCTGTGGATCTCCTAAGGCTGAGTACACACACACACACACACATATATATATATATATATATATATATCAGGGCTCAAAATTTCCACTCACCACTAGCCAATGGCGAGTGAAAATTTAGCCCTGGCGAGTATAAATTCAGCCCTGGTGGGTATGTTATGTATTGCAGTGGCGAGTAACTTTTCAGGTTTGGCTAGTAGCAAAGGACTTCAACTTTTAAGCCCTATATATATATATGCCTGTTTAAGAATATTTGAAACTCTCTCCCCTTATTTATTGTACTCAGTATATTCTGTGGAATTGTGGCACCGTTCTACATATACAAAATCAGGGGTAGGTGAACTTGTACTTAGAGTAGGAAATTACTGCCCCCTGAGTCTTTATATTGGAAGAAAGGTATAACAATTACAAATGGCTCCCAACATGGGGACTGAGAGTTTATTTTAAGTAATCGTAATGTTACCCATATATAATTTATTCCACAGACCCCTTATAAGTAAGGGAAGGTCCATTCATATCATGGCTATTCCAGTAAACAATATGCAGAGACTGAATGATATTATGCAAAAGCAGCATGGTAGAGATATCATTAATGATGAAATTCTTGCACTAGAAATACATTTGGTGTATAGGGACAAGATGCCAGGTATTATTTAATACAGGATAACTTTATAGGTAATTATATTGCTGTAGCCCCTATCTATACATTTCCATATATAGGATATGATGCTGTCAGACACTATATTATTAATATTAAACTTATGACACTGTTAACATATTGGGACAGCCACTAAATATATCTAATTCTATAAGGAGGCATAGATCTTTAAAGCATTATGGAGTGTGGTGCTTCCCTGCTATTTTATTTTCCTGTGAGATTAAATTAAATTCCTGCTGCAATTTAAGCAGCTCAGTGTCACACTGAAATAATTATTTTTTTATTTAATGTCTGCATTTTAAATCAAATATTAACTAGAGGTGCACCTATTTTCCCTGCATGTGGTCAACCTTACTTAAAAGGGATATCCATGTCCAACTTTAAAGCCACTATAGGACATATTACCTGTAATCCAAAAGAATTAGCCTTTGGCTAAATGACAGAACACATTCTTTAGATTGAGTGTATCCTACTATTTCTGCCCAACAGACAAGAGCCCCAGCCTAGGACGCACATTCTCTGGGGGCGCATCGGAGCCCCCCCCCAGCTCACCACTTCAGACGGGGGAAGAAAGTGTCAAAGGGGGGATCAACAGTCAAGAGGGGGATCAAGAGTCTGATGGGGGAGAGAGAGAGCCAAAGGGGGGATCAACAGTCAAGAGGGGGAGAGAGTTAAAGAAGGGAGAGTCACATAGAGAGAACATACACTCTGTCACACTGATACACATATAGAGAAGCACACACACATACTTACACACTGATATCCTTACAGAGACTCACACACACTGACACGCTTATATACATATAGGGAACACATACTGACACACACATACACATATAGAGAACACACACACAAACTGACACTTATACACACATAGGGAACACACAAACACAATGACACTTAAACACATACAGGGCGGTGCATAAAGGGATAGGACAGAAGGAGCGAGGCCAAGGGGCGGCAAAATTAGGTTTTGCCTAGGGTGGAAAAAATCCTTGCACCAGCCCTTAAGTGTTGCTTCCTTAGCTGATACTTTAAGACAATTAAATAAAGCTAATGATATAGTGTCCGCTTAGTCTCTGGGATTAGATTTACCCAGAGTAATCATGATAGTATCTGGCTGTCTTAAACTTCTTATTATAGAACAAGACTTATTATATTTTGAAAGACAAATTCAAGCTATTACACCAGCAGGCATAGATGACTCATGGTATCAGAAATAATTAAGAATACTTATACTACTGCAGGCAAAGACCTCATAGGAGAAGTTATGGAACCCCCAGATCATAGAAGGAAGATAGAAAGGGAAATAAAGGAGGAAGCCACCATAAATATAACAGGAATCAAAGGTGGTTCTTCCAGTCCCAAAGTAATCCTAACATTAAAGAATTCATTGAAGGACCCTCTCCTTCATAAAATGAGGATTTAAAACCCCTAAAGATAATAGATCCCAGAGTGACAGTACTAAAACTGAGTATGCTCCTCACCGTTACAGTCTGAGACCCTATAAAAACACGAGATAAATTTTATCAGGGGACAGGGGATGTAAGGAAATTAGTACAGACAAAAAGAGAATCTCGTTCAGATGAGAAAAGTGTCACTTTGACAACCTTCTGCATCCACTAAAGAGACAGTAGGGAGAACTAAGGGACGCCCTGATAATCCCTCACCAGATGTGCAGGATACTGCACTCCAAGAATGAATCCTATTAGGCTAAAATTACATTACGGGGGGGGGGATATTTATTAAATTAAGGCATTTCCCTAGTCTTGCACAGTATTTTACAGGATGAATCCTTACACACTGTAACCATACAAGACACTAAAGTGTACAGGAAAACGTTCTTTTTTTCCTTTCTTTTTTACACCGATATAAAAATAAATTAAGAAAAGTCTCTTTAGAATTAAGTCAAGCATCATAATTTGGACATTACTTTCCTGATAACATATAAGGATGTAGCACATTTTATAAAGATCGATAACAATCCTTACACTGTAGTTCCAGATTTAAAGGGGAACTACCACCCCGCAATAAGTTCACATTAATCAATTCTTCATCTGGCGACTAGCTGCTTAGTAGCGGTTTCAAAGATATTCCAGTTTTTCTGAGGCTCACAGTAGCAGGAAGCACGGACATCTCGTCATAGTGACGTCCTTGCGCCTGCGCTGTCAGTCCCTTTTGGAGCCGGCTGGCTCACAGTAGCAGGAAGCACGGACATCTCATCATAGTGACGTCCGTGCGCCTGCGCTGTCAGTCCCTTTTGGAGCCGGCCGGCTCCAAAAGGGACTGACAGCGCAGGGACATCACTATGACGAGATGTCTGTGCTTCCTGCTACTGCGAGCCGGCCGGCTCCAAAAGGGACTGACAGCGCAGGCGCAAGGACGTCACTATGACGAGATGTCCGTGCTTCCTGCTACTGTGAGCTGGCCGGCTCCAAAAGGGACTGACAGCGCAGGAGCAAGGACGTCACTATGACGAGATGTCCGTGCTTCCTGCTACTGTGAGCTGGCCGGCTCCAAAAGGGACTGACAGCGCAGGCGCAAGGACGTCACTATGACGAGATGTCCGTGCTTCCTGCTACTGCAAGCCGGCCGGCTCCAAAAGGGACTGACAGCGCAGGCGCAAGGATGTCATTATGACGAGATGTCCGTGCTTCCTGCTACTGCGAGCCGTCCGGCTCCAAAAGGTACTGACAGCGCAGGCGCACGGACGTCACTATGACGAGATGTCCGTGCTTCCTGCTACTGTGAGCATCCGAAAAACTGGAATATCTTTGAAACCAGGTAATATTTCTGGTGACTAGCGCTACTAAGCAGCTAGTCGCCAGATGAAGAATTGATTAATGTGAACTTATTGCGGGGAGGTAGTTCCCCTTTAACCATTAAAATAGATGAATCGACACTTTGCTGGAACACAAAATAGCTTCATCGTCTGTTAACTCTAAAGCCTCAATACAGCAGTGCCTAAATAGCACATATCATGTTTTCCAACAATGGGGAAATCAGACGTCATAGAACAGACCTATGCCCCCATATAGCTATCTGTACTATTAAAAATCAAGAGCAATATAAATTAATCATGCTGCCATTTCAACCTTTTAAAACAAGGTGTGTTAAAGGGATAGTAATATTTCATAATAAAAGCAGCTCTAATTAATCATCATCAGTATTCGGACTTTGGAGAGTGTTATTTCAATTCTGTCAGAGCTGTAGTTCAAGAGTAATTCAATGACAAAGTATCCCCCTCCCGCCCCTTTTACCAGGGGAGGGCTGGCCTGGGGGGCAGGGGGGCAATTGCCCCCTGGGCCGGTCATATGTCTGGGCTGGTGGGCCACTGCTCCTCACTAAATCTCCCAATTGCTGCTGTAAATGGAGCTACACTAGTGATAACATAGAGCTTACAATTGAAATGGAGCTACAGTAGTGATAACATAGAGCTTACAATTGAAATAGAGCTACACAAACGACAACACAGAGGAACAATCCAAATGGAGCTACACTAGTAGCATAACCCATTCCCTTGTAAGCTCTATAGTATAACTAGTGTAGCATTACTTAAATTGTAAACTTTTCAGTGGTGCACTAGTGTAGCCTCATTTCAGCTGTAAGCTATGTGGTATCACTCGCCTTACTTCACAACATTAATGGCAATTTTAAAATTAACAAAAGGGGATGGGCTGGGACAGTGGGCTTGAGCGATATAGAAATGGGCCACTTGACTGAATTTGCCACAAGCTGCCAGCCCTCCCCTGCCTTTTACTGATGTAACACTGCTCAGCCAGATCAGAAGGGAGGTGCCCAGAGAGGGACAATCTTCAATTAAGATAAGGGAAAAAGCTGAAAAGCTTGTCAAGGGGGGGGGAGGGCTTTATTGTTCTCATAGGAGGAAGACTGCCCCCTGCTGTTATCTGTCTGGTCTTACAACCAGATTCACATCTGAGAAGAGATGGCTTACACTAGGTAAAAGGGGCAAGAGGGGAAACTTTGCTTGTGAATATCTCTCAAACCATAAAGGTTTGAGAGATAAGACATATCATTCTTCATGTTTTTTTAATGCCTACAAAATAAAATAAAGATAAAACGAACTATTACTATCCCTTTAAAAGCATAATACAGTCAAATTTATACTGCTGTTTACCCTGTTCCTATGCCAGATACAAGTTGAAGAATGGCACTAGATTGTAGGGAACTTAATAAAGTAACTCCCTCTGCAGTAGTCCAAAACACATATTCTCCTTCCATTCTGCATGGACCCTAAATAAAAAAATGTACAATCCTCCTTATCAGCCAAAATAGTTATTGGCTTACAGCCTTTACCTGGCAGGGAAACAATATATCTGGACAAGGCTTTTACCAGTCTTTGTAAATTCATCTGCCTTGTTTACTGCTGATGTAGTGTATGTATAGCTGGGAACTCTCCAGATTTCCCTGGAGACTCCGGTTTTGGCTTCTAATTACCGGCTCTCCGGGGCAGAGGCTGATTCTCTGATTAAACTCTGCCTACTTCTCCTCCTTCCCTGTCTGTTCTCCCACTCCCTGCCCTCTTCTTCTCCTTCTCCAGCCTCTTCATTATATTTTTTCTTCATTTTATAAGCTCCGCCCCACTCACAATTAAGCCCCACCCCTTTTCAACAAAGATTGTGTCATTTTTCTCCCCCTGCAGCACCACAGGGCTCCCTTATCTGGGAAGTCCACGACAAAAAGTTCCAAGGTATGAGTATATCTATTAGCAGATTTCCTCAATATTGAAGTCTACGTAGATCACATATACTTTTCAGATGATGATAATGAACAAGAACACTTAGATACACTAACTAACTACTCTATTTCAAGGTGGATCTATTGTATCTCTAAAAAAATATCCCAAATAACTATATAAGAGGTTTATCAAATAAATAATGCAGCATAAATTTCTAAGCCCCACTGCCCTCCTTAAAGGGATAGTATTGCTTGAAAATAATTTTATTTTATATTGTAGCCCTTAAAAAAACATTAAAAATTATATAAGTCTTATCTCCCAAACATTTATGGTCTGGGAGATATTAGCAAGTAAAGTTCCGCTGGAGTGATGTCACTGCTCAAGCCTTCAGATTTGGGAACCGGTCCCCAGACCGGCCGCAGCTCTTCAGAAGTGCTGAGATCACGATCTTTAAAAAGAATTTCTTCATTGGAATGGTCTACAAAGTGTGCTTGCAAGCCAAGAAGAAAACTGGTGAGAGATCATTTAAATGACCATTTAAATAAAATTAGAGCAACTACTTTACAATATGATCTAACTCTATGTGAACATTGGAAACATAGAACTTACAAAGAAAAGATTTCTTATGCAGCATTTGGATATTGTTATTATATTGACTTTCAGGCTACATGTCTCTGTACAGCAACATTCCACATCAACGCTTGCTTCAATTTTCTCTCCTACACTGACGACCAAAAATACTGCCCCCAAATTATTGCAGAACTGATACTTTTCATCCGCACACATAATTATTTCAGTTTCAACAATGAGGTCTACCTACAAACCATGGGGACTACTATGGGTACTAAGATGGCACCCCAATATGCTAATCTATTTATGGCTGACCTAGAACAGAGATTCCTAGACATTCAACATACCAAACTATACAAGTATTACCGATACATCAATGATATTTTCATCATCTGGACCGAGAGTGAGGAAAAACTCATACAATTCCATGATTCTTTTAACTCATTCCACCCTTCAATCAAACTAAAAATGGAATACTCTACAAAATCTGTAAAATTTCTGGACACAACGGTGGCAGGTACCAATAGCACAATCCACACCTCGCTCTACAAAAAGCCTACAGACAGATGCAGTTACCGCCACAGCACCAGCTTCCACCCCTCCCATACTAAACAGGGCATCATCTACAGCCAAGCAACTAGGTCCCATCGAATTTGCTCTGACCCCAATGACCATAACTCACAACTAAGTGTACTCTCCCAGTCTATGAGGCAGAAAGGCTACAAATCTAGGATTATTACCAAACAAGTCTACTCTGCTCTAAAAACACCACGCACACACCTGCTGCAGTACAGGAAGAAAAAAATCTCTACACGGGTACCACTTGTAGTCACCTACAACCCAGCTCTTGAAGAAAAACGAAAAATTATTAAAGATCTACAACCAATGCTAACAGAAGATGATACTCTGAAAAATATCTTCTCTGAAACCCCCATTTTGGCCTTTAGACAACCACCAAACCTTCAACAAAAACTAATCAGCAGGAAACTACACACTGATGAGAAGAATACAGAAAAAGGTACCAGACAATGCATGAAACCTCGCTGCAAACTATGTCAGCATATATGCCCAGACAACAAAGCCACTCACAACAACAAAACCTACAGCATTAAAGGATCATACTCCTGCACATCTAGCAATGTGGTATATATGATACATTGCACCAAATGCCACCTAGGGTGCTACATTGGGGAACCACCCAGCAATTAAATGGCAGAATGAACATGCACAGACACTCTATCAAACATCACAAAGAAGGATCCTACTGCTCCCCTGTGGGACACCATTTTACCCAGCCTGAACACTCAGTTAAGGACCTAAAAATCAAAGTGCTCAAAGGGAACTTTAGAAATACCCAAGAAAGAAAAACTTTTGAAGTCAGAAGGATTATATTTTTTAACAGCAGGAATAGAGGACTAAATGTTGATTTGGGTTTCCTATCCCACTATCAAAGTTTCACATGACCCCTCTATCATTATCTTACTCTTCGTATATATCCACATGTTATCATACATTCTAATGACAGGTTTCATATTATTATTAACATATTAAGTATACATACTGACACATGCTTTCCCATACTACTATTACAGTGTCTAGCCCTGCCTATGGAATGGAATGAAAAAGGAGGAGGTAAGATGCATTCATGGGGCACTTGTAGATTGCCAAGATATGTTACATTCACTAACTTCTCCTACTATAACCATTCATGCAAAGGTGAAAATGATACCTGCAAGATAACTCAGGAGAAAAATGTGTGTAACGCTAACATTTCTTATAGGGATAGTAATACTTAAGTTTTATTAATCCCTATATTAAAGCCCCCAGTGTCATCTCTCAAACCTTTATGGTTTGAGAGATGATCACTCCTAAAGTTGCCCTCTCCCTTCCCCTTCCCCGTAGTCAGTGTTCTAGCTGACTGCAGGGAAGCCAGTCGTACGACTTTCAGGCGGCTCTGCAGCACAGCCGTGATCTTGTTACTAAAAAAGAAAACTTTCACTGAAATGGTCTTCTACGTGTTCTTGGTTTGCGCTTGGTTTGCAATCACACGTAGAAGACCGTTTTAGTTAAAGTTTTTTTCTTTATTAACGCGATCACGGCTCTGCTGCAGGGCCGTCTGATGATCTAAGACCGGATTTCCCTTCAGTCAGCTACAACGTTGACTTTGGGGAAGGGGGAGGGCAACTTTAGGGGCGATTATCTCTCAAACCAGGGGCAATACATTTATTTTTAATAGAACTTTAATATAGGGATTAGTAATACTTAAAGGGATATTAATACTTCGTTTTAACTTTATTTTATTTTGTAGGCATTAAAAAAATATGAAGAATGATGTAAGTCGTATCTCTCAAACCTTTATGGTTTTAGAGATATTCACAAGCAAAGTTTCCCCCTCCCGTCCCTTTTACCTAGTGTAAGCCATCTCTGCAATCTACCTGGGCACCTCCCTTCTGATCTGGCTGAGCAGTGTTACATCAGTAAAAGGGGCAGGAGGGGGACACTTTGTCATTGAATTATTCTTGAACTACAACTCTGACAGAATTGAAATAACACTCTCCAAAGTCCAAATACTATGATGATTAATTAGAGCTGCTTTTATTATGAAGCATTACTACCCCTTTAAGTATTACTATCCCTTTAATGTGTATAGATGCCTGCAGTGTTCCTTTTTCTACAATCTCCCTGATAACCTTTTCAGGTGGCAATCAAAGCAAATAGACCAAGGTTTTCTACATTATGCTGGACTTTCTGGGTTCTAGTGTGTGAGGCAACCTACATTTGTAAAACTAATTATACTATCTACTCCTTGTTCCAGAAATGTGTATCAGACAGGGAAGCTCATGAGGTGGATTGTAATTAAAGGTATTCATGAACAAATGAATGTTATGACAAATCCAGATGATGTTCACTGTGAGTATACATATTGTGTTACACAAAAGATTGCTGATTTACCTCATTCTGAGGCAATTTGGAGAACCAATTACACTTTTAATAATTTATCATATGTTAAAAACAATGTTACTAATGTTGATGAATGTGAGAAAGATAAAAAAAAAATTTATGCTGAAATCTTAATTACTACAGGACACTTATTAAGTGATGCTATGTCTATTATCAGTCATAATTCAGATTCAGATGATGAAATATTAGGTAAGAGATCATATGCAGGGCCGGATTTGTAATTAGGCAGAGTAGGCATCTGCCTACAGGCGCACCCCACAGAGGGGCTCCTGTCATTCGGATCCCCCCTTGGCGCCCGCGGCCTGCAACAACAACATGTAGAGGTCTCAGTCTGTGCCTTCTTCAGCACAGACCTGTAGCTGCTTGTGAGCTCCCTCATCGGCTCTCTAGTAATGCAGAGCACTGGGAGATGACATCATCATGACATCATCTCCCAGCGCTCTGCATTACTGAAGAGAAGACCGCGTGGGAGCTCCAGCAGCTGCAGCTCTGTGCAGAAGGAGGAGGGCAGGCAGATCTCTCCTCTCCAGGGTAGGAAAAGGGCACAAGGGGCAATATGGAGATGATGGGGGCACTGTGTGGGGCAATATGGAGATGATCATGGGGGCAATATGGAAATGATCATGGGGGCAATGTGAAGGGCAATATGGAGATGATGGGGGCAATGTGAGGGGATATGGAGATGATGATGACACTGTGAGGGGCAATATGGAGATGATCATGGGGGCACTGTGAGGGGCAATATGGAGATGATCATGGGGGCAGTATGGAGATGATGTGGGGCTAGTTGGAGCTGATGGGGGCAATGTGAGGGCAATATGGAGCTGATGGGGGCAATATGGAGATGATCGGGGGCAATGTGGAGATTAGGAGCATTGTGGATATGGCAAATCGGGGGGGTGAGTTTCAGACTTCTGTGCCTACAGGCTCCTGAGATGTAAATCCAGCCCTGATCATATGGTAACTAATATCTGCAGCAATATCAGATATTACTACATTCTCTGAGGAAGTTAAGGCTGTTGTATTATTAAAGGGGAACATTCACATACCAAAAACTTTTGTGTAGTGGTTTCGCCCACTACAATAAGATTAGCGGCGTTGTTTTTTTATTTTACTTACCAAGTATTGAAGTTACAAAGCGTTAAAATGTGGCACTTCCGGGTTCCGCGGCACCCTGTATGTGCGGCACAAAGCTGCAGGATTTCCCACGTCCCTCCCAGCTGCCCCAGGGAGAGCATTCACGCTTCCCTTCATGCGGGCATTTATGTGGTCTAAAGTTTCAACAAGTTCTGTTTACCATGCTACTGAGGAGAAGAAAAGCTGTGCTGTGCCCATTATTCAGAAATGCACAGCACAGAAGATAGAATATATTTTAACCCCTTAAGGACTGGTCGCGCACGCACGTTGCGGTCACTTAAAGGGATAGTAATATTTTGTGTTATCATTATTTTATTTTGTAGGCATTAAAAAAACATGAAGAACGATATAAGTCTTATCTCTCAAACCTTTATGGTTTGAGAGATATTCACAAGCAAAGTTTCCCCTCCCGCCCCTTTTACCTAGTGTAAGCCATCTCTTCTCAGATGTGGAATCCAGTCCATAGACCAGACAAATAACAGCAGGGGACAATCTTCTTCCTGTGAGAACAATGAAAGCCCTGCCCCCCTTAACAAGTTTTACAGGTTTTTCCCTTATCTTAATTGAAGATTGTCCCTCTCTGCAGTCTACCTGGGCACCTCCCTTCTGCTCTGGCTGAGCAGTGTTACATCAGTAAAAGGAGCGGGAGGGGGATACTTTGTCATTGAATTACTCTTGAACTACAACTCTGACAGAATTGAAATAACACTCTCCAAAGTCCAAATACTATGATGATTAATTAGAGCTGCTTTTATTATGAAACATTACTATCCCTTTAAATAAAGAAGACAATTCATTCCGCATGCAAGCGGCTGATTTGCCAACTTCCCAAGCATCTCATTAATTCCTACCCACACCAAGCAGTTATTCCTGTACAGCCACCTCCACTCACAACCTGCAAAGAACTGAGAGTGACACATTTTCTGTATCAGTTTTCTCTCCAGATGGAGGCTCCCATCCAGTGTGGACACCAAAAGGGACGTTGATTCTGGAAACACTTTGCAGTTTTTGGCTGGCCAACCATTTAATAAATACTTTTAATCATCACACTTTCAATGTGTGGATGCCAAATAATCAAGTTTTTCATGTATGGGAGTCCTCTAAGACTTCTGGCTCTATGAATCTTGTGAGCCATGGAACTTTATACTGTTCTACTCTGTTTTCCTGCCTTGATAACCCCCATTATGTTGTTTTGGTGCCATATGGAAGGTAATATACCTAGTCTTATCATCCTCCTCATCCCAGTATGATTACATTTAGGAAATGTTATAAACCACGTCAAAGACATAATAACTTGTTATGTAATCATACTAGTGATTTTTTTTTCATTGCTTTCATACTCTGCCAGATGACTCTTTTCATGACTCCCCAGAATCCCCTACTTTTGATGACTTGGATGTTGTCAGTTCTGTAAATATAGAGTCTCCTATTATTATTCCTTTGACTGGACCACTTGAAACGGAACTACCACCGCTACAAAACTTTATCTCCAATCATGTTACTGAGTGTCATTCTGCAACTGAAGAAGGGGTGTCATGGGTAATCATTGATATTGATTAAACTGGTATTAAGATCAGTAAAACTAAATTCTGGGTATATAATAGTAAAAAGACATTATACCATTGAACTACTGATTTTCCTATAGCATTGTGTGTACAAGGTCATTTGCAGAATGTGCTGCATACAAACGCTGTTTATACTTAGCATGGGCATGTAGTATCAGGATCATCTAGAGTTTTATCTTTGTTTATAGAACATCTCCTGCCTAAATGTCCAACACGTGAACAAGACCTTTTTTATCCTAGAATTTATGTCTGTAACCTTCAGCTAAAATATAAGAAGAAAAGAGAAAGAGCGCAGACAATCTCCTCTAAGTGTAGTATGGATCAAAAATCTCAGTCCACCACCATCACCAAAAAATTTTTTTATTCCTTTCAGAGGATCTACTCACATTCTTCAGAGGCAAAATCCTGCCTCCAGATACACAGGCATTCACTGGCTCTCACCCCAGTATGGTGTCCTTTACGCACTGCACAGGATCTTCAGCCGCCTCTCCCTCCTTCCTCAGCTTACACGATCCTCTCACCTTCTTCAATTTGTATGGTAGGGTTAGGTTAGTGTAAACTATAATAACACCACCTTGACCACCTTCACCATTTACTGACACCCATATGGGTTATAAATTTAGATGGAACCCCACTACAAAAGTGGGCTCTTAAACATATATAATATACTAAGGCCAGTGAACTTCTGTATCAAGAGGATATATTTAGAATCACAGATATATCAGCACAGTATTGATTCTAAAAAAATCCCAACTAATGGGACATTTTATTCAGCAAAAAAAGAGGAAAATAACAAAATACCTCTCAAATACAGATATATCTAAAATAATTTTCTTTTTAAGCACAATACAAAGTCAAAATAAAACTAAAATAAGGCTAAACGCGTTTCGTGGCAACTTGCCACTTTCTCAATAGCCAACTGTGTTTGAGGGGGAACCCAACCCACTAGGAGGGAGCAGCGACAAATCCTGTTAAATTGTGGACAATATTTGAAAAATTTTTTCTTTTGGATTTCTCTTCCATTTGGTATATGTATGTTATACTTATTTTGTTTTTGGAGACCTGACCTGTGTTGAGGAGAGGCGCAGGGAGTATTTGGATTCTTTGTAAAACCTTCAGCTAAAGCAGAGGAATGATGTGGTAAAGCTTACTCATACATTATAGATAGACTAGTTGAAGAGCCCGTTACACGGGCCACAGTGCCGCTGCCAACCGGTTGCGGGGCAGTCATGCGCAGTAGAGACTGCTTGCGCTGCAGCTGATACAGAGCTGTCCAGCTCTGTATCAGCCACAGCGCGGGCAGTCTCTACTGCGCATGACTGCGTCATTACACACGTTTTCGCGAATTATTATATAGGATGACACAAGTGATTGTTGGTAGAACAGAGAGACAGAGGCACTGTCTCTATGCAAGACTAATTTTATTCATTACTTTTATTATTGCACGCATATTCTTTAATTATACTGTGCTAGTTATTCTAGATTTACTAATGAGATTTTCTAATCATGCTTTTTAGATTTCTGTACAATTTATGATATATACATAATAAATACATACCTGTTTAAGTATATATGAAACTCTTGCAGTTTCTTTATTGCACTAACTACACTGCTCCAAAAAATAAAGGGAACACTAAGATTACACATCCTAGATCTGAATGAATGAACTGACAACAAAATCACACAAAAATTCTCAATGGAAATCAAATTTATCAACCCATGGAGGTCTGGATATGGAGTCACACTCAAAATCAAAATGGAAAACCACACTACAGGCTGATCCAACTTTGATGTAATGTCCTTAAAACAAGTCAAAATGAGGCTCAGTAGTGTGTGTGGCCTCCACGTGCCCGTATGACCTCCCTACAACGCCTGGGCATGCTCCTGATGAGGTTGTGGATGGTCCCCTGAGGGATGTCCTCCCAGACCTGGACTAAAGCATCCGCCAACTCCTGGACAGTCTGTGGTGCAACGTGGCGTTGGTGGATGGAGCGAGACATGATGTCCCAGATGTGCTCAATCGGATTCAGGTCTGGGGAACGGGCTGGCCAGTCCATAGCATCAATGCCTTCCTCTTGCAGGAACTGCTGACACACTCCAGCCACATGAGGTCTAGCATTGTCTTGCATTAGGAGGAACCCAGGGCTAACTGCACCAGCATATGGTCTCACAAGGGGTCTGAGGATCTCATCTCGGTACCTAATGGCAGTCAGGCTACCTCTGGCAAGCACATGGACGGCTGTGCGGCCCCCCAAAGAAATGCCACCCCACACCATTACTGACCCACTGCCAAACCGGTCATGCTGGAGGATGTTGCAGGCAGCAGAATGTTCTCCACGGCGTCTCCAGACTCTGTCACGTCTGTCACATGTGCTCAGTGTGAACCTGCTTTCATCTGTGAAGAGCACAGGGCGCCAGTGGTGTATTTGCCAATCTTGGTGTTCTCTGGCAAATGCCAAACGTCCTGCACAGTGTTGGGCTGTAAGCACAACCCCCACCTGTGGACGTCGGGCCCTCATACCACCCTCATGGAGTCTGTTTCTGGCCGTTTGAGTGGACACATGCACATTTGTGGCCTGCTGGAGGTCATTTTGCAGGGCTCTGGCAGTGCTCCTCCTGCTCCACCTTGCACAAAGGCGGAGAGAGCGGTCCGGCTGCTGGGTTGTTGCCCTCCTACGGCCTCCTCCACATCTCCTTATGTACTGGCCTGTCTCCTGGTAGTGCCTCCATGCTCTGGACACTATGCTGACAGACACAGCAAACCTTCTTGCCACAGCTCGCATTGATGTGCCATCCTGGATGAGCTGCACTACCTGAGCCACTTGTGTGGGTTGTTGACTCCGTCTCATGCTACCACTAGAGTGAAAGCACCACCAGCATTCAAAAGTGACCAAAACATCAGCCAGGAAGCATAGGAACTGAGAAGTGGTCTGTGGTCACCACCTGCAGAACCACTCCTTTATTGGGGGTGTCTTGCTAATTGCCTATAATTTCCACCTGTTGTCTGTTCCATTTGCACAACAGCATGTGGAATTGATTGTCAATCAGTATTGCTTCCTGAATGGACAGTGTGATTTCACAGAAGTGTGATTGACTTCGAGTTACATTGTGTTGTTTAAGTGTTCCCTTTATTTTTTGGAGCAGTTTATATTCTAAAGAACTGTGAGACCATTCTACATATATATAATATCAGGGGTCGGTGAACTTGTACTAAGAGTCTGGAATAACTGCCCCCTGAGTCTTTATATGGGAAGAAAGGCATAACCGTTACAATATCAACATCCTCATAACCTCCTCTGCAGAGAACACAGCTATGCTTCCTTTCCTTGTAACATTATCCTCTTACTAAACACTGTTATGTGGCTTGACCTCATTGCACCCTTACTTTCCTCCTACACTGAAACAAGCCCTTTTACTGACATTCCAACCCAATCACACTCTTCCATTCTCACTCTTCAGGTTTCCTACATGACACCATCTGCTGAGTGTTCCGTCCTACAAGGCTTCATAGCACTTTCCTTTTCCTACTGTGACAGTCGGTGGCTGGACCACTCTGCATCTCCAAGCACTTAGACCTTTTGTCACTCACGTCCTACACATTGTACGCTCTGGTGAGCTTTGCCTTCTTATCCTTCTGTTACCAATGCCTTTTAATGTTGAATATAAACGTACTTATATATTTTACTCCATTGTACAGTGTTTGATTGTTTTAACTATTGTTCTGAGCTGTGGAATCTATTGATGCTTTAGAAAAACACAATATAATAACAATTCCTTTTTCTTTGATGCTTTTATCAGCAAAGTACCATTAAGCCTGTATTCCACCTCTGGGTTTATTTGTCCTAAATGCATTAGCTTTCATTTGCAGCATTAAACCTTTGAGTGCCAGATTGTGTTTCATACCCCCCTGGCACTCAAATGGTTAAACACTTGATCCCGTACTTTAATCCATTTCTCCAGTTTTCCTAAATCTTCATTAACTCAACTAATTCCTCTTGGGGAGAGATGCACTAAGGTGTGATAAAGTGGAGATAAAGCAGTGATGAGGTGGAGATGACTTCTCCAGTGTGATAAACTCCCCCAATCCCTATGTTATTCTGTGGAATCACGGGGCCGGATTTACATCTCAGGAGCCTGTAGGCACAGAAATCTGAAGAGCCCCCCCCCCACCCCATTGGCCATCTCCGCTGGACACCTCCACAATACTCCTAGCCTCCACATTACCCCCATCTTCATATTGCCCTCACACTGCCCCCCATCAGCTCCAACTCTCCCCCACATTGCCCCCATCGACTCCAACTTCCCCCATCAGCTCCATATTGTCCCCATCAGCTCCAACTTGCCCTCACATTGCCCCATCATCTCCACATTGCCACCATCATCTCCAACTTGCCCCCATAAGCTCCAAATTGCCCTCACATTGCCCCCATCATTTACACCTTGCCCCATCAGCTCCAACTTAACCTCACATTGCCCCCATCAGCTCCACATTGCTCCACATACCCGTTTCCTACCTCCCTGGTGGTCCAGCGGCAGGAGAGGTCTGTGCCTCCTTCTGCACAGACCTGTAGCTGCTGTTGCTCCCGCGCGGTCTTCTCTTTAGTAATCAGAGCGCTGGGAACTGTCATCTACCAGCGCTCTGCATTACTAAAGAGCCGGAGGAGCTCAGCAGCTACAGGTCTCTCAACACAGACCTTACCATGCGGGCGGCGGGTTTCGCCACTTAAAAAAAATAAATAAAAGTAAATAAAATATAATTGATTCCAATGACAGGCGCCCCTCTGCGGGGTGCGTCTGTAGGCAGATGCCTACTCTGCCTTATGACAAATCCCGCCCTGTGGATTAAGTGCAGTAATATTTCTCTATCCTAGAGCATGTGAGGTGGATATATTTAGTTTCTCACATCCACTGTAATCCGCTATACTTCCTTTCAATTTCTGTACTGAGCATGAGAGCTGAGCCCACTCACTCCTTCTCATTCTACGTTCTTGGTATTTATTGTCACTTAGTATTGTTTATACTAGGTTAATTAAATTTTATTTAAATGTTCCTATTTTCAGATTCAAAAACACCAAATCCGGTGGTTGGCTGAATGTAATATATTGCTCTTGTAAGCTTGTCAGTAAAATTGAATGTTAGTCCAATAAAAAATGTATTACATACTGCAACACTCATTCATTGGGTATGGATATATAGTATTCTTCTGCCTAGTAAAACAAGGGCTCTTCCCCTGCAGTGAGATGCTTCATTCAAAAGTTAGTACATCTCGGACTGTTAGTAGTAGAGCTACCTAGTGTGCAGATTGGAACCTTTTTTTATAACAACCCTTTATGACAGCAGAAAGCCTCAGGCTACCGTTCTTCACAGAAAGTGATTGTAACTAACTGTACACTTGTTTTAGTAGTCACAAAACCACACGTACACTGTGACACCCCAGCCGTGTTCCACTGGGAGTCACTGAACCGCACATACTCTGTCTGACACCCCAGCCTTGTTCCACTGTGCAGCGGTAGTCACAAAACGACACGCACTACATACACCATCCCAATCTTTTCCCACAAGTAGTCAAAGAGCCACAAACACCTGCTTTCTGTCATACCAGCATTGTCTATTATCCACTGGCAGGGGAGGGCTGGCCTGGGGGGCAGGGGGGCAATGTCTGGGCTGGTGGGCCACTGCTCCTCACTAAATCTCCCAATTACTGCTGTAAATGTAGCTACACTAGTGATAACATAGAGCTTACAATAGAAATGGAGCTATACTAGTGATAACATAGAGCTTACAACTGAAATAGAGCTACACAAAAGACACCATAGAGGAACAATCCAAATGGAGCTACACTAGTAACATAACCCATTCCCTTGTAAGCTCTATAGTATAACTAGTGTAGCATTACTTAAATTGTAAATTTTGTAGTAGTGCACTAGTGTAGCCTCATTTCAGCTGTAAGCTATGTGGTATCACTTGCCTTACTTCACAACATTAATGCCAATTTTAAAATTAACAAAAGGGGATGGGCTGGGACAGTGGGCTTGAGCGATATAGAAATGGGCCACTTGACTGAATTTGCCCCCTGGGCCACAAGTTGCCAGCCCTCCCCTGTCCACTGGCAATCACAGAATCAAACATATACTGTATGACACTGTATGACACTCCAGCCTTGTTGTCACAGACCTACACATGCACTTTATGCCACTCAAACCTTGTTCCCCTGTCGTCCATTACCAACATTTGCTCCAGGGGACCATTTGCACTTCTTCATGCGACACCAGAATTCCATGGAATCCAGTAATAGAGTAGAAAGCATGTTTTTTTACAACTTTATATCATTATAAATACAAATCTATGTCATTTACAGAAAAAAAACTCATTTTTCAATAAGAGTGAAGTGTGAAAACAAGCAATTCTGAGGTAAACCAATTGCACCATAGGGAGTAAAATATAAATATTCCCAAAATGCCCAATGATTTAAATTGGGCCTTTAAATAAGCAGTAAACTGTTTTTTATTTTTATAAAAACATACATGTTATAGGGCTTTTTATTCTGAGTAAAACAAGGGTACTCCCATTGATGTCTGTTTCAGGCAAAAGTTATAAGAACTCAAATTGTCATGAAGAGAATTACAGCATGATTACTTCCTGAAAGTTCTAACTTACAGCATGACTTAGCAGTTTCTATCACATTTTATGGAGAACTGTTTGTCAGTCTCACCTCTCCCATAGAATGTAACAAAATAACTAATTATGATCTGACCACTAGAGGGCTCTGTCAATGTAAAATGCCCAACATTTTAAGCTTTAATAACTCTAGAAGTATGCATCTCTCAATAGTGGGAGCACCCTTGCTAACTTAGCAGGAAAGCCCTAAAACGTTTATATTTTGTAAAAAAGTTCACTGTTTTAACCCCTGAACTGCTAGGGAGGCCTCCAATGCAATGCAAAACAATGTGTTGGAGACCACTTTAGCATTCACGGGGTTAAGAACCCCATTTAAATTAATAATAATGGTTATTTGTTTGCAATTGTGCAACTTGTTTGCCCCAGAATTATTCCAGTCCTTCATAGCACTTCATCCACAATATTTCTCATTGGCTGGAAACTCACCGTAAGAGAAGGTATCAGGTAAGGGGATCCCATGACCAGCGAGTTCCTGAAAGGTCCAGAACTTGTTAATACAGTTTAAAATGGCTTGTGGGCGATTGACAAGACGACAACCTAATTTTTCAAGATGCCGTAAAACGGTGATATCGCTGTCGGATTGCACAGTTGGTGTTGGGACCCGAACCAGTATCACCTGAGGGTAAGCAGTCACAATCTTCTGGTTAATTTGCAAGCCTGGAAATAAGATTTTACAAGAGATTGAAGCACTCCAAAAAACAGAAAGAAAGAATTATAAAATGTCAACTATGCATGCGATCTGTTGTATAAATTGGATGGGCCATAGGCACAGGCGTATGTAGAGTAATTCTGGGACAAGCCATAGGGGATCACATCAAAATTCCAATTGACTTAAAGGGATAGTAATACTTAAAATGTAAAAAAAAAAATGTCATAGGGTATATCCCCCTGAGAAAAACAAGAGTAGTCCCACTGCTGAAAGGTGTTTCATTCAAAAGTTATTAATTTTCAAAGTTGAATTTTTTAGGTGCAATATCACAGTGGTCTGAAGTTGTATAGTGGCGCTGTTGCTACACGATCCTATGGACAGCTCTGGTCCCGGGACCATAAATCTCCATTGGATGGTGTAGCAACAGCGCCACTGTACAATTTCAGGCCACTGTGATATTGCACCTAAAAAATTCAACTTTGAAAATTAATAACTTTTGAATGAAACACCTTTCAGCAGTGGGTGTACTCTTGTTTTACTCAGGGGGATAAACCCTACAACATATATTTTTTTACATTTTAAGTATTACTATCTCTTTAAAGGGATAATAATGTCTAAAATAAAGTAGATCTCTGAGTCTTCATTATGCTAAGCATAACACGTTGCACTATGTTTAATAACTTACAAGGTTATAGTTTTAAAGACATTACATGTAAAAGGGTCCCTCCCGTCACTTCTGGTCGCCTCCCCTTGGAGCTGCAATCCAGTTGTGGGACGATCTTCACTCAGTAAGTATAAGGAAAATTCTGCCCTCCCCCTTGATGAAAGAGGGCAGGATTTTCCTTTTCTTACTCTATCACCGTCTCCATCTGGTCCAAGCAAGGATGAGCGTCAGAAGGGGCGGGAGAGGGATCCTTTTATATGGAATATCTTTAAAACTATAGCAATGTAAGTTATTAAAGTGATAATAATGTCAAAGAATAATGTTATTTTGTATTGTAGATTTAAAAAAAAATATTTTCGGCAAATCCCATCTCTCAAACCGCTATGGTTTGAGAGAAATTCGCATTCAAAGTTCCCCCCCTCCCTCCCCTTTTCCTGACGTCAGCGCTCTGCTGAAAGCAGGAGATCCCGTCCTGGAACCAGCCGGCAGCTCTTCAGCAGAGCCGAAATTGCATTATTAAAAATGAATTACTTCATTGGAATGGTCTACAAAGTGTGCCTGGTTTGCAAGCACACTTTGTAGACCGTTCCCATGAATTATTTTTAAATAAGGTGATTTCGGCTCTACTGAAGAGCGTCCTCTAGTTGGCCGACTTGGATCTCCTTCTGTCAGCTTTACAGCTGACATCAGGAAAAGGGGAGGGAAGGGGGGACTTTCAATGTGAATATCTCTCAAACCATAGCGGTCTGAGAGATGGGAGTTGCTGCAAATATTTTTTTTCATCTGCAATACAAAATGGTATTATTCTTTGACATTACTATCACTTTAAACATAGCGCAACGTGTTATGCTTAGCATAATGAAGACTCGGAGATCTACTTTATTTTACACATTACTATCTCTTTAACCCTTTGTGTACCAGAGAGAGTGCCCAGCACTTACGAAGCAATGCGCTGGTGACCTCTCTAGCACTGAAGGGGTTAAAATCCTCATTTAAAGGAGCAGTAAACTTTTTTCCTATGGAAAGATATATGTTACAGGTCTTCTCCTGCTGTGTAAAACATGGGGACGCTCACTGATGGGACAATTTTCATTCAAAACATAGGCAGAACTAGTGAATAAGAGCCCTGGGGCAAATTAATTTTTGAGGGGCCCTGAAGTAAAAATGCTAAACATTTTATATTTTCAGTTTTCAATTTGTGCCTAAATCTGGTTGAGCCGCAGTGCTTTGTAGCTGCTGCACCAATGGTACTTTGTTTGTTTTATATCAAAGTGCAGTGTTCTGCTGTGCTCACCAGGTGGTGGTGTTTCTCTCACTTGCTATGGAGAGCCATAGTCAATGACTCAAGCTTGAAGTATAAGAAATGCCTTTCGGACACAAGTTGAGCTGTTACCACCAGTTTGAGCTGTAATCATTTTTAAGTGAAAGAAAACTACACAAAGTTGTAAAGGGGTGATAGATCCCCTTTAAATTCTTATTTGTCTTTTATAATACAGGTCAGTTTCCCCCATAATTGATCCAGGTTTGCTTTTATGCATATCGTTCAGTCATTTTTCATTTTATTTTAATCATTTTTACAAGAAAAGTGTAACTTTTCCTCTGTCGCATTTTGAATGTTCTAATTCTATTCTTAGGTTTTCATATTAGTTTTTACTCACCACCTTCTAAATTTACATTTAAAAAAAAAAATATGTGTGATTGCAAAACTGGCATAGATAAACCGCACCAGATGATCCACCGAAGAAACTGATGGTATCAGAGTCACTCTAATTCTATATAAATCTGCAGGATATAAAGGATGAACTTATAGTCCAAATATGGTAGAACTGTAAGAGGAAGTTATGCACTAAAGTGAGATAAAAGCCAATTCTACAGTAAAGTAGCCTCACCCTAACAGGACAAATTTTATTTTAAAAAGAAATGAAATGCCCCCCAGTCCCATCTCTCAAACCTTTATGGTTTGAGAGATATTTGCTGTGAAAGTTCCCCCCTCCCTGACATCAGTGCTCTAGCTGACTGCAGGGGAATCCGGTCCTGGGACCAGCCAGCGGCTATGCTGCAGAGCCGAGATCGCATTATTGAAGAAGAAATCCTTCACTGGAACGGTCTACAAAGTGTGCTTGGTTTGTGCTTGGTTTACAAGCACACTTAGAAGACCGTTCCAGTGAAGGATTTCTTTTTCAATATCTTGATATTGGATCTGCTGAAGAGCTGCCGGCTGGTCCCAGTATTGGATTCCCCTGCAGTCAGCTAGAGCACTGACGTCAGGGGAGGGGGGAACTTTCACAGCGAATATCTCTCAAACCATAAAGGTTTGAGAGATGGGACTGGGGGCATTTCATTTCTTTTTAAAATACCTACAAGATAAACCAGCAAAATAAGCCCATCTGGGATTGACAAACTGCCCCAGACACAGTAGCAATCCAAGAGGAGTAAGCCACCAGTCGACACAAGCTGCATTTCAAAGCACTCGCTCTGCCATGCAGCAAACCATACACAGAAACCAAACAGAAGGCGTCCAATGGTGTAATTAACTCAGACACCAGTATTATAAGGGAGAAAGGTTGTCTAGTCACAATTATGTTGGTCAGCACTGGGTGGAAGGCCCAGAATATCCATCTCCGCTTGGGATCTTTCTCACAGTAAGGGAGGAAGGAATCAGAGGATTTTATCAATATAAAAATGTTTATTCGATCGAAACAATATTTTGTTGTTCAAGTTTTATCTTTTTGAACATATATAAATACTTTTATTGTTGCGTTTGAAAAAACATTTTTAGATTGTTATAAGCCGCTGAGTCCTTCCTCCCTTATTCTTCAGATGTACATAGTAAAAAAGGCTGAAAAAAGACTTGTGTCAATCAAGTTCAACCCTTTTTCTATTCCTGTTTACCGTCACGGATGTGCCTCTGTGAAAGATCCTGAGCGGAGACACGAGATATTCTCTCCACTTTCTTGTCGGTCATCCTTCCACCCAGTGCTGACCAACACACCCCAAGGGGGGGGAGTTATGCACCTAGGAGTGATTAAGTGGTGATAAAGAAGTGATAAAGTGGAGGTAACTTCTCCAGTGATACCACTTCTCCAGTTCCTATGTTATTCAATTGAGTCTATGTACTAAGATATCTCCCACCTGAGAGATCTTAGTGCATTGGCTCTATAGAATAACATGGGAATTGGATAAGTGATATGACTGGAGATGTCATGTCTGCTTTATCACCTCTTTATCATGTATTAATGAATAGCTGCCTTTAAACATGAGTGCCAGAGTGGTACAGAATGTTTTGCAAAGCAAAGTGTTCCGTACCCACAGAGGTGTAAGTAGAACGGTCCCGGCCCTGGTGCAAGAAGTGCCATGGTCCCCCCCTACCTCCAAACACATTGGCCCCCGGGCCCTCCACAATACCTCCATTTCCTACCTCCCAATCCCTGGTGGTCCAGTGGAGTGGCAGGAAAGGTGGGCTGGTGCGACGTGCTCCAGCTCTGTCCTCTTCTGTAATGCAGAGCGCTGGGAGATGATGTCATCTCCCAGCGCTCTGCATTACTAGAGCGCGGGAGGGAGCTTGCGGCGCCAGGAGGAGGGGGTCGCAGGGGGCAGACGGGCCCGGTCGCGGTTGCGACCCCTATAGTTACGCCACTGTGTACCCCTCTGGCACTCAAAGGGTATAGAGATAGAAGTGTCTCCAACTTATTGTGAAGCAATGCACTGGCTACGTCTCTAGCATTCATGGGGGTTAAAAAGCCCAATTTCAATGAATGGCAGTCTGGGGAATTTACGTTCCTTATGGTGCAGCTGGTTTACCCCAGAATAACAGCACTATACGTTTATATATAAGGGCCATAGAATTTTATGCAAACAGACACAGCTGGAAAGAATCTCATTGACGTGTTTATTTTCTTATTCCTTTTTTTTTAACACTTATTGCGGCTGATGTGCCAAGAAGAACTCAATCAATTTTGAAGCAAACCAGCTGCACCATAGGTGGAAATAAAAATTTCTATTGACTTAATTTGGAAATTTTAACCCCTTAAACCCCTAGCAGTCAAGGGATTAAAAGCCCCATTTCAATCAAAGGAAATTTGTATGTGTTCTTTTGCCCCTGATAATGTAGTTGATTTGCCATAGAATTGCTCCAATTCTTCCTAGTATGTGTTAGACACTTTTCTGGCACTGAGAAGGTTAAGAGAGGGTGGCGTATAACAGGGTCTGTTTGGAGGGTTGTACGTCTGAAGGTTTGACTGGTATACGAAGCAGTCTTGAAAGGAGGCCATGCAACGTGGAGTGCGGAATTAACCCTTTGAGTGTCAAAGGAGTACACAACGCATTTCTTTTGTTTTGCCCCAATTTACCATTATTACAAGCAGCACACTTTGGGGTGTAGGTAGGGTGACCACATTTCCCTTCTGCCATTCAGGGACATTGCATACCTGGCAAATTCTTGGTCTGGGCTCCTCGGAGGGAAGCCCTGTGGAGCCGATAAGGGGAGAGAAATGAGGGGGCGGGGCTTAATCGTGAGGGGGTGGGACTTCTTAAACAAACAAAATAGCTAGAATAGACTGGGGAAGGAGGAGAAGAGGGAGGGGAGTGGGAGGAACAGGGTGGGGATGAAGCACAAGTGGGCAGAGATTCATCAGAAACTCCCCACATCCGGATAATCAGATTCTGTCCCGGAGACCTGGTAATGCTGTGTCAAAACCAGAGGCTCCGTTGCTCTCCTCTCCACAGTGTCCAGAGCTGGGAACTCTCTGGTTTTGCCCCGAAGCCTCTGGATTTGACACTGCTTTACTGGGTCTCCAGGGCAAAACCAGAGAGTTCCCAGCTATGGACATTGCGGAGAGGAGAGCAACAGAGTACAAGTTCTCGGCACTAGTACAGCTATGCGGGAGTGGTCACTGGACAGCAGTGTGCAATGTGCTCAGGGCTGGATTTACATCTCAGGAGCCTGTAGGCACAGAAATTTGAAGCGCCCCCCCCCCCGTGGGCCATCTTCACTGGATACCTCCTCAATGCTCCTAATTTCCACGTTGCACCCCATCATCTCCATATTGCCCTCACATTGCCCCCATCATCGCCACATTGCCCCCTATTAGCTCCAGCTTGCCACCATCATCTCATATATCGCCCTCACATTGCCCCCATCATCTCCATATACCATATTGCCCTCACACTGCCCCCATCAGCCCCATACTTCCCCATCATCTCCATATACCATACTGCCTTCACACTGCCCCCATCAGCTCCACATTGCCCTCACATTGCCCCCATCAGCTCCACATTGCCCTCACATTGCCCCCCACCCCATCAGCTCCAACTTGCCTCCACCGTCTTCACATTGCCCCCCATTGGCTCCAACTTGCCCCCCATTAGCTCCACATTGTCCCCCATTAGCTCCACATTGCCCTCACATTGCCTCCCCCCATTGTCCGTTTCCTACCTCCCTGGTAGGAGATCTGTATGTGCCTCCTTTTAGGCACAGTCTTGTACCTGATGGAGCTCCCGCACGGTCTCCTATTCAGGAATGCAGAGTGCTGGGAGATGATGTCATCTCCCAGCGCTCTGCATTCCTAAAGAGGCGACGAGGGAGCTGCATCAGGTACAAGACTGGGGGGCGGGCAATGTGAGTGGGTGCCGCCGGCGCAGCCAGCGAAGTGGCTAGTTTTTTTTTTTTGTTTTTTTTTTTAAAAGAATATTAAAAAAAAAATCCAAATGGCAGACGCCCCTTGTTGGCGTGCACCTGTAGGCAGGTGCCTACTTTGCCTAATGGCAAATCTGGCCCTGAATGTGCTCTTTCTTCAGTGCATCGCAGAGTTCTAGAGCCTAGATGGAGAACTGCCCATTGACTGCTGTGACAGAAAGCAATCTATCTAATCATGCCTAAAGCCTCAGACTAGCAGTACACTAAAACAAAAATACACTACAGCAGCTCCTGTCCAATGTCATAATCAAGGCTCAGTTCTCTCTCTAGAGTATAATATTCTGTCTGGAAGCCATTTTCTTGTAGGCCAGAAGAGGCATCACTTCCTGTCACAGTAGGCAATGGGCAGTTCTTCTAGTGTTTAGACTTCTGTGTTCTGGAGTCTTCATTTTGGGACTTTGTACTGTCCCAGGTGAGGGCTGCCAGGGACAAGGGACACACATTTACAATCACGGACTGTCCTGGGCAATCAGGGACACCCTAGGTGGAGGAAGTTTGAGAAAACAATGAAAGAGCATACTCAGTGCTCCTGATGTAACAATAATACGAGTGGGGGGATATGTGCCCTTCTACCTACCTTGGTCCTAGTACTGCATGCCCTTACTGTATGGGAAAGGTCTCCGTTGTGCTATACTGCTCTGTCATTTCAGGGCACACTAGAATATGAAAAGTGTTTCTAAAAACCTTTGGATCAAAGTGATATTCATCTGTTAAAGGATGACTATGGAAACAGGGCCAGTGCCACCTATAGGCGAGGTAGGCCCCGGCCTAGGGCACACATTGTCTGGGGGCGCATCGGGGCCAACCCCACCACCCCCGCTCACAGCTTAATTGCCCAAGTCAGTGGCACAGCTGGGGGAAGAGCCCAGAAAATATTAGCCTGCCCATCTTAAAAAAAAAAAAAAAAAGTATGTTTTAGTGCCCTCCCTTGGCTGTCTATTTTTTTAATGTAGCACAGAGATGCCTGTTTCTCTCTCTCCCCCTCTGCTCCTTCAATCCTGGACAATGATTGAAGGATCAGAGGGGGAGAGAGAAACAGGCATCGCTGTGCTACATTAAAAAAGTAGCCAGCCAATGGAGGGCACCGAAATGGAGAGAGAGAGGAAAAAATAAATGAATGTGCTCCGGGAAGAGTAAGTGGAAGGGGGGTCAAGAGGGGATAAAGAGTCAGACGGGGGAACAAAGTGTCAAAGGGGGGATCAGCAGTCAGACGGGGGAGAGAGAGAGTCAAAGGGGGATCAACCATCAAGAGTGGGAGAGAGAGAGAGAGAGTCAAAGGGGGGATCAACAGTCAAGAGGGTGAGAGTCACATATAGAGAACATACACTCTGTTACACTGATTTGCATATAGAGAGGCACACACACATACTTAGACACTAATATCCTTACAGAGACTCACGCATACTTACACACTTATATACATATAGGGAACACACACAGACACACTTGTATACATACAGTGAACACATACTGACACACACACATACACATATAGAGAACACACACACAAACTGACACTTATACACATATAGGGAACATACAAACACACTGACACTTAAAGGGATAGTAATACTTCGTTTTAACTTTATTTTATTTTGTAGGCATTAAAAAAACATGAAGAATGATATAAGTCTTATCTCTCAAACCTTTATGGTTTGAGAGATATTCACAAGCAAAGTTTCCCCTCTCGCCCCTTTTACCTACTGTAAGCCATCTCTTCTCAGATGTGGAATGCAGTCTATAGACCAGACAGATAACAGCAGGAGACAATCTTCTTACTGTGAGAACAATGAAAGCCCTGCCCCCCTTGACAAGCTTTTCAGGTTTTTCCCTTATCTTAATTGAAGATTGTCCCTCTCTGCAGTCTACCTGGGCACCTCCCTTCTCTTCTGGCTGAGCAGTGTTACATCAGTAAAAGGGGCGGGAGGGGGATACTTTGTCATTGAATTACTCTTGAACTACGACTCTGACAGAATTGATATAACTCTCTCCAAACTCCAAATACTATGATGATTAATTAGAGCTGCTTTTATTATGAAACATTACTATCCCTTTAAACACATACAGGGCGGGGCATAAAGGGGTAGGACACAAGGGGCAGCAAAATTAAGTTTTGCCTAGGGTGGCAAAAATCCTTGCATCGGCTCTGAATGGAAATTAATAAAATATGGTGAAGTTCAGTCCTCCACTAGTCCATTGCCACGTCTCTCCGCTCCTGGGGGTAGATGCACTATGGTGTGATAAACAGGTGATAAAGTGAAGATGACTTCTCTGGTGTTATCAACGCTCCAATTCCTATGCTATTCTATGAGGCCAATGCATTAAGTTATCTGTAACTTTTAGGCTTCAAAGGATAACAGGAATTGGAGAGTTTATCTCACTGGAGACATGATTGCCTCTTTATCACACCTTAGTGCATCTCCCCCAGGAGAACCAGCATTATACACTGACAGCCTTAATTTTACAGTTCTGCCCTGTTACTTGTCATACCTCCTGCGAGAGCTTAAGTTGCCAGTGGCAGCCTCATTCCTATTGGTTGTGCAGTTCAGTGGGAAGTCATACCAGCCAGTAAGAATAATCAGCTGTCTCTGTAAAGGTCATAGGCTAGCTCTAGCAGAGGAAGCCCAGGAGAGAACACATACACTGATAGCTTGTTTTAATGTTCATGCGTTAGATGATCAGATATTGTCACCATTTGCAATCTTATCGCGGATTGGTTATACTGCATAAGGGGGGTTGGCTTCACCCTTTGAATGCAAGAGGTAAGTACAATGCATTGCGTTGCTCACCCCTTTGGCACTCAGGAGGTCTGGCATTTCACAAGAAGCATCCTCTGTTCCCTTGTATTTTTACAATTTTAAATACACTGTTTGGGTCAAAATAAAATATTTTGGGGGCTAAGAACATTTATTTTGCTTTATTATGTGTTTTTTTTTTCCTTTAACCCTTTGAGTGCCAGAGGTGTACACAATGCATTGTAAAGCAATGCATTGTGTACCCCTCTGGCACTCAAAAGGTTAAGGGTTAAGGTTAAGGAAAAAAAACGATATATAGAAGACGTTTGCGCTTTATATTTTAAGCTATAGTGCCTTAACCCTTCGGAACGGTGTACAATGCATTGGGGAATAACGTGTCGCACTCCCGTCTGATGCACAAAGAGTTAAACACTGTATTTGACTGTGTTGTACATTTCAGCTGGTTGCTAGGGTTACCGACACCTAAAAGGAGGCAGCGGAAGCCCTCTGTCGTGACTTCACAAGGCATCCCTGTGGTCCTGTACACGTCTATGATTAGCTCTATGGACACAAACATGAGGCCAGGCAGCACTGGACTTCTCTTGGCACGGAGGCTGATGTACTGAGTAAAAATGGTGCAATTCCAGAGCTAGCCAGCTGCACAATAGCAAACAAATACAGTCTCCGCTTATATAAATGTTTTTTTGTTTTTTTTAAATCCCTTGAATGCTATAGAGTCTCCAATGCGTTGTAAAGTCCACTCTAGCATTCAAGTGATTAAAAAACCTAATTTAACCCTCTGAGTGCCACAGGGGTATGCAACAAATTGCAAAGCACCAAATCCACATTGATTTAACCCTTTGAATGCTAGAGGGATATGCAACAGTACACTCCCTTGAGAGCAAGTGGTATTAAAGGGACAGTATCACTTAAAGTGTTAGTAATGTCCTCGTAGAACATAACACAATATTGTAACTATTAAAAAAATAAAGTAAATGATCGCAGTCCCATCTCTCAGACCTTTATAGTTTGAGAGACAGAACGTTTTAAATTTCCCCCCGTCACTGATGTCAGCTGTAAAGCTGACAGCAGGAGACGCGTGTCGGCCGACTTGAGGCGGCTCTTCAGCAGAGCCGAGATACAGAAATGTAAAAAGAAATGCTTCCTCAGAATGGTCTACAAAGTGTGCCTGGTTTGCAAGCACACTTTGTAGACCATTCCAATGAAGTATTTATTTTTAGATTTCAGTATCTTGGCTCTGCTGAAGAGCCACCTGCCGGTCCCCGGACCAGGATCTCCTGCTGTCAGCTTACAGCTGACATCAATGCAAGGGGAGGGGGGGGGACTTTAAAACGTTATATATCTCTCAGATCCTAAAGATTTGAGAGATGGGACTGCAATCATTTACTTTATTTTTTTAATAGTTACAATATTGCCTTATGTTTTAAGAGGATATTACTAATCCTTTATTATGTAAAATATTTAAATTTAAATATATATATATATATATATATATATATATATATTTTATTTATTTTTTTTTTTTTTTTTTACATATTATGTTACTGTCCTTTTAAGATGAGAATTTGCAGCGCAAGAAGGTCTGTAAATAGGCCTTAGTTAGGGATACAGCTAGAAAATCAATTCCAGCTCCTGACAAAGATGAATTGTATCAGTACATCCCCCCGCCGATTCTGATGTACTTAGAAGCACTGGAGATATTCTGGGAAAAATCATAGAGTCAAATATAAATTTCCATTGATTGGCTTCTAGAAAGCTACAGAAATCTCCATAACATTGCATCTGCCATTTAGTGGGTTAAAAGCGCCATTGAAAGCAGAACTATCACACAAATTAAAGTTACCCCTAAATAATTATGCACATAAAGCTATGCATTTCCATACTAGTATTATCCAGAATAAGTCCGACGTTATTGAGAAATCCAACTCGTTTGGAGACGGTCAGGCAGGCATCAGCACAGACATCTTGCTGAAGAGACTTCTGCACACCTGAGCTGTCCGTCCCAGTCTCCTCTAGGAGGCACTGCATTGTACCTTAAAGGGATAGTAATACTTAAAATGTAAAAAAAAAATATGTTGTAGGGTTTATCCCCTTGAGTAAAACAAGAGTACTCCCACAGCTGAAAGGTGTTTCATTCATAAGTTATTAATTTTCAAAGTTGAATTTTTTAGGTGCAATATCACAGTGGCCTGAAATTGTACAGTGGTGCTGTTGCTACAGCATCCTATGGAGATTTATGGTCCCCGGACCAGAGCTGTCCATAGGATCATGTAGCAACAGCGCAACTGTACAATTTCAGGCCACTGTGATATTGCACCTAAAAAATTCAACTTTGAAAATTAATAACTTGTGAATGAAACACCTTTCAGCAGTGTGAGTACTCTTGTTTTACTCAGGGGGATAAACCCCACAACATATTTTTTTTTTACATTTTAAGTATTACTATCCCTTTAAGGTACAGGAAGCGACTGATGGTGCAGGTGAACAGATGCCTCTACAGTAAGCTGCCTGCCTGATTGTCTCAGAACAAGTTGGATTTCTCAACTTAGTATTATTCCGGATAACACTAGTATGGATATGCTTATAATTAATGTGAATAATTATTTAGGGGGTAACTTTAATTTGTGTGATAGTTCCGCTTTAAATCTGAGGATTTGGGGATTTTTTTTAAATTTGACCCCTATGGTGGACTTGCTTTTCCCCAGAATTTGAGTGCCAGAGGGTACACAACACATTGCTCCACAATACGTTGAGTACCCCTCTTGCGCTCCAAGGGTTAGTAGTGGGATATATAAACACTAAATGGTAAATGCATGCAGTCGAAGCCAAGGCAAATGGTGATTATAGAAACATTTCATGAAATTTGTATAATGAGTTGCACTTGTGTTGATATGATATGACAGGTAAATAGGTGCAGAGACATAAATAACTGACAGTGCACTATATACTGAGTACATACTGCTGGACAGCTTCCTGGCTACAGTACAGAAACAGCTTTATGTCCTGACAGTCCTTCCCAGCATTACTGATAGCATTTAAAGGGATAGTAAAGTATCACACAAAAAAAGCAGCTCCAATTAATCTCCATAGTATTTGAGCCACGGAGAGTGTTATTTCAGTACTGTCAGAGTTGTAGTTCAAGAGTAATTGAATGATAAAGTATCCCCCTTCCGCCCCTTTTACTGATGTAACACTACTCACCTCAGAGCAGCAAGACTGTCCGGATGGATCGTAGAGAGGGACAATCTTCAGTGAGCATAAGGAAAAACCTGTCAAGGAGGGGCAGGGTTTTCCTTATACTCACAGTAAGAAGATTGTCCCTTGCTGTGAACTGTCGGGTCAAGAGACCAGATACCACATCTGAAGTGAGCAGTGTTACACTAGGTAAGAGGGGTGGGACGGGGATAATTTGTCATTCAATTACTCTTGAACTACAACTCTGACAGTACTGAAATAACACTCTCTATGGCCCAAATACTATGAAGATTAATTAGAGCTGCTGTTTTTGTGAAACATTACTAACTCTTTAAAGGGACAGTAATACTTAAAATGTAAACAATTATATATTCTAGTGTTAATCCCCCCTGAGTAAAACAAGGGCCCTACTGCTGGAAGGTGTTTTATTCAAAAGTTATTACAGCTTGATTTTTTTTTTTTTTTTGCAGTAGCCTGAAATTGTACTGTGGTGCTGTCGCTACACCATCCTATGGAGATTTATGGTCAGTTTATCTTTTCTTAGGATGATGTAGCAACAGCGGCACTATACAATTTCAGGCCACTGTGATACTGCAATTAAAAAAAATCAAGTTTGAGCTGTAATAACTTTTAAATAAAAAAAAACCTCTCAGCAGTAGGAGTACTTTTGTTTTTACTTGGGGGATAAATCCTACAACATATATTTTTTTACATTTTAATTATTACTATCCTTTTAAAGGGAAAGTAACACCTCATAATAATAACAATCCCCCACACACACGCACACACATACACTTATCTTACTACAGACAGAAAATCCAAATGGCCCCTGCAAATTTTGCCCTTGTGCCTTTTGTTCAACGTTCAGTCATTCCTAGATCAATGTCCATGGAGGCAGACATGACAGCTGCCAGCCATTTCTTTAAAATGGAATCAGGCAGAATGCATGAGCCTACTTAACTCTTTACCCCTCTGGGTGCATCACAATGCGTTGGATACCTCTCTGGCACTCAAAGGGTTAAGGTCCAGAGGGGCCTACAATGAATTGTGAAGCACTGAAGTGCATGCCTGTCAGGTCCTGAAATAATTATGATGACCATGTGCAGTGAGTAGAATTTGACTCCTGTGGTCCTGTTAGCAACTGTCATGGCCGCCTCCACGGATGTGTCCCAACTAGTAGAGGAGCCAACTAGAAAAGAGGCCTTGCTTGACCTAGTGCTCTCAAAAATTCTGACATGATAAACAATGTACAAGTAAGGGAACATTTGGGCAGCAGTGACCACAATATTGTATCCTTTGAAGTTTGTTATGAGAAACCCAATAGCAAGGGTTTAACCAAAACATTACATTTTAAAAAGGCCATTTTACAAAGTTAAAAGACGTATTAAAGGATATCCAGTGGGATGTATTTTTCAAAGATAAAAATGCACAAGAATCATGGAATGTATTTAAATGCTCTTAGGCAAATATACACATCAATATATACCATTGGGGAATAAGCACAAGAGGAGTAAAGCGAAACCAATGTGGCTTAATAATGTGGTTAGCAGGGAAATTAGAAATAAAAAGCAGGCTTTTAAAGTGTTTAGGTCAAACGGGTCAGATGCATCATTTAAAAAATATAAAGAATGTAATAAAATCTGAAAACAAGCTATTAAGCTAGCTAAAATAGAAAATAAGAGAAATATTGCAAATGAGAGCAAGAAAAACCCTAAACAATTCTACAAGTATATTAATAACAAAAAAGTTAAGGCTGATATTGGTCCTCTTAGGACTGAAACAGGTGAATTGATTAGTGAGGATAAAGCTATGGCTGACACCCTAAATACATTCTTTGCTTCAGTTTACACAAAGGAGGCAGCAGTGACAGGCTATGAACAAACGGACAGAACCACAGAATTTCCTCCATTATCTCCATGGTTTTCTGAGGACAAGGTCCAAATAGACTGGAAAGGGTTATAGTGAAAAAAGCGCCTGGACCGGACGGTATACACCCAAGGGTACTTAAGGAACTTAGTTCAGTAATAGCAAAACCATTATACTTAATATTTATTGATTCACTTTCATCAGGCATAGTGCCCTGTGATTGGAGGAAAGCTGATGTAGTTCCATTGTTTAAAAAGGGAGCAAGATCCAAACCAGGAAATTATAGACCTGTGAGCTTGACTTCCATAGCGAGTAAGATACTAGAAGGGTTATTAACTGACAGTACTCAGAACTATGTGAAGACTAACAGTATCATTAGTAGGAATCAGCATGGTTTCATGAAGAATAGATAATGTCAGACTAATTTACTTGCATTTTATGAAAGAGTAAGTAGTAATTTTGACAGGGGAATTACTGTTGATGTAGTATACATGGATTTTGCAAAAACCTTTGATACAGTGCCTCACAACAGGTTACAGAGCTGGATGTTTTTTTTTCTCTGCAGAAGGATTTAGATAAACTAAGTGAATGGGCAGAAAAGTGGCAGATGTCATTTAATGTAGATAAATGTAAGATTATGCATTTGGGTTGTAGAAACAAACTTGCAACATATACTCTAAATGGGAAACAACTTGGGGAATCCTCATTAGAGAAAGATTTAGGAGTACTGATAGACGATAGACTTCACAGCAGTGTGCAGAGTCACTCAGCTGCTGCAAGAGCAAATAGGGTACTATTCTGCATAAAAAGAGGTGTAGAAGCAAGGAATGCTAATATTATCCTACCTCTTTATAAATCCTTGGTTAGGCCTCATCTAGAATATGGGGTAAAATTTTGGGCATCTGTTCTTAAAAAAAGACATTACTTGAAAACTGCTGTACCAATGGTATCTTGTCCCGACTCGATTGGCCCGAATCTATCCTTCCTTGTCCAACTTATCTTGGAGACAATGTTCGGGGATTGGAACATAGTAACATATACATAGTAACAGAGTAGATAAGGCTGAAAAAAGACATGCGTCCATCAAGTCCAGCCCATTCCAAAAACACCCCTGTTGATCCAGAGGAAACACGTTTTAGACCATTCCAATGAAGGGATTCATGGTAACTAACGAGATTGCGGCTCTGCTGCAGAGCCTCCATGACGACCGACACGGATCTCTTGCTGACAGCTTTACAGATGTCAGCAGAAGACATCGAACTTTAAATGCCCGTATCTCTCAAACCATAGCGGTTTGAGAGATACAGATTTTTTTTGCATTTAGCTCAACTTTTTAAGCTCTTCTAAATGCAAAAACCTTTTTTTGACATTACTAACCCTTTAAGTAGGCTCTGGGTCAGATCCATAGGCAGGGATTCTTTACATTAAGGGCGGTAAGGCTATGGAATTCTTTGCCTCGGGATGTTGTGCTTGCAGATAATGCAACTGCATTCAAAAAAGCAATGGATGCCTATCTAGCACAGAACAATATTGACAATTATGACAGATAGCTTCACAGTACACTGTACACTCTTTGGGCACTTAAGGGATTAACCCTTTGTTAGCTCCAGAGAGGTACAGAACACATTGTGGAGCAATGCACTCCTTACCTCTCTGGCACTCAAAGGGTTAAGGACCAAAGGGGTATACAATGCAATGTGAATCAATGCTTTGCACACCCCTCTGGTCTTTAAAGGGTTAATGGGAGGGAATTTTACTTACTAGCAGTGGTGTAACTCGAACCTACATGGCCCTGGGACACAATCTGAGGCTGTCCCCCCACCCCAGGGTCTGGAACATGACGGACTGTTAACCCTCAATGCAAAAGGGGTGTACAATGCATTGCTTTGACATCTCTCTAGTGCTCACAGTGTTAATGAATAAAAAGGAAGGGGCTCAACGACACCATTCTACTCTTACTGGCTGGAAGAAGTCATGTGATGAGCTCTGAGATCACCAGCTAACACAGACAAGTAGCCTGACTGTAAGGGGCCTCACCCACGGCTGAATTTACATCCCAGGTGCATACCTCCCAACATTTCAAATTGCCAAAGGGGGACACTTGTGTTTTAGGGGGAGTTGCTGGGGGCGTGGCTGGTGAGTGGGGCATTACCGTGGATTTTTAGGCTATTTCATGACCTATTCATAACTCATTGTGTAACCTAATAAATGTAAAGGTTTGAGAGATAGGACTTGCACCAATAGATTTGTTTTTTTGGATTATCTACAATATTATTTTTATTCATGTAAGACATTACTGACCCTTTAACCCCTTAACAACGGCGCGTGCATGCGCGGCCATCACTTGGTGACCATGGGGCTTTTTTTTTTTTAATTATCACTTCCAGTTCAGGGCTTCCGGAGCGGTGTGCAGCCGCGCCAGGAGCCCTGAACTCTGTGAAAAAAGACATGCGTTGGAGACATGCGAGGTATGCGTTGGATACCTCTCTGACACAGAACGGGTTAAATGAAATATCTCCCAGCAGTAGGAGTACCCCTGTTTTACTTGTTTTAGCAGGAAAAGCCTTAAAACACATTTATTTTATAATAAAATATTACCATTCCATTAACCAGCTTTTTTCCCCCTCTAAAGGGATAGTAATACTTCGTTTTAACTTTATTTTATTTTGTAGGCATTAAAAAAACATGAAGAATGATATAAGTCTTATCTCTCAAACCTTTATGGATTGAGAGATATTCACAAGCAAAGTTTCCCCTCCCGCCCCTTTTCCCTAGTGTAAGCCATCTCTTCTCAGATGTGGAATGCAGTCCATAGACCAGACAGATAACAGAAGAGGACAATCTTCTTCCTATGAAAACAATTAAATCCCTGCCCCCCTTGACAAGCTTTTCAGGTTTTTCTCTTATCTTAATTGAAGATTGTCCCTCTCTGCAGACTACCTGGGCACCTCCCTTCTGATCTGGCTAAACAGTGTTACATCAGTAAAAGGGGCGGGAGGGGGATACTTTGTCATTGAATTACTCTGGAACTACAACTCTGACAGAATTGAAATAACACTCTCCAAAGTCCAAATACTATGATGATTAATTAGAGCTGCTTTTATTATGAAACATTACTATCCCTTTAAATTACAACCATGTATTTTCAAGATGCTCTTATTCATGGTCCATGAATTTGCTCCACGCTGCATCTTCATGCACAATGCAGAATGTGGCCTGACAACTCCACCACTGGGCAGGTCTAACAGAAAACGTGTTATTTTCCTGTTTGCTGCCTAAAAGCCTTTTACATGTGCCTGTGCATAAACCATCAGTATGCTTTCTAATTTCACACCCACTGAGCACAGCAAGGAATCCATCTTGTTGCACAAAGCTGTCATTTACAAATACAAACGCACTGAAACTTGACAGCAAAGACACCGTGAAGCCTCTTAGACAGCTTGTGAAATGCCACTTTGCTCTTTTTCGACTGCGGTTCTTTTATACTGCGTTCCAGAGATATACCTGTGCACATCTCTGGCGCTCAATGGGTTAACCTCCTGGGGGGGGGGGGGGTTTAGTCTATACTACTCTACTACTCTACCAGAGAAGCTCATTTTCTGAACTTGGCTTTAAAATCATGCACTCTGGGGTCTCTCCAAGCTGGTATGATGATTTTGCTGAGTACTGACACCCACACTCTGCAACCGTTAAGACTTTAACACTTTGAATGCTAGAGGGGTGTGCAATACACGTTGCATGCCCCTCTAGCATTCAAATGGTTAAAGGGTCAGTAAAATATTGTAAATTACTGGCAGTACCCTCTGAGTTATGGGAACCAAGTTGCCATAGTTTAGAACTCACCTGTGCTCTCCTGGTTGGATCTACACAACTACGTGACATCAGAGCCTTATTCAAGTACCATGGGTGCTTTCTCTCCTGTCTGTTGATGCCCTGTGTCATCCATGGGCTTCTGTTGAGTGGACAGAAAACTCCCATGAGCACTGAGTAAGGCTCTGACATCACCAAGCTCTGCAGATCTCAATAATATGCAGAGCAAACCATGAGACAACGTGTGAGTTTCCATAGCTCAGAAGGAACTGCCCATAATTTAAAGGGGCCTTCTACTGACTCTTTACTGCCCCCTCACTGTGAGCTGGCCCTGGATGTCTCCCCTATAGCCATACCTGGGAACTATCTGGATCTGACCCACAGACTACTTAAAGGGTTAGTACTGTCAAAAAAAAGGTTTTTGCATTTAGAAGAGCTTAAAAAGTTGAGCTAAATGCAAAAAAAAAAATGTATCTCTCAAACCGCTATGGTTTGAGAGATACAGGCATTTAAAGTTCGATGTCTTCTGCTGACATCTGTAAAGCTGTCAGCAAGAGATCCGTGTCGGTCGACACGGAGGCTCTGCAGCAGAGCCGCAGCCTCATTAGTTACAATGAATCCCTTCATTGGTATGGTCTAAAACGTGTGCTTGCAAACCAGGAACACATTTTAGACAATTCCAATGAAGGGATTAGTTGTCAATAATGCGTTTGCGGCTCTGCTGAAGAGCCTCCGTGTCGATCGACATGGATCTCTTACTGACAGCTTTACAGCAGAAAGCAGTACACATCAAACTTTAAATGCCTGTATGGTTTGAGAGATACATTTTTTGCATTTAGCTCAACTTTTTAAGCTCTTCTAAATGCAAAAAAACTATTTTTTGACATTACTAACCCTTTAATTACTGGGTTTTAAGGACAGTGGCTGATTCTCGGGGCTGAGTGAGTTCCCCTGTAACTCCGACCACTTTTCTGCTAGTCCTGGTCACTCTCCTCTCTGTTCTTCCCACTCTCTATCTATTTTAAGGGAAATCCCACTTCCCCTACCGCCAGTCTCACCCACCCCAATGAAGTGCTGCCCAGTTTATGATGCAAATTACATCATTTGGACACCCCCACCCCAGACCTTAGTGGACCTCTGGAGGCTTGTGACAAGAACGTTTCCAGGTGTGCTATAGCATGCACAGGACAACAGAGACATGTCACCCTGATTTTCTCTTCTCCTTGTAAGTAGATACACATACACACAGAGCAAAGTAACATCCTGAAGTGCCAAACACACTGACACTACCCTCCCCTCAACAACAGCAGTATTAAAGGGATAGTAATACTTAAAAAGTAAAAAAAATGTATGTTGTAGGGTTTATCCCCCTGAGTAAAACAAGAGTACTCCCACTGCTGAAAGGTGTTTCATTCAAAAGTTATTAATTTTCAAAGTTGAATTTTTTAGGTGCAAAATCACAGTGGCCTGAAATTGTACAGTGGCGCTGTTGCTACATGATCCTATGGACAGCTCTGGTCCCGGGACCATAAATCTCCATAGGATGGTGTAGCAACAGCGCCACTGTACAATTTCAGGCCACTGTGATATTGCACCTAAAAAATTCTACTTTGAAAATTAATAACTTTTGAATGAAACACCTTTCAGCAGTGGGAGTACTCTTGTTTTACTCAGGGGGATAAACCCTACAGCATATTTTTTTTTACATTTTAAGTATTACTATCCCTTTAAGAGGAGAATTTTCAGTGTAGACAGCTTAAAGAGGAACTATCACCCCTATACAAGTTTGGCTCATAATTATCTTCATATAGTGATAAGCTGTAATAGTGGTTTTAATTTCTTATAAAATGTGTGCTATGGCTCAATTTTAAGTTTGATCCTGGTCCTTACTTCTGTAAAGACTGCAGTTACAGCTCTGCACTGCAGTCTATCAATCTTCCACTGCTCCCCCCTCCACGTAGCGTCTCAATCCAACCTCCTCCAGTGACAGAGGATTTCTCCATGTAAGCTGAAGTGCCAATGAGAGAGCTCCAGCTTACATGGAGAAATCCTCCATCATTGGAGGAGGCTGGAACGGGGAGCTACGCGGAGAGGGGAGCAGAGGAAGATTGACAGACTGTAGTGCAGAGCTGTACCCAGAGTCTGTCCAGAAGTAAGGGCCAGGATCATTTTTCAAGCTTAAAGGAGCAGTAAACTTTTTTTTATGAAAAAATATATATTGTAGGGATTTTCCTATTGATTAAAATAAGGGTACTCCCACTGCTGAGAGATTTAAATTTCCAGAGTTATTACAGTTTAAACCCATGTTTTTTTACATTAGCAGTGCCCTCTAGTGGTCAAGTTCTAATTAGATTTCCTGTTAGATTGTAATGGAGAGGAAAGTCAGAAAAGTCAGAGACATACAGTTCTCCATAGAATGTGATAGAAACTGCCTGTCACTTCCTGTCAGTTAGAACTATCAGGAAGTAAACACAGTAAATTCACTTCCTGTCAGTTAGAACTATCAGGAAGTAAACAGTAAATTCACTTCCTGTCAGTTAGAACTATCAGGAAGTAAACACAGTAAATTCACTTCCTTGTTATTTGAACTGCTGACAGTGATGGGAGTGACCTTGTTTTATTCAGCAGGAAATGTGCTATAAAATATGTGTTTTCATAAAAAAAGTTTACTGCTCCTTTAAAATTTAGCCATAGCACGCATTTTATAAGAAATTAAAACCCCCTTTACAGCTTATTGCTATATGAAGATAATTATGAGCCAAACTTGTATAGGGGTGATAGTTCCCCTTTAACCATTTGAGTGTTTTGCAATGCTTTGGATACTCCTCTAGCACTCAAAGGGTTAATACATAGGCTTGGGCAGGAATATCACACAAAAAATGTGTTCTTTGGACTATTTTAATTCAGAATCATATGAGTCAGACGGCCTAGCAACAGACTGCTATGATAACTCAGGGTATTAATACAGCCAAAATGTATGTTTTTGTGTTTCTCTGGTAAACAACAGAGGACACACACACAAAGAACCTGGAGCAATTCTTAGGCAAGACAAGTATACCATAGGGGACACAGGAACGTCCCCAAATTCCATTTGCTTTAAATGGGGCAGTTAGTTTCTTGAATGTGAAGCAATGGATTAGAGACCTCTCGAGTATTCAAAGGGTTAAATCACTATTTAAATCAATGTAAATATTTATTTTTCCACTGTGAAACAGATGGCAAAAATGGCTTCATATTTTTGTACATAAGGCCCCTAGGGATGTTACAGTGGACCTGTCACATATTTTTTTACATTTTTTTTTTACATACTTGAAACCATCATGCAAATCTGTCTATATGTCACATTAACCAAATGTAGAGCCCGTGTATAGTGTAGGATCCACACTTTTATTTTTGGAAAAAGTGAAAGTAAAAGTCTTCTGGTGCAGTACAGATATAATTAACATATGAAACATCAATGAAAAGTATTCATTAGCATATGCAATGTCAATGAAAAGCTTAAATAGCATATGAAACATCACTGGTACTGCATGGGTGCCTCAATTAGCATACATTAGCATACTGTACCAAGGACTAATATCTCTGTAACTGTACATCTGCTGGTCTTTTGGCTAACATGACAAATATGCATTTTTTTCTGGTTTTCAAACATGCGAGACTGAATCTAGGTGACAGGTCCACTAATCTGTCGGCATTAGACTCAAATGCTGGATAGTTAGTACCACGATCCTGTGCAAGCTTGGTTTAGCAGTGTAAGATGACTTGCTATATTTATGCACACAAGCATCAGTCACGTGCTCTCCCAACAGAATTCAGTGGGAGTCAATAATGGACAATTGTTTAAATCATTGTGACAGATATATCACAGCTCAGAACTTCCTATTAGACAGAAGAGTGAACTATTTTGGCCACCTAACTGCATGAAGGGCCACAGTTATCCTGGCATGCCCACTTCACAAAGGTGTGGGAGCTGCTACAGAAACCCCATTTCCCCTGTATCTGGCACCTTATGCATCTGTGTAATGTGGCTGATTTATTTACCATTTTATATACTGTTGCGATATCCAGTTTGGACAGTTTACCTATTTTTTTTATCCAAGGTGGAACACAGGAACCATGGGGTAACGTATCCTACTTGCCTTAAAAGGCTGTCTAGAGACAGAGACTCCCTCCCTACTCTTTACACCACCAATCCAGATCAGGTTTAAAAGTGACATCAAAGAAGATGGATCAGAACTGTTCAAGACTTAGGTTTGCTAGAGGATGGCCTGCATTGCCAGCCTTTTCCTCTCATTTCTGCTTGGCTTACCTGAAGAGGACAAAATTTCCAGCATTTAAAGTTCACAGGTCCTGTGAGTATGTCCCTGGTTCTTTGTCTAGCTGCCACGTTCACACTGTCTGTGGTAAAAGCACTTGCGTTGCACTCTGCTCCTCCTTTGTGTCTGTCCCTTTACTATCCCCCACCTCAGTTTAGTTACTTTTGGTTTTTGGGTCCGTGGTGCAATTAAGAATGGGTGTGGTGGCCATACTGGATGAGGCATAGACAGTACAGTTGTGATTTCTGCTGCACTGGGTGGATTCTGATGGACAATATGGGGCTTCTTTTTCTTCCTTTTCTTAATACAGTTAAGGGATGCTCATGGGACACCCCACCCTGAGTGCTGTGGGGCAAAGATCGGCTGTGATGGCTGGAGACCCACCTTTCCATTTTTATTTTGGAGTGAAAACAGAACTAAATTTCCCATAAGGCCTGGTTTCCCAGGAATCAGGGAACAGGAAGGGGATGTTCCATTCTTATACTGCTCCCTCTTTTTCTGAAATGTGAGTCACATGACTCTGTATCCCCCCTCCTGGCATTCTGCTTTAACCCCTTCAGGCAGATAAGTGGTTTATATTACATTGCATCCTGTTGTGTGGCTCATGCCTACCCAGACTTTAGGGATCCAACTCTTCTGTTGGACTAGACCTTGGTTTAGGAAGTGTTTCCAAAAGCTTCTTTTTGAGTCTCTCTTTCCTTTTGGTTTTTAACCCTTAGGACAGCTTTTCTTTTTGCATTTGTGTCTGTTCAGCGTGTGGTGTATTGCACTGCTGGCGGAATGAAATGGTCTAATGCCCTGCTTGTGGAATGTAATTGTATGTTGCACTGCTGGTGGCATGTAATGTATTGCTCTGCCAGTGGAATGTAATGGTGCACTGCTCTACTGGCCTTATGCAATGGTGTTTTGCTCTGGTGGTGGTGTGTAATTGTATGTTGCTCTGCTGTTGGCAAGCAATTGTGTATTGCTGGTGGAATGTAATAGTGTAATGCCTTGCTGGTGGCATGCTATTCCAAATTGCTTTTCTGGTGGCATGTAAAGGTGTATTGCTGGTGGCATATAATTGTGTAATGCCCTGCTGTTGTAATGTAGTGGTGCATTGCCCTGCTGGTGGCATGTAACATTGTATTTCTCTGCTGTTGGCATGTAACTGTGTATTGCTGGTGGCATATAATGGTGTAATGCAATGCTGGTGGAATGGATTGGTGTATTGCCATGATGGTGGAAAGTCATTGTGTATTGCTGGTGGTATATAATGTATAATGCCCTGCTGTTAGCATGTGGTGGTGTATTGCCCTGCTGGTGGCATGTAATGGTATATGGCTTTGATGGTATAAAGTAACTGTGTATTGCTGAAGACATGTGATGGTGCAATGCCCTGCTGTTAGCATGTAATGATGTATTGATTTGCAGGTAGAATGGATTGGTGTATTGCACTGATAGTGGAAAGTAATTGTGCATTGCTGGTGGTATATAAGGGTGTAATGCACTGCTGTTGGTATGTAGTGGTGTACTGCCCTGCTGGTGGCATGGATTGGTGTAGTTCTCTGCTGGTGGAAAGTATTTGTGTATTGCTGGAGTCATGTAATGGTGTAATGCCCTTCTGGTAGCATGTAATGATATATTGCTTTCCTGGTGGAATGGATTGGTGTATTGCACTGATGGTGTATTGCCCTGCTGACGCCATGTGATGGTGCATTGCTTTGGTGGTGCCATGCAATGGCGTTTTCTGCTGGTCTCATGTAACACCAGGTAAATAGTTACTGTACTTCATCATTGACCTTTCATGACCTAATCACCCCTGCCTTAACCCTTTAAGTGACAGAAGAAACCCTCTGGAAATCTGGGACAAGTGGCAGGAATGTATTCCATGGCTGGGTAGTTTCACTTACCCTCCACCCCAACCCTGTGGGTACTAGGAATGTCTCCAGTACGATGCTTGTTAGTGCAGTGGAGACATTTATGGGGACTCTTATACCTAAACATAAACAGTGTATGAAAACGCTGTGAACAGTTCCTATGTTGAGTACTATTACCCTGGTGAGCCAGTCAGAATGCAGCTGTGATACTGCTGCTTTTGGTCTTGTGAACCAGTCAGAATGCAGCTGTGAATTCACAACAGTGCCAGCAGCTTAGAAATTAGAGGAAAAACTAGTATCAACTGCCTTCTATAAAATGCAGATGCCTTGAAGGATTAAAAAGTAAAAATAGGCAAGTATCATGATTTCTTGCCTTTGTATATGCAATAGCACATTAATCCTTTGATTTAAAGAGGGGTGCGTAATGCATTGCGTATTCCTCTGGCACTCAAAGTGTTAAAGTGGAACTTTCACCTTAATTCCATCTTATATATTTGACAACTACATTAAAAACTGCCTATGTGCCGTGTTAGCCAAAAGACTAGCACCTGTGCCGCTAAGGAGATGTTTACGTTTGTTACCATATGCAAATTTTTTTCTGATTGCAGTACCAGTGGTGTTGCATATGCTAATTAAGCTACCCAGTGACACTTTATATGCTAATTAAGATTTAAGTGATGTGTGTTATGCTAATGAAATGTTGTGCAGTACCAGGAAATGTTCACTTTCACTTTGCTCAGAAAAAAAAAAAAAACTAGACATCTGCTGGAATTTTGGTTAACATGACATATAAGCAGTTTATAATGCAGTATTCAAATATGTAAACTTTAAAGTGGGCATGTGTGTGTGTTCCTGTGTTTGTGTATGCGTGTCACAGAGAGACCTACCGTCTTATTCTCTGAATATTCTATTGCCTAACATTGGCATTAGAAGCATAAATACTTTATCATCCCTATTAATAATGTAAGGAACAATTCATACACTGGCCGATGTATTCAATGAGGAAAAAGCCCCATTTCAATCAATTACACTCTTCTATGCTGCAATTTGTTTGATATAGAACGGCTCCATTTCCTTTGTGTAAGGTGTAGAAAAGAGTTAAAAATGTGTTAAAAATGTGAAGAATAATTAATAATTTCCACCAAACCATTTATCCATTTACTAGTTGAAGAGCCCGTTACACGGGCCACAGTGCCACTGCCAGCCGGTCGCGGGGCAGTCATGCGCAGTAGAGACTGCTCTCGCCGCGGCTGATACAGAGCTGGACGCTCCTTCGGAGCACCCCTCTCTGTATCAGCCACGGCACAGGCAGTCTCTACTGTGTATGACTGCGTTGTTACACACATTTTAGCGAATTATTATATAGGATAGTTACACCATAAAGTTCCAGAAGTGTATACAGCCACATCTGATAGGTGATCATCAGTCAGTGGCCTAACTATAGGGGTCGCACCTGCGACCGGCCCCGTCATTCCAGGGGCCCGGCCACCCCCTCTGCCTGGCGCCCGCAATCTCCCCCCGGCGCTCTAGTAATGCAGAGCGAGCGCTGGGAGATGACATAATCTCCCAGCGCTCTGCATTACTAAGAGGACCGCGCGGGAGCTCCAGGAAGGTAGGAGATGGGGGCATTGTGAAGATTGAGGGGCATTGTAGAAGGGGTCAGTGTGGTCGAGGGGGGCCAATGTGGTGGTGGTGGGGGCCCGTGGCACCACTTACGCCTCTGGTGGAGTGGAAAAAAATCCACAAAATCAAGAATGGAGGTGAGCTAAAGACACTTCATTTTATTAATAATGATGCAATGGCGACGATAAATAATTATTTATTTGGAGGTCAGGTGAAATGTGAAAGAACTTCAGCCTGTCAGTCTCTCCTTTCAACGTATCTTCCCTACCAGATTACCCCTTCTCCCCCTATAGTCACAACCTCGCAGTATTTAAGTGGAGGTGAGCAGTACGCGGCTTTCCATCTGTCACTGGACTACAATTCTGATAATCCGAGGGCGAAGGGTTTAGACCAACAACTGAAAGACTACAAGCTGCCTAATCCAACATACGTTTTATTCCTTTATCTATTTCTCACCATCTCAGCTATGCTGCACCTTCCATCCTCACTGCTCTTCACGCTCCAAATACGTCGGCACGTGTAGGCAAAAAAAAATGATGTCTCCATCATAAAGAGATGCATCCACCGAGCTCTAAACACTGCTTCCTGACATCAAGCAGAAGCTACGGCGCCATTTGCTGTAGGCATGTGCCACAGCAGGGAGGGGGTAAAAACAGCTATCTGGGTAACCCTTTGCGTGCCAGAGGGGTAGGCACTCAAAGGGTTAATAAAGTTGTTACATATGGTTTTCCGTTTGTCTTGTGTTGAATGTATGGAGCAGAAATGTTTTATTTTAAACATGCTGGCACTGTGTGTAGCTGAAGCCGGAGGATGGCATGAGGAGAGGAGAAGGGAACTCACCCGCAGCCGCCTGGCTGCCCTTCTGCAGTAAGCACTGCACACTGGCATGGGATTTTAAAGCATGAACGCATGAGAGACTGAGAACGCATTATGAAGCAATGTGTAAGACACAGCTGTAGACCCCAATGGGCTATGAAACAATGGCAATCCAAGAAGATTCTTAGTTGTTAGCTCTTGCTTTAGCATAACCGTAGGGACATTATAATGGCACTCAGTGCTCAGCTTTGTGCTATGCACCCCTCTAGCACTCTGCCCCTTGGTACAGCTGGGTACCTGGCAGTAAAGGGCAAGGTAGATTCCATCCATTGCACTGGCGGCATACGTTAAACTTTAACCCTTTGTGTGCCTCCGTGCTGCCTGCCATCTTCTCACAGCAGTTTTTAACAGCAGGGTTTAATGTAGTTTGTGCCATTGTAAATGCTACAATAATCCTTTCAGTGCCAGAGGGGTACGCAAAGCTTTGCAATGCATTGCGTACCACTCTGGCACTGAAAAGGTTATTGCAGCCTTTAAAATGGCACAAACTGCATTAAACTCTGTTAAAAGCAGACAATTACTGAGAAGGGAGGCAGTCATGAATGTGGCTAAGTTGATGCAGAGGAGAATTACTGAGAGGGGAGACAGTCTGGAATGTGTGTTACTCTTTGCAGAGATTTTTACAGGAAGGCCCCATGCCACTCCTGTGTAAATCACACCCTGTGAATCTTTGGAGCGATGTAAATGGTGGAGGATGCATATCTGCTACTCCTGACCACTCAGGGGTGTGTGTGTGGCATGTCTGGAGAATTGCTGGTCACATGACCAGCTTCTCCTTTATAGTATAGATATGTGTGTGTGTGTATGTATGTTCATGTATATATGTGTGTGTGTGCATGTATGTGTGTATGTCCATGTGTTTGTGTATGTACAGTATGTGTGTTCATGTATGTATACGTTTGAGTGCATGTATATATGTCTGTATGTGTGTATATGTGAATGTATGTATGTCTGTATGTGTGTGTGTATATGTGCATGTATGTATGTCTGTATGTGTATGTATGTATACATTTGTGTATGTGTATATATGTATGTGTGTTTGTGTATAGGTATATGTGTGTGAGTATGTATGTATACGTTTGTGTGTGAGTATGTATGTACACATTTGTGTGTATATATATATATATATATATATATATATATATGTATGTGTGTTTGCGTATATATGTGTGTTCTGGCAAAACCTTTAACAGAATTATTCAATCAGTCGATATCTACAGGAGTAGTTCCAGAAGACTGAAAGATAGCAAATGTAGTACCGCTTCACAAAAAAAGTAGCAGGTAAGAGTCTGGTAACTACAGACCAGTAAGTCTTACATCAGTAGTGAGAAAATTAATGGAGACTATGCTAAAGGAAAGAATTGTTGAATATTTGAATTTGAATGGCATGCAAGATACAAAACAGCATGGGTTTACAGCAGGGATATCTTGTCAAACTAACCTCACAGATTTTTTTTGACTGGGTAACTAAAATAATAGACCAAGGGGGTGCAGTAGATATAGCTTATCTAGATTTCAGTAAAGCATTTGACACTGTCCCTCAAGACTTATTAATAAATTGCAGTGTTTGGGTCTGAATACAAAAATAGTTAAATGGATAAGGCAATGGCTGAGTGACAAGAGTCAGAGAGTGTGGTAGTCAATGAAGAATATTCAGACGAAAGGAGTGTTACTAGTGGGGCACCTCATGGATCTGTACTGGGGGCCATTCTTTTTAATATTTTTATTAGTGATACTGCAAAAGGTCTTCAAGGAAAGGTATGCCTTTCTGCAGATGATACAAAGATCTGCAATAGGGTAGACATTCCAGGGGGAAAAAGCCAAATGACAAATGATTTATGTAAATTAGAAGAATGGACAAGAGTGTGGCACCTGCAGATTAATGTTGATAAATGTAAAATAATGCACTTGGGACATACAAATCCAAAGGAAAAATATACTATTTAGGGTACTGTGCTGTCAGACACAACAGAGGAAAGGGATTTGTGAGTGATTATTTCTAATGACTTAAAGGTAGGCAGGCAATGTAATAAAGCAGCAGGGAATGTAAGCAGGGTGCTGGGTTGTATAGCTAGGGGCATTAGTAGCAGAAAAAGGGAAGTAGTCATGCCACTCTACAGATCTCTAGTTAGACCTCACCTAGAGTATTGTGTACAGTACTGGAGACCCCATCTCCAGAAGGATATAGATACTCTAGAGAGAATTCAGAGAAGGGCTACTAAAATGGTGACTGGTCTACAGGAAAAGAAATATCAGGATAGACTAAAGGATCTGAACATGTATAGCTTGGAGGAGAGAGGGGGGATATGATAGACCCATTCAAATACATGAAGGGATTCAACAAAGTGCAGGATGGAAGTACATCTCAAAGGAGTAAAAGTGTTAGGTCAAGAGGTCATAGTCTAAAACTAGAGAAAGTTTTACTTCACTGAGAGGGTAGTAGATAAGTGGAATAGCCTACCAGCAGAAGTGGTAGAAGTTAATACAGTGACAGAATTTAAGCATGCATGGTATAGGCATAAAGCTGTCCTTAACAAAAGACCAAGGACAAAAAAAGTTTGAGGTTTGTACAGTAGGAAAATGTGCAGACTAGATGGGCCGAATGGTTCTTATCTGCCGTCAAATTCTATGTTTCTATGTATGTGTGTGTGTATATGTGCATGTATGTATGTCTGTATGATATGTGTATGTATGTATATATACGTTTGTGTGTATGTATATATGTATGTGTGTTTGTGTATATATGTATGTGTGTGTTGGTATATGTATATGTGTGTACTCCCACTGCTGAGAGAGGTTTTATCCACACATTATTGCATCTCAGACATTAATTAATTTTTGGTTAGGTGTAGTTACCTTCATGGCCTGAAATCTTACAGTGGTGCTGTAAACTGCACTAAAGGGCACACATTTTAAAAAGAGAATTCTAAAATTAACAGGACGATTAACCCCTATGGTGCTGTTGTTTTACCCCAGAGTTGCTTCACTTAATCCATAATATCTACTGGGGAGTATGTACGTACAAAGCTTGCTGTTATTAACCCTTTGAATGTTGGAGAGGTATCCAATGCATTGTGACGCAATGCATTGGATACCTCTCTGTCATCCAGAGACTTAAAGTCCCTGCCAGAGATGGCTTGCCGATATACACTAGAGTGATCAGACACTGACGTGCATATTCTAAAGAGCAGCTAGTGCATTAGAGGTGATCACCAGTGCGGCTGAACTGTACATTTGATCTAGTATTCTAAGAAACATGGGGACTGGTAAAAGAAAATTTCAAACTCACGACAATCCAGGACTCAAGAATTTCTACACATACAATAGCAAGATGGTTTGCAGAAGAGCCATCAAACCTCTGTGGTCTGCACAAACAAATGGAATAGATCCTGGACAGATTAATGGGCTTGGTGTGTGGTCTAGAGCGAGAGAGGACCAAGGATACAAGGCGGTAAGGAAGCAGGGACAGATGAACACTGCAGCTCCTCTTTACCATTCAGAGGGTTAATGTGAGTGCCCTACTTGGGTGAGGGGTAGGAACACTCAGTGTTATTTGGATTTATACTACAAACAGGGTAGTTTTAAGAGGCCCCAAATATAGGTCAAAGTGGAAGTATCACCTTGAATTTTCTTTACATATTTGAAAATTTCATTTAAAACTGCCTTTGTGTCAGGTTAACCAAAATTCCAACAGGTTAGGTGATATTCATGCTTTTTTATTTCTGGAAAAGTGAAAGTGAAAATTTCCTGGTACAGCACAGAGGTTCATTAGCATATGAAACCACTGAAAATCTTAATTAGCATATGACATGTCACTGAAAGGGCTTCATTAGCATATGGCGCATAATGTGAGAGGCTCTGAGAACAAACAAACAGCACACTCAGAAGCATCACGTTTTAGCTCTCTGGTGCCATTACAGAGGAGAAATCTCCACGTACATATTAGACTAATCACTCCCCAAAAGGGTGTTCCAGTTCCAAAATGACAGGCAAGTCCCCTCTGCACGGGAACACCAGTTAACCCCAGATGCACATTTCAAGCGGAACTACCACCGCTAAACAACTTGATGTTTAATAATTCCCCATCTGGCGACTAGCTGCTCAGTAGCGCTAGTCACCAGAATTATTACCTTGTTAAATAGAACTATCCATTCTTCCCGGGCTGACAGACAGGACAAAGCGCAGACATCTTTCCATAGTGACGTCTGCGCGCCTGCGCTGTCAGTCCCAGCAGGCTCTAGGAGGCGTTGTTAGGAGCCGTTTGGCTCCAAAAGGGACTGACAGGGCAGGCACGCAGACGTCACTATGGAAAGATGTCTGCGCTGTTTCCTGCCTGTCAGCCCAGGAAGAATGGAGAATTCTATTGAATAAGGTAATAATTCTGGTGACTAGCGCTACTGAGCAGATGGGGATTTATTAGACATCAAGTTGTTTAGCGGCGGTAGTTCTGCTTTCAGTCTTGTTGGGCTTCATCAGGGAGGTGCAGCTGGATTCCCTAGGCACTGAGAGCAAGGGGTCCGCATCTGGATTACCCTTCACTCTTCGGGAGACCCCCAAAGAGTATTTAAAATCCGCATACAAAATGTGAGGGGCTTCTGAGGACGAACAGATAGTACAATGGTCTGTTCTATGGCTAGTCACCCCTCAGATGCATTACATTTTAGCTCTCTAGTGCCATTACAGGGCAACATCACTAAAAAGATTAATTAGCATATGAAACTTCACTGAAAATATTAATTAGAATATGACACGTCACTAAATGTTTCATTAGCATATTAAATATCACTGATTCCGCAATTAGCCTGTACTAGCATATGGTAACAAGTATGAATATCTCATTAAAGGAACCGTCTAAAAAAAACTAGATCGCTATTTAACCCCTTAACGACCGGCCGATCAGCGCAGAGCGGTCAGTTAAGGACCACGGAGCATTTTTTTTTCTTTCTTCCACTTATGGACTCCCCGAATGGCGTGCAGCCGCGGGGGGAGCCCGAAATTCCATGACGGTTATAGTACGTCATGGGTCATTCCGTCAGATCGACCCTTGACGTACTATGACCGTCAAGGGTCGTTAAGGGGTTAAGAACACTTACTTTTACATAGATCTAAAGATATGACATGGAGAAGGCTCCCCAGTCCCTTCTGACTATGTCACTCAGCAGCTCTCTCTAGTCCGGACGGGTGCAGCGAGGGACAAACTTCAGTAAGCAAAGGAAAATCCTGCGCTCCTTCGCCAAGGTGGGCAGGATTTCCTTATACTTTCGTACTGAAGCTTGTCCATTGCTGCATCTGTCGGGTCGAATGACACCATTAGAGATTCGGTGGGAGGCAGCCAGAAGGGGCGGGCAGGAATCCTTATACATTTCATAGCTTTAGAACTACACAAAAGTAAGTGATTTTAAATAGCGCAATGTGTGTTTCTTATAAATTACACATTTCTTTACGTTGGTTGTTAGTGTGCCTGTATGCATGAGTACTTGGTCCTGAGAGAGTCTGCCAGTCGCTGATGTTCTTACCCTCTGACTTCTCTGCAGTGTATTCACTGCTGCTACCCAGAAGGGCAAGGGAGGATTATGGGGGAGCTGCTGTATGTTTGCATTTTATGATGCTCGGCATGCATTTGGCCAATCTCGCCTACTCGTGAGTAAACATGCAGATTGCCATAGGAGATGATCAAATTAGGGGCGGGCAGCCCGACTCCTGACGTGGGGGGGAGGCTTGTATAACTAACGCAGTTGAGGGCTCTATGTGGCAATGTGAATAGGAATCACCTGTGTGGCTGAGGGTAGAGAATACAAGTGGGGCAGAAGCTTGGGAAGCAGGACATTGACTTAACATGGCGGGACAACAGGATTGGGCCCCAAAATCAGGACTATCCCGTGTAAATCAGGACAGTTGGCAGCTATGTCTTTGTGGGGGAAGCAGCCATATTTACATGTTGTACTCCTGAACAGCTTCACTCCTCCCTGACCACAGGATTAAAGTGGATCCATTCTGTGAATTTGGGACTGTTTGGAAACCAAGGAGAGGCCCTCTGAAATGACATATACAACCATGCATTAAATTAGCCCTGACTACTGGTCCATATTGCTTTCATCATTATTTTATTAAGAGCTACCATTTTGTGCGTTTCCTAATCAACCAACCCATAAGCCAAGATGAGAATCTGCTAAAAGGGGATAGCAATATTTTATTTAAAAAAAAACATTAACAGTAAAGAATTTCCTGCTGAGTAAAGAAACTGTCACAAAGAGGTGAAGCTGCTGCTACTTTCCCTTTATATGGATAGCTGTAGCCTAAGACTCAGCTCTCCCATAAAGAACAATACAAGAAATGCATTTGCTTTTTGGACACCAGGTGTTGCTGGCAGTTTAATTTACAGGAAAAAACAGCTTGGGTAGTAGTGGGTGTACCCCTGTTTTATATATACAATATATTGGTGCAATTATGGAGCAAACCTTCTGCACCACAGGGTTCAAATAAACATTCCCATTGAATTAAATGGGGCTTTTAACCCCTTGAATGCTAGAAAGGTCTCCAGCGCATTGCTTCTCAATGCAATGCTAATATCTCTAGCATTCGAGGGGTTAAAGGGACAGTAATGTCCCATAAATTATGTGCAGCAAATCCTAGCTCTCAAACCTTTACGATTTGAGAGATATTCTCCGCTAAAATTCTCTCTCTCCTGATGTCAGCTGTAAAGCTGACTTTGTAGACTGTTCCAATGAAGTATTTCTTTTAAAATCAAGCTATTGCTGCTCTGCTGAAGAGCCGCCTGTCGGTCCCCAGACAGGTAACTCCTGCTGTCATCTTACAGCTGATGTCAGGAGAAGGGGACGGAGGGGGGAACTTTAGAACCAAATATCTCTCAAACCATAAAGGTTTGAGAGATGGTATTCGCAGCACAGAATTTATTTTTATTTAATCTACAAAACAAAAAAAACATTTTTATGGGACGTTAGTGTCCCTTTAACTTAAAGCCCCATTTAAATTACAGCAATGTTTCTTTGTTCCCTATGGTACAGTTGGCCTGGCCCAAAATTACTTTACTTTTTACTAAATATGACAGTTTTTTCTTTATAATAAGTATTTACTATCTCTTTATTGAGAAAGGTGAAGAAGGCGTTCAGGCAACTACTTGTTTAGACAGATTTACATTGTTTCACTATCTTCTGTACCTCCTTGTTCCCGAGACTCTACAGACCACACACCAAGGCCATCACTCTGTTCAGGATCAATTCCATGTGTGTGTGTAGGGAAAGTGGAATATGTGTTAGCTGTGTGATAGATAACAGTTACCATCTGCCTAGAGAAGGGACTTTAGGGCTTATTCATACATAGTTGATGAGGCTGACATGTGTCCATCAAGTCCAGCCCATGGCAAAACACCCCTGTAGATCCAGAGGAAGGCAAAAAAAAACAAACTTGAAGCCATTTCCAATTTAGCCCCAAGTGGGTAAAAAAAAATTCCTTCCTGACTCCAAATGGCAGTCAGATATTTCCCTGGATCAACATCCTATCTGCTTTGAAGCCATCTGTCATAATTGTCAATATTGTTCTGTGCTAGATAGGCATCCATTGCTTTTTTGAAAGCAGTTGCATTACCTGCAAACACAGCATCATGAGGCAGAGAATTCCACAGCTTTACTGCCATTACTGTAAAAAAATCCCTGCCTTTGTTTTATTCCAAAAACTCACCAATCTTAACTCTTTTAGTGCCAGAGGAGTAAGCAACGCTTTGCAAAGCAACACAATACGTGCCCCTCTGGCACTCAATGAGTTAAAGAAATGCAGTTCTGGAGAAAATAAACTGCACCACAGGGCTGAAGTGCGAACTCAGCAAATTGATTTACGATATCCAAAGTGGGAGAAATCTTAGTGCATAGGTTCTATAGAAAAACATATAGAATATTCACTCCCTCCCATGGAGTAGTAATATTGGTTTGCTCCAGAAAGCATTTCTTTAGCTTGATGAATAAGGTCCTTAAGCCCATATTTAGCAAGTTAAAGAGCCATTCTGGGGCAAACCAACTGGGCCACAGGGGGAAACACATTTTCCCCAAGTCCCCATTGATTTAAATGACCTTTTTAACCTCTTGAATGCTAGAGAGGTCTCCATAACATTGCTGGAGATGTCTCCATAACGTTGCTTCACAAGAAGGAGACCTATTATTCAAAGGTGTTAAAAACACCATTTAACCATTTTGTGCTTCTGGGTTAACCCCTTAATGACCCTTGACGGTCATAGTACATCATGGGTCGATCTGCGTTAACGACCATGACATACTATGACCGTCATGGAATTACGGGCTCCCCCCGTGGCTGCACGCCGTTGGGGGAGTCCGGAACCGGAATTGAAAAAAAAAATGCTCCATGGTCCTTAAGTGACCGCAACACGCTGATCGGCCGGTCGTTAAGGGGTTAAATCAATGGGAATTATCATTCCCCCCTTATAGTGCAGCTGCATTGTTCCAGAATTATATCCCTTTTGCTTAGTGACAATCACGTCATGAATCTCATATGTTCTCTCAGTTATTTAACGGTTTGAGTTCCAAAGGCCTGTGCAATATATTGCACACTGCTCTGGCATTCAAAGGGTTAAAGTATCACCTTAAAGCAATAGTAATAGTTCACAATAAACGGTGCTCCAATAAATCTTTCTAGTTTGTAGTCCATGTAAAGCCATCGATACTATCCGTTTTGAATTTCTTATAAAGGATACCCCTCCCTCCCCTTTTACCTACGTCATGCTGCCACTCATGCTGGTGTGGATGGAGCGCAGCAAGGGACAATCTTCAGTAAGCATAAGGAAAATCCTGCCCTCCTTCATCAACGGCAGAAGTGTTTTCCTTATACTTACTGAGTGAAGACTGTCCCTCGCTGCGAGTTGTCCAGGACCAGATTACACAACTGAGGAGAGATGGCTAAGGGTAGATAAAAGGGGAACGAGGGGGATAATTTATAATTAAATTACTCAGTAGTTACAAATCAGATAGTATTCATGCATTGGTCTACTTGGACTACAAGCTAGGCAGATTAATCTGAGTGCTGCTTATTGGGATCTATTACTATCTCTTGAAAGGATATTTATCATGTTTCAGTAAGTCTGTTCCTGGGGCTCAGTGTTGCAACGGACCAGAATTCTATGTTAATAACAGAGAAGTTGTAGAAAGTTACATCAGGCTCTTTCATGTGCAGTTGATACCTAGTCATGTGATCAGCCTAACCCGACAGCTGTGTTATATTCTGCATGGGTTACACTGTACAGAAATCAGCACTGCATTGATATTCCCATTGTTAACTCCTCTGGTCCTCAGGGAGTTAACTTGCCTTAACCCACCTGTGTTTTTGCTACAGGAGTACTGAACTTTTCTAGTATATGCAAAGGTAGACTTACCATCTCTGCAAGCTGTCTTGCTCAGGGTCAGACTGGATATTAAAGGGATATTAAAGTCTAGTAATAATAAAAGCTAATATTGTAGCTATTAAAATAATAAACTAAACAATGTTAGTCCTATCTCTCAAACCTTTATGGTTTGAGAGATATAAAAAGAGAAAGTTCCCCTCTTCCTCCTCCTTCTGTGACGTGACCTCTAAAGCCGGTTGCAGGATATTCTGGTCCCAGAACCAGACGAGGCTCTTCAGCAGAGCCGAAATAGCGTGATCGTGACACAAATATTTCATTGGAAAGGTGTACAAAGTGTGCCTGGTTTGCGAGCACACTTTGTAGACCGTTCCAATGGAGTATTTGTGTCACAATCACACTATTTCGGCTCTGCTGAAGAGCTTCGTCTGGTCGTGTGACCAGAATCTCGGGCTGGCAGCTTTACAGGTCATGTCACAAAAGGGGAGAGAAGGGGTAACTTTATCTTCGTATATCTCTCAAACCATAAAGATTTGAGAGATAGGACTAACATCATTTAGTTTATTATTTTAATAGCTTCAATATTAGCTTTAATTATTACTGGACACCCTAGGTCCAGTAAGCTCACAGCACCATTCCTCACATAACCCTCTGCCCAACACAATCACCTGTTGCCTGGCACACTTAGTGTATAGTGTACAAACAAAAGATTCTAAACCTCTTGGATGCCAGAGAGAGTTAAATAATGGCCAGTTAAAAATATATAGAGTGTTTAACAAAAATAAATAAATAAAACAAACCTGGACACAGAAAATATCGTGTGTGTCTGGTATAATTGGTCTAGCCTCATCTGTGGAAGTGGCAAACACAGTTGAACATGGTACTCAATGTAGTTGCCTATTCTGCCTAATGGATAATACAGGCCTGGTTTTGCTCCTGTAGGTGTAAAAATACATGCTGCTCAATTTCACATCAGTTTACGTCATTGTGTCTCTATAATTAGAGTGCTTCACTATGGCGTGTATCCCTTTTCCATTTAATTTTAAGCTGCGTATTACACTAGACTGGATTTACCAATAGGCAGACTAGGCACCTGTCTAATGAGCCAATTTTTTTTGCATTTAATTTTTTTATTAAATGCATGGCGACTAGCTTTAAAATAGATGTCTTACCATAAAAAATACTTGTGTCTAAAGGAATCTGTCCTGATTGGAGACTGGAACTGAGGCTAGAGCGCAGGCATCTTGTCTGTGCGCATGCGCCGTCAGTCCCTGTCTCCATAGAGTAGACTGCTTTGCACCATATGGTCACCGGAAGGGACTGACAGCGCAGGCTCAGAGACCTCACTAACCTGCCCGTCAGTCCCGAAACGGGACAAATTCCTTTAGACACAAGTATTTTTTCTTGGTAATACATATATTTTTCAAGCTAGTCGCCATGCATTTAACCCCTTCGCGTCCTGTGACGTACCTGGACCGTCATGCTGGTCCGGCACTTAAGGACCAGTGACAGTCCTGGTACGTCACGTACTATTACTCACCACGCTTCTGCAGGAGCGCGGTGAGTAATACTGTGGACTGAAGTTGATCGCTCCAAGACCGGAGCGATCTCTTTCAGTCCTTCTTTCGACGTGCCACCCCCACGTGATCAGTCATGTGGGACGGCACGTCGAACTCGTCTATCTGGTCCTTAAAGGACCAGACACCCCGGGATCGCTGGACCTTAAGGGGTTAATGAATGCATGGCGACTGGCTATTATCTGAAAGTTCCGCTTTAATTCCCAAAGAGTGATCAAATTCAATTTTTTATTAGTTCATTTGAAAACTTAACCTTTGTCATTTGTTCTCCTTGTTTGTGGGGTCAAATGAAAATTTTATTAAAAATAATGCAATGACTGCAAGCCCACGGCAGTTATTTAATGTAACACATTAGCAGTAAATGGTTCTGATCCCATCAAAAAAGCTCATTGTGTAGCATTTTCAAAGCTCTTGTTGTAATGAGACAAAGAATTGAATAGATGAAAAAAAGTGCATTACAGATGAAGACCAAAATGTTTTTTTATATAACGTGTACGTAAAGTACTTTGTTAAATCAATAAATGTGTACCAATCTTAGCTTCATACAGTAAATAACCATCAGGATATCAAACTGCAAGCTGGGTTGGGGTAACTAACTCGATTAAACAATTAGATTTTAAATAAATATTTGATTGTTTTGAGATCAAAAAAGGGTCGGTACTTTTTCAAATGCAGTGAGAAAAGAAGTGAGGCAAGACTTTAGTCCCTGTGGAAGCTGCCAATTGCAGTGTTGAAATGAATAGGGCACTTTAAGAGTTACGTTTCATACCACACCGCTCTTATTTTCTCCCTACATCGAAAAAGTGCCTGCATTTTTTTATCTCTGGCTAAAGGTGGCAGAGGGCGCTGTGGCTAGGGGCGCTTGAGATGTAATTCTAAGCCTAACAATTCATGCTGGATTGTGCAAGGCAGAATATTTAATCCTGTGTGAATTGATCCGTAACTGTTTGAGAGCCAGTAGGTTGCTTTGTTTAACACCACGTATTAACTGTTTGAATGTCAGAGAGATTGCAAAGCAATGTGTTTCGCACCCCTCTGGTGCTCAATATGAACCAATTTAGATTATACTAACTTTCCAGTGCTGTTCTGTGCAACATGTTTCAGCCTAATGATTGAAATGACACATAAGGCAGCCCCACTCCTAATGCAGATCTCATAAAATAATCAGCTGGTTTGAGGGTTCAAGAAACCAAATGAGCCCTACAACAGATGCATTTTTCATAAGCATCCTGCAGGAAAGCAGAGATTCAACTAACTTATGCCTGACATGTTATGGCAAGACAGTGTGTCACATGACTGTATTAACTATTTAGGGCTGTAATGCACATTGCAAGTCTTGGGGTGCTAAAATGCCAGGATTAAATAATATCCCTGCAAGCCACAGAACTACCACTGGTGTACCGTAGCAGGAGAAAACCCCATAAGCCCAACCAATGAATACTAAAAATAGAAACTATCAAAGGGAAATTGTACTCCAAAAATAAATGGCATTTATCTTTGGATGGAAAGTGTTCTGCAACCACTGTTCAAAACAACACCCAGTTACATGCAGGACACAACCAATTTCTTAAAAACACTGTCTGACCTTGGCTCCATCCCAATAGAAACCATTCTAGAAACTATGGATACGGAGTCACCCTACACAAACATTACACATGAAGATGGCATTGCAGCCTGCAAAGCATTCCTAGAGCAAGTGGTCTTACCCACAGAACCTGTAACCCAGCTAATACACGTCTCCTAACGCATAATTATTTCACATTTTGAGTAGACACTCTACATACAAAAGATGGGAACTGCCATAGGAATGTCAATGGCGCCACAATATGCCAAAATTTTTACTCTACCAGTCTCATGCTTTTTCTATGGCCAACATGGTAGCACCTTTTAAGTTTTATTGGAATACATGGTGTAACGGCCTGTAGGTCATTACTGGGAGGCCTTCCCAGGCCTATGGAACTGTTGGGGTAAAAAGGACAGAGATTCAAAAACTGTGTCAGCCCACACGGCCAGAGCTCCAAGAAACTAGCGGTCTTTATTTAAAAAGTAGGCCCGCCATGGATTGGCTGCTGGGGCTTGATGACGTGTACAATACCCGAAAAATAAGACTCTCTCTATGGGGCAGGTAGGCGGCCCCTTCATTGGTCTCCCCTGCCGAGGACATTTGTCTCTCCGTCTCTCATTGACTGTGGACAGGCACTACATGATTGGATTAATGTCGGACCCCCATAGGGGACAATGGCCTGGGTCCGGATTGGTCACTGTGTCTTGTCGCATCGATTCCTATTGGCTAGGATTTGGAGCGGCAAGATTAAATTATGGAAAATGCCCTTTGCTGTTTACAGTCTTTTGCTCCCATGTTTATGCTCCCATTGTATACACTGTGTATTGTGCCCATCCACCATTGTTCCCCATTGTGCCTTTCTGTATCCCATCCATTCTGTATTGTATGTCAGTTTCAGAGAGCCTGTCAAACTGAATAAAGGGTGTTACTTGTCTGGAGACTACAAGGAGTCATGTGTTGTTATTTTGAATGGTTTAAAGGGTTCCCTTTGACCCCCATTCATGAATGCTACATTCCAGGTTTCCCGGCTTGGCTGATCAACTTTAACTAGCTTCAGGATGGAGAACTCTGGCATGATGGCCCAAGACAGCACAGAGTCTTTGGTTTCCATTACACATTGTTCTAACAAAGACTGTAAGCTTTCAGGCATGATGTCACGCAGAAAACTCAGGAGTTAGATGGTACAGTTAAAAACACCTTTATTGGAATAATCAATAGAGCAGATACAGAAGAGGCAGAGGGTGACGAGAGAGGCTATTTACTCTAGCAGAAATAGGGGGCTTCCTCAATGTCAACCACACTGCTAGAGACCAGGCCGTAGCCATTGGATTCTCAGATGCCCTGGAGTATCAGAGAGGGACAAACTATCTCCCTTAACGGATGGCAACCAGGGAAACTACTGACTCACGCCTGCAGTCAGTAAGGAGTCCGTCATAGCCCCAGGCCTGGACCAGATAGGATGTATACTAGTCAGTAGGCAACACTGGGAGGATAGTTGGACAGAGCCCCAGGTCAGCACCAGATGGGATAGTCAGACAAGCCAGGGTCATACACGGAACGGGTAGTCAGCCAGAGCCACAGGTCTGCACCACATGGGATGTCCACTAGTCAGAAGGCAACACAGAGAGGACGGATGGACAGAGCCCCAGGTCAGCACCAGATCAGACAGTCAGACAAATCAGGGTCATACACAGAACGGGTAGTTAGCCAGAGCCACAGGTCTGTACCAGATGGGATGTCCACTAGGTCAGGGAGTGCACAAGAGGATAGTCAGACAGAGCCACAGGTTAGCACCAGTATGGATGGTCAGACAAGCCAGGTCATACACAGGATAACTGGAACAGGAACAGAACTGCATAGAACAACAACGTAAGGGTAACTGGCAAAGGCTCCAGTTCATGTAAATACTAAAGTCAGGAAGTAGCTAGGAGGAGACTGACTAGGTCATGCAGTATAAAGTTGAGGCCTGCGTCAATATGCAGCCTCGCGCCCGTAAGTGACGCATCTTGCCGAGATGCGTCAAGCCCCTGCAATACTCCCACATCATTCTGACCTACCGGTCTGCCTAGCCAGAGGACACGGGCGACCACTGCAGACGCTGAGCGCGCCCAGGCCCAATGCCAGAAGCTACACGTGAGGTGACGCTGAACCGTCTTTTCGTGCCATCAATTCCCACAGTCGCCCGAAGAGGCGGCGCTGGGTCTAAGGTGAGCTGTGACACAGGAACCTCACACCCAATGTTTCACTCTACAAAGCAGCTGTAACCTTGTATCGTCTAAACCCTTAAATTTTGAAATGCTGCATACACTTATGGCGCTATATAAATAAACATATTCATTCATTCATTCAAAGACTTACATACAGTGGATATAAAAAGTCTACACACCCCTGTTAAAATGCCAGGTTCTTGTGATGTTAAAGAATGAGACAAAGATAAATCATGTCAGAACTTTTTCCACCTTTAATGTGACCTATAAAGTGAACAATTCAATTGCAAAACAAACTGAAATCTTTGAGGGGGAAAAATAAAAAACTGGTTGCATAGGTGTGCACACCCTCTTATAACTGGGGATGTGGCTGTGTTCAAAATTAACCAATCACATTCCAGCTCATGTTACATAGAAGTCATTACACACCTGCCATCATTTAAAGATTAATCACAAATAAAGTTCAGCCTTCTAGAAGGATTTTCCTGACATTTGCTTAGTTGCATCTCAGAGCAAAAGCCATGGTCAGCAGAGAACTTCCAAAGCATCAGAGGGATCTCATTGCTGAAAGATATCAGTCAGGAGAAGGGTACAAAAGAATTTCCAAAGCATTAGATATACCATGGAAAACAGTAAAGACAGTCATCATCAACTGGAGGAAATATGGCACAACAGAGACATTACCAAGAACTGGACGTCCCTACAAAATTGATGAGAAGACAAGAAGAAAACTGGTCAGAGAGGCTTCCAAGAGGCCTACTGCAACATTAAAGGAACTGTAGGAATTTCTGGCAAGTACTGGCTGTGTGCTACATGTGACAACAATCTCCCGTATTCTTCATATAAATGGGCTATGGGGTAGGATGGCAAGACGGAAGCCTTTTCTTACAAAGAAAAACATCCAAGCTCGGCTAAAGTTTGCAATAACAAACATCAAGTCTCCCAGAAGTATGTGGGAAAATGTGTTATGGTCTGATGAAACCAAGGTTGAACTTTTTGGCCATAATTCCAAAAGGTACGTTTTGCGCAAAAACAACACTGCACATCATCCAAAGAACACCATACCCACAGTGAAGCATGGTGGTGGCAGCATCATGGTTTGGGGCTCTTTTTCCTCAGCTGGAACTGGGACCTTAGTCAGGGTGGAGGGAATGATGAACAGTTCCAAATAACAGGCAAAAACCTTCAAGCGTCTGTTAGAAAGCTGAAGATGAAGAGGAAGTTCAACTTTCAGCACGACAACGACCCAAAGCACACATCCAAATCCACAAAAGCATGGCTTCACCAGAAGAAGATTGACTCCAACTGAACATCTGTGGGGTGATCTGAAGAGGGCTGTGCACAGGAGATGTCCTTGCAATCTGACAGATTTGGAGCGCTTTGGCAAAGAAGAGTGGGCAAATATTGCCACGTCAAGATGTGCCATGCTAATAAACTCCTACCCAAAAAGACTGATTGCTGTAATAAAATCAAAAGGTGCTTCAACAAAGTATAAGTTTAAGGGTGTGCACACGTATGCAACCAGATTATTGTGAGTTTTTTATTTTTTATTTTCCCCCTCAACGATTTCAGTTTGTTTTGCAACTGAATTGTTCACGTTATAGGTCACATTAAAGGTGGAAAAAGTTCTGACATCATTTATCTTTGTCTCATTCTTTAACATCACAAGAACCTGGAATTTTAACAGGGGTGTGTAGACTTTTTATATCCACTGTAGGTAGTTGGTATATCAGTCAGTTAAATTTGCTTAGTGTTTCTTGTATTTTTAATTTCTGCCGTTGTCTGTAGACAGTGATTCTCATCTCCAATCCTCAGAACAGAACAACAGGTCAGGGTTTTCAGCATATCATTGATTAATCATAGGTAGTGAAATCAAATAACTAATCCACTGATTACCCACCCGTGAACAAGCAGGGATGTAAGAAAACGTGACCTGTTGATGTGTCTGAGTACTAATGCTGGGAATCACTGTTGCAGACAGACAGATATTTTCCCATCATTAGAATGTTTACATGAGCTCTTAGAATCATAAATGGCGCTATGGCTCTAGACGGCCCCACCCATGATTCTACAGGGCAGAGTAAACATTCTCAAGGCAGTAAAATGTCCCTGTTCATTTACAGATTACAGCAGAGATCAAATGTAAAAACAAAACTCTAATGACCTTATGTTCAAAAGAAAACTGGACTCATTCTAGGGCAAATCAACTGCATCAAAGAGGAGAAATAAAAATTCACATCGATTTAAATGGGGCATTTAAACCCTTTCAGTTTTAGAGGGATCTCTGCTACCCTGCCCCAGGATGACTCCAACTGTCGTTTATACTTGCAGTCCTATATAGATATTATTACTACTGGATGAAAGACAGGTGACCGTGTACATCTTTCTGTTAAACAAATTAAATGAAAATCAACCTAATAATAAACACTCAGTTACCATAATCTGGGCAGAAAATCCTTATGGCCCCTATGAATCAATTCTGTGTGTATTTCTTCTCCAAACTGAATCTTTAACCAGTACTGGACTTCATGTCCATGGAGGCAGACATGATAATTTGCACAATTCCCCTTCAAACACTGGTTCTATAAGACAGGACCTGGGGTAGTACTAGGCCCTTTAACCATTTATTGACTGCGTGGCCAGCAGTTAAGGACCACAGAGGGTTTTTTTGGGTTTTCTTAATGAAATCTATTCAGGGGTCCACGATCGATGTGGCAGGACCGTCATGGGTCCTTAACGCAAGTTTACCCGTGATGGTCCTGGCACGTCATGGGTCCTTAAGGGGTTAATGAATTGAGTGCAAGAGGGGTATCCAACTCATTGATTCTCAATGCTTCGGATACTCCTCTGGCACTCAGAGGGTTACAATGCTAAAGCCCTAGGTCTCATGCTTAAAGGAGAAGTAACAACTCCTATTAGTAACTCCCCAGCTATATTACGATGTCCAGAAAATCTTAATGACCCCTATGATTTTTGCCATGTCAGGGATCACAGTTTCTTAACTGAATCCGACAGAGTGCATGAGATCTATTAACCCTTTAAGGACCAGAACAGAATGCAACACATTGCTATGCACTGCACATTCCCCTGTCCTGAAAAGGTTAAAGGGATAGTAATACTTTGTTTTATCTTTATTTTATTTTGCAGGCATTAAAAAAACATGAAGAATGATATGTCTTATCTCTCAAACCTTTATGTTTTGAGAGATATTCACAAGCAAAGTTTCCCTCCCGTCCCTTTTACCTAGTGTAAGCCATCTCTTCTCAGATGTGGAATGCAGTCCATAGACCAGACAGATAACAGCAGGGGACAATCTTTTTCCTATGAGAACAATGAAAGCCCTGCCCCCCTTGACAAGTTTTTCAGGTTTTTCCCTTATCTTAATTGAAGATTGTCCCTCTCTGCATTCTACCTGGGCACCTCCCTTCTGATCTGGCTGAACAGTGTTACATCAGTAAAAGGGGCGGGAGGGGGATACTTTGTCATTGAATTACTCTTGTACTACAACTCACACAGAATTGAAATAACACTCTCCAAAGTCCAAATACTATGATGCTTAATTAGAGCTGCTTTTATTATGAAACATTACTATCCCTTTAAGATTACCATGTGCACTGTTCAGAGTTTGTGTCATCTGGTTCTGCTAACAACTGTCATGTCCGTCTCCACTGACAAGGTGTCCAAGACTGACAAAAGGAGCAAGGAGAAAATTCATAGAAGCTATTAGGTTTTTCTAGCTATAGGAACATAAACCTCTGTTTTTAAATCCCCAGGTTTTATTCCCAGTTTGAGGCATATCATTTAGCTAATCTCTCTTAAAGTAATGGTGAAAATGGGCTGCCCAAGTCCAAGGTATTTTGGGGAAAATTCTGGGGGTGTTATGCACTGAGGTGTGATAAAGTGGTGATAAAGTGGAGATGACTTCTCCAGTGATATCACTTCTCCAGTTCCTATGTTATTCTATGGAGCCTAAGCACTAAGATTTCTCCAGGTTTGGAGATTTTAGTGCATGGACTCCATAGAATAACATAGGAACTGGAGAAGTGATATCACTGGAGAAGTCATCTCCACTTTATCACCTCTTTATCACGCCATGCTTTGCAATGCACTGGAGACCTCTCTATCATTCAAGAGGTTAAAAAGACCAATTTAATTTAAAGGGGATGTATCAACCCTATACAAGTTAGTCTGAATAATTAGGTTATATAGAGAATATGAGTCAAAGTGTATTATTATTATTATTTAGCTCTATTTGGTCGAAACTGCAGTTATAAACACTGCCCTGCACCTACTTTCGGATAGACTGCGGTTACCTGCTCTGTACCACAGTCTGTCACTCTGCCTCTGCTTCCCTCCCTCTATCCAGCCTCCTCCAATGACAGAGGCTTTCTGCCTGTAAGCTGGAGCAGTTTCATTGGCAGAGATCAATATCTATCCAATGAAACTGCTCCTGCTTACAGGCAGAAAGTCTCCGTCATTGGAGGAGGCTGGATAGAGGGAGGGTAGAAGAGGCAGAGTGACAGACTGTGGTACAGAGCAGGTAACCTCAGTCTATCCGAAAGTAGGTGCAGGGCAGTGTTTATAACTGCAGTTTCGACCAAAGAGAGCTTAAAAATAAATAAATAAATAAATAAATATATATATATATATATATATACACACTTTTATTCATATTCACTATATAACCTAATTATTCAGGCTAACTTGTATAGGGGTGATACATCCCCTTTAACCCTATGTGATCTCCAATGCATTTCGTACCCCTATGGCACTCAAAAGGTTAACAGGGATGTTTATTTGTCCCCTATGGTGCAGTTGGTTTACTCCAGAATAACTTTAGTTTTTTATAAATACGGGCCAGGCTTCCCATCCTATATAATAATTTGCTAGGATGTTTGTCAAGATGCAGTCATGCGCAGTACTGCATTCAGCCAGTCTCTACCACGCATGATTGCATCGCATAAGTGAGGCGACGCAAGACTGCATCGCGTGGAGCAGTGAGGTAGCTTCCGCTTAACCCTTTGAGCGCCAGAGGGGTACGCAACGCACTCAAAGGGTTAACATTACCCGGACCTTGGCCAATGTACACGGGCTTTTACACTAGTAGCTTATAAGTAACCAGTTCTCTGCCAGTCTGCTGTCTAGTTTGCTGGTAGCAAAGTTGGGTGAGGTATTACGCAACCTCACGGTATTCCATGTAGGGAGAAGAGGATTTCCCATGAGCACAGGTAAAGCGCTGATATCACCCAGCTGTACAGATCTCTGTAATCTACACAGCAACCCGGGAGAGTACCAGTGAGTTATAAGCTATAAGAAGTCTGTTCCTATAGGTCCGAGGGCACAACCAGAGGTTTAACCCCTTAAGGACCAGCAGTCCAGGGAAGTTACCTTCCCTTAAGGACCGCTTTGATCCTTGCCGACGCACTGGTACACGTGACCTGTTAAGTGTACCAGCGTGACGAGTGGGGGTCTGAGAGAGAACTCTCGTGTCTTGGAGCTGTCAGTTTCAGACTCCGCTTTTAGTTACAGTGCTCCAGCAGGAGCTCTATACATATAAAAGTACGTGACATGCCAGGACAGTTGCCAGCATTGCATGCAGGGCCGGATTTACATCTCAGGAGCCTGTAGGCACAGAAATCTGAACCACCCCCCCATTGGCCATCTCCGCTGGACACCTCCACAATACTCCTAACCTCCACATTACCCCCCATCTTCATATGCCCTGACACTGCACCCCATCAGCTCCAACTTGCCCCCATCAGCTCCAACTTGCCCCCATCAGCTCCACATTGCTCCCACTTTGCCCCCCGTACCCATTTCCTACCTCCCTGGTGGTCCAGCGGCAGGAGAGATCTGTGTTTCTGCACAGACCTGTAGCTGCTGGAGCTCCCACGCTGTCTTCTCTTTAGTAATCAGAGCGCTGGGAGATGATGTCATTACCCAGCGCTCTGCGTTACTAGAGAGCCAGGGGAGCTCAGCAGCTACAGGTCTCTCAGCACAGACTTTACCATGCTGCGGCAGGATTCCCCACTTAAATAAATAAATAAATTAATTAATTAATTAATTAAAAAATCGATTTCAATGACAGGCTCCCCTCTGTGGGGTGCGCCTGTAGGCAGTTGCCTATTCTGCCTTATGACAAATCCGGCCCTGATTGCATGTGCACAGTGCTTTACAAAAGCTGTAACATCATGATAGAAATAATACAGAACTGGGTTAAGAGCATCAAGCTAAAGTGCGATCACTGCATTATTTGTAGGGGGAAGTGCAGCAAAGGGAATCATACACTCAGAAAGGGACCCTGCCCCAAGGAGCTTACTCTCTAATTAGAAATCCTGACAACATACAGAGAAAGTAGGAGGAGGATCATAAGTGCAAATACAAGGCTTAGTGAAGGAAGTGCGGAATGATTCTAATGTGACTCTTAGTGGAACAAGGAGGATATTGTTACTGAGATGCCTCCCTGAGCAGGTGAGTTTTCAGGAGATGCTTAAAAGTGATGAGTGTGGGTGATTGGTGAATGGTGATAGGGAGCGCATTCGAAAGTCGAGGGGCAGTCAGTGACTTTACTTGAACATATACTTTTTCCTATAAATAACAGAACTTCATAAACATAACATTCCATACGCTGTTTTGTTTAGCAGACTAGGGAAAGCAATTATATTTCTATTCCCCCACTTCCTGCTGTGTTTTACTCTAGAGCAGAGATGGGAGAAATATGGCCAGCACTCCACATCCAGATTACCGGCCAATTTTATTTGGCCTTTGGGTTTGACTAATATATACTGCAGAGCTACTATGCTGGGAAAATACAACTCCTGGCTTTCTGTGTAGGAAGAATGAAACATTGTATGAAACGTGCTTTGTTGTGAACTGTATGATTCTAATAGTACAGAGAGAACCAAAACGGTACATTGTCTGCGCAGCTGAACAGCTGTTAGTATATTATCAGAACCACAAGGAACAGACAGATATAAAGGATTAGTAACCCTTTATTTTAACATTACATTCTTCTGCAATACATAATATGGTACGGGCAATCAAAATGGCTACAATTTTTATATTTTTTTTAATCTTCATCTTTTTTTTTGTACACATGTTTATGTCCCGGACAGTGAGCTACCTTGATCTCAGGATGTAATACAATGTTACAGTCTCTCTGCAGCACTGAATGATGTGTGATGTAATACAATGTTACAGTCTCTCTGCAGCACTGAATGCTCTGTGTGATGTGATACAATGTTACAGTCTCTGCAGCACTGAGTGCTCTGTGATGTGATATAATGTTACAGTCTCTCTGCAGGACTGAATGATCTGTGTGATGTAATACAATGTTACAGTCTCTCTGCAGCACTGAATGCTCTGTGTGATGTAATACAATGTTACAGTCTCTCTGCAGCACTGAATGCTCTGTGTGATGTGATATAATGTTACAGTCTCTCTGCAGCACTGAATGCTCTGTGTGATGTAATACAATGTTACAGTCTCTGTGCAGCACTGAATGCTCTGTGTGATGTGATATAATGTTACAGTCTCTCTGCAGCACTGAATGCTCTGTGTGATGTAATACAATGTTACAGTCTCTCTGCAGCACTGAATGCATTGTGTGATGTGATACAATGTTACAGTCTCTCTGCAGCACTGAATGCTCTGTGTGATATAATACAATGTAATACAATGTTACAGTCTCTGCAGTACTGATTGCTCTGTGTGATGTGATACAATGTCACAGTCTCCCTGCAGTACTGAATGCTCTGTGTGATGCAATACAATGTTACAGTCTCTCTACAGCACGTAATGTTGTGTTATACGTTATTACAGTCTCTCTGAAACACTGAATGCTCTGTACGATGTAATACAATGTCACAGTCTCTCTGCAGCACTGAATGCTCTGTGTGATGTAATACAATGTCACAGTCTCTCTGCAGCACTGAATGCTCTGTGTGATGTAATACAATGTTACAGTCTGCAGCACTGAATGATCTGTGTGATGTAATACAATGTTACAGTCTGCAGTACTGAATGCTCTGTGTGATGTAATACAATGTTACAGTCTCTCTGCAGCACTGAATGCTCTGTGTGATGTAATACAATGTTACAGTCTGCAGCACTGAATGATCTGTGTGATGTAATACAATGTTACAGTCTGCAGTACTGAATCCTCTGTGTGATGTAATACAATGTTACAGTCTCTCTGCAGCACTGAATGCTCTGTGTGATGTAATACAATATCACAGTCTCTCTGCAGCACTGAATGCTCTGTGTGATGTAATACAGTGATAAAGTATCCCTGTAGCACTGAATGCTCTGTGTGATGTAATACAATGTTACAGTCTCTCTCTGCAGCACTGAATGCTTTGCGTGATGTAATACAATGTCACAGTCTCTCTGCAGTACTGAATGCTCGTATGATGTAACGTACAATGTTACAGTCTCTCTACAGCACTGAATGCTGCATGATATATTACAATCTCTGAAGCACTGAATGCTTTGTGTATGATGTAATACTGTTACTCTTTCTGCAGCACTAAATGTGCTTTGTGATGTAATACAATGTTACACTTTTTCTGGGGCACCGAATGTGTTGTGTGACATAATTCAGTGTTACAGTTTCTCTCTCTGCTGCATTGAATGCTATGTGTGACATAATGCAATGTTACACACTCTCTGCAGCACTGAATGCTCTGTGTGATGAAATATATCAGTCTCTCTGTGACACTAGATGCTCTGTGTGATGTAATACAATGTTACTGTCTCAATGCAGCACTGAATGCTCTGTGTGATTTAATGCAGTGTTATATTCTCAATGCAGCACTGAATGCTCTGTATGATGTAATGTAATATTACAGTCTCTCTGCTGCACTGAATGTTATGTGCTTTCTTTTTTTACATGATATCACTAGACCTGTTTTCATGTTCCCTGACAGGAAGCTCTCTGCAAACAGATTCAGGGAGCTAATTGTCAAGGACAAAAATGTGTAAAAGACGAAACTTAAGTTAAAATAAAAAAGTAAAAATAACAAAAGGCATATGTAATTTGACAGTATATACTATGTACTTGCACAATACATAAAGTCAAAATAAAGTTACTATCCCTTTAAACCTCAGTCAATTTGATCATATCACACACACACACACACACACACACACACACATACAATGTGTGTTGCCCCCTGAATGCATAATGAACAGAGATGTTACCAATGGACCAAAATATTTGCCCAACCTTGCACTGAGCAACCTGTGGCCCTCAGAGGCTTCTTCTGTGGGGCCCCAATCAGTTCCCTGGTATAGTGGTTCAGCGATCCCTCCATTTACACTTACACTGTTCCATGTTAACCCCTTATGTGCTACTGTTGTCTCCAATGCCTTGCAAAACAATGCTTTGGAAACCTCTCTAACCTCCCATAAGCTCTGATGGCTCTGGTGTCACCCAGTCTTGCAGGTCTCTAAGATCTGCAGGGCAATCTGTGAGTGAAAGCCTAGCCAAGCAACGGATTGCATACAATAGTTTATACAAGCACTAACAATCTGCCCGGAAGAATGCTTTCTTTAATACTATTAAATTATTCATTAGTATTTGGCATTTAATTAATTTTCTCTTCTCAACCTGGCCCTTGAGGAAGAACATTTGGACATCCCTGATTCAACCCTTCCAGGGCCAGAGCACTGTATTGCTGAGCACAGCACAGCACACAGCCCTGAAGTTCAGAGGATAAAATATCCTACACTGTTGGGAGATTATTTATTTAAAAGTCATAACAGCTCTAGATAATTCCTCTGTTTCAGTGTTTTGATAACTTTACAGTCAATGACAGAATTATCCTCAGTGAATAATGACACTGCACCACCTAGTGGTCACTTATATGGAAATGTTTTTGTTTAAAGGGCAAAAAAGATAAGATTTGTGTGTGTATGTGTGTGTGCAGTGTTCTGCTCAGTACAGCAACATAGTAAAATTGCACATTATTCATGATTTCCATTTTCAAAAACCACCCAAAAAGAAGAGTATAGTATTTTGCTCGAAAATAAGGCAAGGTTTTTTTCAGGCATTTTAGCCTGAAAAATTACCTCTCCTTATATTCGGAGTCGCCCATTATACAGGCTGCCAAATGAATGGGGAGAAAATCCCATCCAGTGGGCAGTCCAGAACATCTCCCTCCCTCTAACGTTAATCTCCAAAAAGGTAGCTGGCAGTCTTCTTGGAGTACACCCGTCCCCACGCTGAAAATGTCCTTCCAAGATCTTTCTATCAATGTTCAGACTCCATGCGCATTGATAAAAAGGTCCTGGAAGGACATTTCTGTGTCATGCCTCATCATCGTGGAGGCAGATCACTGTAGATTGTAAGCTGTCATGAGCAGGGCCCTCTGATCCTTCTGTTCTCCACATTTGATTTGTACTATTTAATACCTCTGAATGTCCATTCCTTATTGTACAGCGCTGCGTAATTAGTTGGCACTATATAAATAAAGAATAATAATAATACAAGAAGACTGCTGTGTACATTAATGAAGCTTAAAGGAGCAGTAAACTTTTTTTTATGAAAAAAATATATATTGTAGGGATTTTCCTACTGAGTAAAATAAGGGTACTCCCACTGCTGAGAGATTTATATTTCCAGAGTTATTACAGTTTAAACCCATGTTTTTTTACATTAGCAGTGCCTTCTAGTGGCCAAATTCTAATTAGATTTCCTGTTAGATTCTAATGGAGAGGAAAGTCAAAAAAGTCAGAGACATACAGTTCTCCATAGAATGTGATATAAACTGCCTGTCACTTCCTGTCAGTTAGAACTATCAGGAAGTAAACACAGTAAATGCACTTCCTGATTATTTAAACTGAGATAATTTTTGAATAAAACATCTGACAGCAGTGGGCGTGACATTGTTTTATTCAGCAGGAAAAGCTCTATAAAATACGTGTTTTCATAAAAATAAGTTTACTGCTCCTTTAAAGGTAGAGGGGAAGAGGGGAATGAGAATGTTGGGTGAGAAATTAGACAGATTCCCCAAAATAAGGTCGCCTTATATTGAGGATTTTTTTCACACCCAACATTTGAAAAGTTGGGAGGTCGCCCTGTATGCAGGCAAATACATTAATTTTAAACCCTGGAAAACCAGAGAGAGATTAACGTGTATATGTGTATGCAGAACAACACATTTACAGACACCATAAAACCAAAGGCTCTCTCCCACACAATATTATCTTGAAATCTGAGATCAAATAACATTATGCTTGATTTACTAAACAAAATGAAATGACATATCCTTGATCAACCTGGTGCAGTTTTAGCTTTGATTTTTGTCCAGGTTATGCATGATTGTTCTGCCTCATTAATTGATTCCACACCTCTACTAAAAACTGATTGGTTATAGAAGCCTAAGAAGATGGAGATGGACAGGTGATTTTCTGAACGCGTGAGTAATTGATTATACAGCTTTAGCTGACCAAGTCAGATAACAAAGTTCTGTTGAGATTAGATTCCTCAACTACTAAACCAAAAATCTCTAAAACAATTAAAGTGGAACTACCACCTGACACAATCTTTAGCTTCACTAAGTCCCCATCTGGCGACTAGCTGCTTAGTAACGCTAGTTGCCAGAATAATTACCTTATTTAATAGATTTCTGCTTTCTTCCATGGGTGACAAGCAGGACGGAGCGCGGACATCTTGCCATTGTGACATCCGCGCGCCTGCACTGTCAGTCCCAGCAGGGTCTAGGCGGAATTGCTAGGAGCCACTTGGCTCTGGCTGGGACTGACAGAGCAGGAGTGCGGACGTCACACGATTGTGTGGGGTGGTAGTTTCGCTTTAACTTGTTTATAAAACTAAAATGGATAGGCAGTTTAAATAGTTACATTTAATGAGATTAAAGACTTAAGGATATCCCTGATTAAGCACAAGCAATTTAATTAGTGGGTCATTAATTTTGATTGATTCACCTGTGCTCAAGTATGGAAATCTTTAAATCATGGCCTGTTTGCTAGGTGACCAGACGTCACACTTAACTGGGGACACATAGAAAATATGCATATTTCAGGGCTGCACTAATGAATGAATGAATATTTTTATACATTTCGCCACAATTGTACGCAGAGCTTTACAATTTAAAGGTTTGGACAATAGAAGGTGACTGTCACAGCTTACCTTGACTCCAGCATGAATACAGGCGCGAGGCTTCAAGCAGGCTGCAGGCCTCTGTTTTATCTGTTTGCTTACTGTAGTCTCCTCCTACCTACTTCCTACTTCCTCCCTCTGAGCTGCTCCTCCTACTTCCTGTGGAGGGGTTTATAAGGCAGACTGAGGACTGACTCAGATGCCCTTGCGTACTGTCGCAGGCACCCAGGAAAGCTCAGAACTCGGTACGGTACGGTACGGTACGGTACGGTACGGTACGGTCATTACATAACCGTACTGAGTTCTGAGCTTTCCTGGGTGCCCGTGACAGTGACAAGTGCTTAACAAAGTGAAACACTGTAAGTGGGGTCCCTGCTCAAAAGCTTACAATTTAAAGTGGTAAAGGGAGACATACACAGTACGTAAAGGCTAAATTTGGAATACAGGGTTTGATTTCTGGTCGGGATAGGGGAATATAAATAAGCACATTATAAGAGCCTTGAATGTAGCATGATGTGAGTGCCTTCCAGCTTGCTGAAGCCTTGTTGAAGTAAGTGTAATTTTAAGTGAGACTTGAAGACTAATTTCAAAGTAGTTCTACAAAACAAAAATAAACTGTAACAGCTGTATATATTTTATAACAAATCACGTAGATTCGCACCGCAGGTCTTAACTATAATAGATTATGACAACAAAGAGGAAAGAAAAGTTAGGAAGGTTAATAAAACCCATGTAGGAGTGCCATTTCAATCTCAAATGGCAGGAAATAGTAACCCTTCCAATACCAGTTGAGTGCTTAGAAATATAATCACCAAGGAGAACACAAGGACATTGTCAAGGAATAAGTGATATCGATCTTATTATAGATGGAGGATTCCTTGCTGGGGTCATAAGAAATAACTTTTATTGTTCATTTTAAAATTTAAAAAACAAAATTGTGACTTCTCTACAAATTACAGAAGTGATTCAAAATCCATGGTTCAGACAGTTCTATATCTGTCCCATTATAAACAGCACCACCCCTGTGTGATTAATGCTGACTAAGCTATCTTGTACCAAGATGCATCAGAGTGACTAATCTATATCAGTTCTAAGTGATGAATCCTAATGTAGTAATTAATACAGACCATTTCTCCATAAGATGATATAGAGAACGCTTCCACGCCAAGAATATCACAATGATGCTTTCTAAAATTTGTCCCTTTGGTCTTACTAACAGAGAGCTACCATACACACACACATATATATATATATATATATATATATATATATATATATATCAAATATATCTTTCAATAGAAGTGATTTCATGTATGTCTCTAATGTCAGGACCATTCATCTAATTTATAAGAATATTACATAGCCTTATATTGTATTCATAAACTGCTATAACTCATCTCTCTTAAAGTTTTTCATCTCCTAGGACTTACTAGCAGTTAGATACTACTGGAATTTAAGTGATATATGTTGGCTTAGTTAGATAATCTTAAACCATAATTCCATCCTGTAGGTCTCCCTTACTAGGAACTTTTATTGGAGATGCAATCTAATGAGAGATGAAGGACAGAATGTTGCTGATTATTAGTTCATTCGTATGGAACACAGATACTTTCCTTTCACGGATAGTTGACAGTGTATCCTATTAGTACTGGATCTGTCATCAAAAAGAATGCTGGTGCAACATACTAACAGAGCTGTATACAAAGACTGATATATTGTGAGTGGTAAGAGAAAGCACCAGGGGCTGGATTCTATTGCAGGTGCTAATTTTATCACTGCTTTTATCTCCAGGTGTCCCCATAGACTTCAATAGGAAAATGTTTGATAAAACAGGTGTTAAATAGAATCCAGCCCCTAGTGCGCTAAGGGTCTGAGAGATCTTGTACAGTAAAGATCGGGTGGTAGCTCCCTATACTTATGCCCTCACTAAACGCTATATTAGCGTATTCAGAAGTTAAAGCTGTTCTGTTGTTCACCACCAGGCCTAAACTACCAACAAGACTCTTAAAATATTAAATTCAAATTAAATCGGGTAAGTTTTTTCCTGTATTGTTCACTGCTGGCCTCCTAACTACATTAGTCACATTAATCCTATCAGTGCTAGATTTCCCTATTAGCCAATTATAATGCCAATACGATACATAGATAGGGATCTAAAGGTGCATTATTAGTTACTAAGCTGTATGATCACATTCAGTATATTAGAGGAACAAGAAACCCTGTGTAGATAAAGCTGGAGGTAGCTCCCTATGCTATTGCCTTCGTGGAACACCATAATGGCATCTCCACAATCTGGAGCTATTCTATTATCCACCACTGGACCTAAATCATCACCAAGGTTAAGCTTATGTTGTTAGTACATATGACACAGGGTGGGCATCTGGCCTAACACGTTTCACCACTGGCTGCAGCTTCTTCAGGGGCTATAGTGCGAATGATCCTCACCTTAGTGTTTTTTTATATCCCAATTTATGAGAGTGCTTATGATGTGACTTTTCACATCATTCAGTCATGATAAGTTATAGACATATCCATGATAGCTAGCCGGCAGGATTTCATCTAGTACATATACATAGCTTATTTTAACATGCATCGCATCTGAATGACGTGAAAAGTCACGTCGTAAACACTCCCACAAATTGAGATATCAAAAAACGCTAAGGTGAGCGTCATTCACACAATATATCCTCTGAAGAAGCTGCAGCCAGAAGTGAAACGCATTGGGCCAGATGCCCACCCTATGCAATTTGTATTAACAACATAAGCTTAACCTTGGTGATGATTTAGGCCCAGTGGTGGATAACAGAATAGCTCCAGATTGTGGAGATGCCATTATGGTGTTCCACGAAGGCAATAGCATAGGGAGCTACCTCCAGCTTTATCTACACAGGGTTTTTTGTACCTCTAATATATTGAATGTGATCATACAGCTTAGTAACTAATAATGCATCTTTAGATCCCTATCTATGTATCATGTTGGCATTATAATTGGCTAATAGGGGAATCTAGCACTAATAGGATTAAAGTGACTAATGTAGTTAGGAGACCAGCAGTGACCAATACGGGAAAATACTTACCAGAGTTTATTTGAATGTAATATTTTAAGAGTCTTGTTGGTAGTTAGGTCTGATGGTGGACAACAGAACAGCTCTATCTTCTTGTGAGGGCATAAGTATAGGGAGCTACCACCGAATATTTACTGTACAAGATCTCTCAGACCCTTAATGCACTAGGGGCTTTCTCTTACCACTCACAATTTATCAGTCTTTGTATACAGCTCTGTTAGTATGCTGCACCAGCATTCTTTTTGATGACAGATCCAGTACTAATAGGATACACTGTCAACTATCTGTGAAAGGAAAGTATCTGTGTTCCATACGAATGAACTAATAATCAGCAACATTCTGTCCTTCATCTCTCATTAGATTGCATCGTCAATAAAAGGAGCTAGTAAGGGAGATCTACAGGACGGAATTATGATTTAAGATGATCTAACTAAGCCAGCATATATCACTTAAATTCCAGTAGTATCTAACTGCTAGTAAGTCCTAGGAGATGAAAACCTTTAAGAGAGATGAGCTATAGTAGTTTATGAATGTAATATAAGGCTGTGTAATAGTCTTATAAATGAGCGTACATCCCTAGATGAATGGTCCTGACATTAGAGACATACATGAAATCACTTCTATTGAAAGATATATTTGATATATATGTGTATGGTAGCTCTCTGTTAGTAAGACCATAGGGACTGATTTCAGAAAGCATCAATGAGATATTCTTGGCGTGGAAGGGTTCTCTATATCATCTTATGGAGAAATGGTCTCTATTAATTACTACATTAGGATTCATCACTTAGAACTGATATAGATTAGACACTCCAATGCATCTTGGTACAAGATAGCTTAGTCAGCATTAATCACACAGGGGTGGTGCTGTTTATAACGGGACAGATATAGAACTGTGTGAACCATGGATTTTGAATCACTTCTGCAATTAGTAGAGAAGTCACAAATCTGTTTCTTAAATTTTAAAATGCATAATAAAAGTTATTTCTTATGACCCCAGCAAGGATTCCTCCATCTATAATAAGATCGCTATCACTTATTCCTTGGCAATGTCCTTGTGTTCTCCTTGGAGATTATGCTTCTAAGCACTGAACTGGTCTTGGAAGGATTGATATTTCTTCTTAACTGAGATCGAAAAGGCACTCACACATGAGTTTTATTACCCTTCCTAACTTTTCTTTCCTCTTTGTTGTCATAAATTCAAAGTAGTCCTGCAGTATGCATTGTCATATATGTATCTGTTAAAGATAAGGGGGGTGATTCACTAAACAGTGATAAAGAGGTGATAAAGTGGAGATGACGTCTCCAGTGATATCAGTTCGCCAGTCCCTGTGTTATTCTATAGAGCCTATTCACTAAGATCTCCAAAGCTGAATAAATGTTATTGCATAGGCTCTATAGAATAACATATGAATTGGAGAAGTGATAAACTGGAGAAGCCATCTCCACTCTATCATTAGTGAATCACCCCAGAGGTCTGCACAGCCTACTGTTTCCAGCCCTCGAGGACCAAACTTACACACCTGTGTAAGGCCTAATTCACATTAGCGAATTTCTTGCATGATGTTGCAGCAGCACAAGGTTGCCACTGAAAATCATCGTAGCTGAAAAAGCCACCCACATGAACTGCCCCATACAAAACAATGATGCCTAGCCAGTGAAACATATTTTTTGCAATGCTATTTCTACAACAGTCTCCATTGTGAGCAAGGCCTTAAAGAATCCTGTCCTGCTCTACAAACACATTCCATACCTCCCAACGTTTCAAATGGCCAAAGAGGGACACTAGCGTTTTAGGGGGTGTTACTGGGGGAGTGGCTGGGGGGTGGGGCATTATTGAGATTTTTTTTAGGTTATTTTATGATCTATTGACACCTCTTTGTGTAACTGAATTAATTATTTAGAGCAGGATCAAAGTATTTACGCAGACTACAGTAAGGTATAAACACATATACTGAAGTCTTAACAAGCATTAATGTTAGTTTTATTCCTCTGGAGCAAAGTAATACACACCACACAGTCTGATCTCCTAAACACAGGGATACCAGGGTGATACACTTATATACATACCACACAGTCTGATCTTCTGAACACAGGGACACCAGGGTGATACACTTATATACACACCACACAGTCTGATCTCCTAAACACAGGGACAGCAGGATGATACACTTATATACACCACACAGTCTGATCTCCTAAACACAGGGACATCAGGGTGATACACTTATATACACACCACACAGTCTGATCTCCTAAACACAGGGATACCATGGTGATACACTTATATACACACCACACAGTCTGATCTCCTAAACACAGGGACACCAGGGTGATACACTTATATACTCATAACACAGTCTGATCTTCTAAACACAGGGACACCACGGTGATACACTTATATACACACCACACAGTCTGATCTCCTAAACACAGGACACCAGGGTGATACACTTATATACACACCACACAGTCTGGTCTCCTAAACACAGGGACACCAGGGTGATACACTTATATACACACCACACAGTCTGGTCTCCTAAACACAGGGACACCAGGGTGGTAAAGAGAGACAGAGGGACATCAAAGAGGGACTTCCCTCCTAAAGAGGGACACTTGGGAGATATGACATTCTGTGATTCCGCTTTGTGTCAAGGTGAATATAGGAGTCACGGAGGCACATGTACTAAAGAAACGTGGTGTAAACCAAATGCACCATAGGGAATAAATAACAATCCCCATTAACCCCTCTGGAACTCAACGGGTTCATTTAAATGGGGTTTTTAATGCCTTGAATAGTAGAGAATTATATAATGCATTGGAGACCTAGCTAGCATTCAATTGATTAATCATTTGAATGCCAGGTGTCTAGCCAATGTATCATGAATCATTGATTGGGATACCCCTCTGGAGTCTAAAAGCCCAAATTTTAGGGAATTATAGTTTGCCCTGTATGGTGCAATTGGTTTGCTCCAGAATTGCACCACTTTTCTTTAGTACATTATGGGGGATTGTATTCATTGTTCTAATGTCTGACTAATAAGAGTTTTTTTTTTAACCCCTTACCTGTTAGAGATGGCTCCAACACGATGCTTAGCAATGTGCTAGAGTTGTTCTAAAGCAGCCCAGGGGTTAAAGAGGCAATACACAGTAATTGCCCCTTTAAACCTTTAAGGACTAGAGGGGTCTGCAAATTATTGCTCACCCATCTGATAAATAAAATATTAGAAAAACCTCTAGTTAGAGTAAACGTGTCGCCCTTAACCCTTTGAGTGCCAGAGAGGTATCCAACATATTGCAACACAATGCGTTGGATACCTCCCTGGCACTCAAAGGGTTAAACAAGTTTAGTTTGTTGTACAGAGAATTATCTGCATATACATTGCATATTGTTTTCTGTAAAATAAATCATTTTTCAGAAATTAACCTTTATTTCTATGCTAGATGGCTGTGCAACAAATATTAACCACCTGAGCACCAGAAAGACTGAACTGGATGCCAGAAAGTTGTATGTATCAAATTATTGAACTGAGTACCAGAAAGCTATGCCAATACACAGTAACCCTTTGAGTCCCATACCAAGATGTGAGACACATTAACTCTGAGGATCAAAGGGTTTCTGCACTGCATATTAATGGATTAGGCAGTGCAACTTCTAGTATCAAACTGAGTGCCAAAAGAGTTGTGTCAGCACATATTAACCCTTTGATGACTGTGGGTAATAGGCATTTCTTTGCAATGCTTTGTACAACCATCTGCTTTTCACCGCGCTGCAGAGTCCATTGGTTCTCAAAGAGTTAACAATTTCTATACCATGCAATAACCCTAATGAGCCCAACACAATATGGGATCGTAGTATCCCAGTGAGTGTCAGAGTTGTGCAACACGCATTAACCATTTCTGTGCTAGAGAGTTGATCAACAAATCTTACACCTTGAGCTCCAGAATGGTTGTGTGATACATATTAAACAGCTAAGTGCCAGATTGTTGTGCAACTTGTAGTAAGCACCTGGCTGAGTGCTAGAACATATTAACCCTTTGACTGCCAGAGGGATGAGCAATTCATAGTATCCCTGAGTGGCTAGGACTTGTGCCAGCACATATTAACCTTTTGAGTGCCAGATGTTTGCGAAACACAGTGCCCCACCAAGTGCCAGGCAGCTATGCCAGCACATATTAGCCACTTGAATGCCAGAGGGTTGTGCAACTCTTAGTGCCAGCGCACATTAACCCTTCATGTACATTCCATTGCATCTCAGTTCAGTGAACCTCCCGCTGACACTAAAAGTGTTAACAGTGGATCTACCATGCAGTAACCCCAATGAGACTTACCTAGTCGTCCATCAATGACAGTGAGGGCTATCTGATCCATCAAGACCAAAGAGAAATCCAGTTGCTGGTCTGCACAGTGCTGCCTCAGTGTCTCCAGGATACGCTTCTGAGGGTAATCCTCCAGGATGTGCCTGTCTGTGAGGAGCCACAGCTGAGGGGAGGACATTGTCACTGCTACAAAAGAGCCCAAGGGCAGCACACAGATTGCAATGAAATGTACAAGAAAATAAAAGATAATGAAAAAATGAAGCAATCAGCCAAGGTCAGTCTCTTCAAATCACAGACTCCTAACCCCTTCACTGTATTTAAAAAAACAGCTGCATTAAACCAGACTCCAGCAGCCTGGGAGGTGCATGTGCAAGCATCTAGTCACTACAACCGCACCATGCTGGACAGTCAAAAATCCTTCATGCGATCAATAAGGACGGACTGTGCAAAAAAAATCCAAAGATTATACCATTTGCGTCAGCATTTATTGGGTTAAAAAATCATAAAAGGCAAGTTCATTTGCTCTTGTGCTTATTGGCTTAGCCTGGTTATTTGCATTCTCCCCTCAGACAATACAGAGAGAGGCTCAGGGGTTGGGGTGTTGTGTTATCTGCAGCTGGTTCGAGGTCACACACACTCACGCACATACACACACGCACATGGACCCGCACACACACATGTACATACACATAGACCCACTTACACACGTACATACACACTCACACACAAGGCGCAGAGCTGCATCCACAGGGAAGGTTATTGCAATGCTGAATCCATGTATTGGCCAATCACCGGCTAGGAAGACCGACTGCCAATCAGGTGGTGGGAATGTCAGTCTTGAGAGCCTGAATTGGCCAATCGGAAAGCTCGGATGCGAGTCAGGGCGCTGAGGAAGATGCTTGCCTGCAAACAGCTGTGTCTGCATTTAACCCCTTCACTGCCGCAGGGACATTGTGACATGGGCCGCATTCGGCAAGATATAGAGGCGCAAATCTGGAGTAAACCAACTGCACAGCTAGAGAGAACTGAAAATCCACATTGAGGTACAATGGGGCTTTTAACTTCTCGAATACTAGTGAGTTCCCCAACACAAATGAGTTGCAGACCTCTTTAGTATTCAAGGGGTTAAAAGCCCCATTTAAAGTAATGGGAATTTGAGAATTGTTATCTCCCCCAAACAGGTGATAAAGTGGAGATGACCTCCAGTTTATCACTTCTCCAGTTCCTATTTTATTCTATGGAGCGTATGCACTAAGATTTTTATCACTGCTTAGTGAATCACCCCCCCCCCCCAGTTCTACTTAGTACATCAGCCTCATTGATTCATAAGTAACCTATACTGCTTTTTATAGATTTGCTAGAGGTGGGAAACAGGAGACTCTCCAGCAATTATTAGACTACAATCCCATCATCCTCAGCCTTTAGGAATGTAGGCCTGTTTTCAGTAGACATACAAATCAGGAGTAAACCAACTACACTGCAGAAGAGAAATGAAAATTCCCATTGTTTTAAAATGAGCTTTTAATCCTATATCATACCTGCTGTGAAACACATTTCAGTTTAACATTTATGTTGCTGCTGGAGAGCCACTAGCCCTCCAAACCCATCATTAAATACCAAACATCTGTTCACAAAGTTTGCAATGCATTACATGCCCTCTATCTAAGGAGTTACAGGACAGTAAAGAGTTACAACATACTCTTTAATATTGATTCAGACTTGTAATTGTTCTGTCCCTTAAAAAAAACACATACAACAACTTTGAATAAAAATGACACTTACAGCAGGGGAAAAAAAGTATTACCCATCATAATTACTGCATTAGTGAGAAATACTACTTCTGCAGAGACTGCCGGCTATACAACCGCGCTTTAGCAACATCTACACGCCTGCAACACCTCCTAGAGGAGACCGGGACTGACGGCGCAGGCGTGCAGATGTCTGTAAGCAAAGATGTCTGCGCTGTTGCCTGGCCATCAGTCTCGGCAGAAGTAGGATTTCTCATTAACGTGGTCATTATGCTGGGTAATCCTACTGTTGTTAAGCATATCGCTAGATGCATAATTGTTGGGGGAGACTTTATTTGGGGAGATAGTTCCCCTTTAATGACAATGACAAATGGTGTTTGTTCCCTCTATCGTGTGGTTTGCTGCAGAATTGCACCAGTTTTTGTCAGTACATCAGCACCAATGTGGAGCTGGAGATGAACATTTTGGGCGCAGGGCCCTCTGGCCTTTTGTATCAATTTAACCCTTTGAATGCCAGAGGGGTATGCAACGCATTGCTTCGCAATGCGTTGCATACCCCTCTGGCACTCAAAGGTTTAAGTCAGTGGTTCTCAGCCAGAGTGCCGGGGTGCCTTGGTGCGACCAGACATCCACTTTACTGTGCCCTCCTTTTCTATAAATTGAAAAGACAACAGCACTGCTACAGAAGAGTTTCCATGTAGATACAATGTTTCAAGAGATCAATCACTCACCGCCTTCTGGTCTCTTCCTCGCGGTGCTGGCTCAAAGGATTCCCTTCACCCACCATCTCCAAGCAAACAAATGTGAACCGCACTCCAACGTAGTAGATAAAACCAGTAGTAATCTCTATTACAGAGTATCAGGACAGACGTTACACATGCCACAATAGTCTCACGTGTTTCGCACCTGGGTGCTTAATCATAGACTAGAGAAGCTCCCATCATTCCAAACCTTTAAAGGGAGGTGTAACAACCCATCATTAGAATAACCAATGATGAATTTCTATAAAGTCTTTGGCAAACATGTGCGTGTTGAATTTCTGATGTATCATTATGGAAGTTGTAATGCACAGTATGTTTGTTTTTGCTATTCAGATTGTGAGACCTAAAAATATATAATTATGGATTTGTAACCCTTCTTTGAACCTATAAAATGTTAGGTGTGCCCTGAAAATTCTAGACTGTGTGTGTGCTGTGCCTTGAGCATTACACAGATTGAGAACCACTGGATGGAGTATATCATATATTTTTAAGGAGTTTGCAATAAGTTTCCTAATTGTACAGCACTGTGGAATATTCTGACATTCTTAAATGAATAACAGTAAAGGGGAACTATCACCCCTATACAAGTTTGCCTCTTAAAGGGATAGTAATGTTTCATAATAAAAGCAGCTCTAATTAATCTTCATAGTATTTGGACTTTGGAGAGTGTTATTTCAATTCTGTCAGAGTTGTAGTTCAAGAGTAACTCAATGACAAAGTATCCCCCTCCCGCCCCTTTTACTGATGTAACACTGCTCAGCCAGATCAGAAGGGAGGTGCCCAGGTAGACTGCAGAGATGGACAATCTTCAATTAAGATAAGGGAAAAACCTGAAAAACTTGTCAAGGGGGGCAGGGCTTTCATTGTTCTCATAGGAAGAAGATTGTCCCCTGCTGTTATCTGTCTGGTCTATGGACTGCATTCCACATCTGAGAAGAGATGCCTTACACTAGATAAAAGGGGTGGGAGGGGAAACTTTGCTTGTGAATATCTCTGATAAGACATATCATTCTTCATGTTTTTTTAATGCCTACAAAATAAAATAAAGATATAACAAAGTATTACTATCCCTTTAATTAACTTAATATAGCGATAACCTGTAGTATTACTCTTGTTTTGTTCCAATGGCAGAATTTAAGGAATCCTCAGTCACTGGAGGAGGTTGGGGACAGAGGACGATTGGCATGCTGCAGTGCAGAGCTGTAACTGCAGTCTATCCAGAAGTATGATACAGTATCATTTTAAAAACTTTAAATTTCACCATTGGATGTTTTGCATAACAATATTAGAGTAATGTTACAGGTTATCGCTATATTAAGTTCATTAGGAGCCAAACTTGTATAGGGGTGATAGTTCCCCTTTAATGTGGAGAAGGAGACATCCACCAGCAAAGAGAAAAGCATTCTAGGGTGGCTGTGGATGGTGGGTACCTCACTTTCCTGGGATATGGGAAAGGAACCGGGGTCCAAGAGAGATCTCCTTTCAGAAGGGAAAGGGCCATCCTTCCTACCTTAGGAGCAGGGAAGAAGAGAGAGTCCCCGATTGGTGTTATCAGTGATAGAGAGAGGACCTGCGAGTGTTCTTCCAGGTAATAACCCCTTAAAGGGATAGTAATGTTTCACAAAAACAGCAGCTCCAATTAATCTTCATAGTATTTGAGCCATAGAGAGTGTTATTTCAATACTGTCAGAGTTGTGGTTCAAGAGTAATTGAAGGATAAAGTTTCCCGTCCTGCCCCTTTTACCTAGTGTAAGCCATCTCTTCTCAGATGTGGAATCCAGTCCATAGACTAGACAGGTAACAGCAGGGGACAATCTTCTTCCTATGAGAACAATGAAAGCCCTGCCCTGCCCCTTGACACGTTTTTCAGGTTTTTCCCTTATCTTAATTGAAGATTATCCCTCTCTGCAGTCTACCTGGACACCTCCTTTCTGCTCTGGCTGAGCAGGTTACATCAGTAACTGTCATTGAATTACTTTTGAAATACAACTCTGACAGAATTGAAATAACACTCTCCAAAGTCCAAATACTATGATGATTAATTAGAGCTGCTTTTATTATGAAACATTACTATCCCTTTAAGGACCGTGAACATTTGAGGTGGATTTCACTTAAGGACGGGAGCAATTCTGACCTTTTTTACTATGTCTTTGTTCAACAGTATTTTCCCTCTAAGTACTTTATTTTACACATGAACATTATATACATTTTTTATCGCACAAATAGGGCTTTCTTTTGATACCACATTTAAATGGATAACCCACCACTTATTTTATTAAAATTAAGGAAAACAGTAAAAAAAAAGTAAAAAAACACAGTTTTTTTTTTCTCTTGTGATCATTTGGGTGCAATGGGTTAAATTTTTATGGAGACTGCATGAAAGGTATGACCGGTCAGTCATACCTACAAAATGGGCAGTTTTAAGTGGGCACTGTTCCCCCTGGGTGAAAATCCTGTCAGAGACATTGCTATGATGGGGAGGAAATGATTAATTTTTCTTTTAAACCAAATTCTCTAAAAATCTGTGTTTAAAATGTGTTTAAAAAAGGGGCCTCTATTTACCTAGATGGGAGTGAAAAATATCTAGGTGACTTTTGTGGTGATTGATATCGAATTGCAAACAACCATAGTCTCAAGCAGTATTATTATCTTATGAGAAAATTTCAAAGTCTGGGAAGAAGATATACTCCCATGTGAGAAAGTCTAGTAGGATGACATCTAATGACCTCTTCAATACATCACTGATGACACAAAAATTATCATATCTAAAATTTTTAGGTGGAGTAAGAGTGCCATCTTTAGGTTATATAGCGTTATTACTAGTGCTTTGGAATTTTTCCATAATAATATGCATGATGTCACTGCATAATGAGATGGATCTTTATCCAATCAGAGGAGATTCTGATAAGGGTAATTTTACATTATAAATATGTAAGTTTAGGGAGAAAAGGGTCTTGGGTCTTGGCTGGCTTTTTCCTCTTGGTTCCTGGCTCTTCAATTCCTGAAGTATATCTGGCTGCCTGCTAAAGAAATCCTAAGAAATCCACACTTATTGGACTGGTAACTATATATAACTTTCCTTATTTAAATGCTGCACAATTCAGAATCAAATATATATTTCTTCTATATTTGAAGAAACTTAATTTTTCTTACAATTTGTCTTAATTGGACTGGCCAACCATTTGGGATCAATTATAATAAGCTATATTAGCTGTAGTAATTCTGAATTAAGCGGAATTCATTAATTTATTGGTAAATTGTTATATTTTGCCAGATAAGTGTAATATAATTAAATAGCTTGGTTTATATATTAGTTAATATAATTCTTGGTATTTCTAGAATAAAATATTGTGTTTCTGGAAAGGTTATAATAGCTAATATTGATCTGGGGAATGCTTTGAATTAATTTATTAACCCTTTAACTGCTATTTGTCTATTTATTTTGAGGTGTTTCTTTGGATTTCTTTGTGTATGTTTTGGGTGTAAACTTTTGTACAGTGAAAAGTTTTTAAACATCTCACAAAACAAAAGAAGTAGCCATCTTGGGTGTGGCATGCTATATTTTACTAGTGATTTAACCCTTGGAGTAACCTATAGATTTTACATAGGACTGCTATAGTCATATTTGTGATATATGTTGCACAAAATTTAATATACTGTCTCGACATATATTATCGGATTGAGTCTAAGTATATTCTTGGTATAATCTATTATTGACTATATTAATTGCAATTTATACTTTTTATTCAGAAGGTACGCAATATTTGAAATCAGTACATAATTAAATTATAGTGATCTATATCTGGGATTTTATTCCAGTTAGTCTCTAAATGTGATTATTGTATATGGTATAAGGGAATTGTCAGAGGACCTGGCTTAATATTAAAACTTACTCACCTGACAATATACCTTAAACCTCAATTAGCATAGTTTATCCAGTTTCTGGGGCAGAGGTATTCATATATGCTGCTGCCAAATGTATTTTAATTAATTGTAAGGCTCAATTATCCTTTTCTATGCTGCTGAGTTCAATTATTGTTATATAATATCTCTGAATATACCTATGTGTGGTTAACCCTTTAATTGCTGGTAATCCTAATGGTGATAATTGTGGTTTGAGTTACTGTATATCTGTTGTTATTGCTGGTCACTCATTTATATCATTGTTGTTTAGACTTTTTATATAATATATTGTATTTAATAAATTATATATATTTTTGCACAAACATGCGGGATTGATTATTTTAATCAATTCTTTACTGTGAAGTAGCGTGTCAGTACCTAATATGGTGTAAAGTTCTCAAATGTAATTTTATCTATTTATGTGAAGGTATCCAACCTAATAGGTTCTCTTGTTTAACCCTTTGTTTGATATTACCTTCGACAATCCCCATGTACCTTTTTTCAACTCTATTTTCCCACTTTTTTATTGATGACATTTGGTATATAAGTGTATTACATGGCTCCACAACAATCACACTCCCAATTTTGTTAATTGACATGTTTGTTTTTTTAAACAAAATTTTTATTTTGTAAAAAAAAATTGTGTTGTGCATTAAAAAAAAAAAAAAAAAAGTTTATTTTAGCAGGTCAAAAATGGACCTGAATCCAGCCAGCCTCCAGACAGCAGTGAAGGGGTTAATACCCCCAGCTGCTGCATTTTTTTTCCACTAGGTGTCTCCTCTCTGCCTCTCTCTCCCTTACTTTGATCATAAGGGACAGAGAGGCAGAGGGGAGACACAGAGGCTTTGCATACTGTCTCAGTCATTCAGAATGCTGGTACATGTGATCGCTGCTGCAGCGATCACATGACCCAACACAAGTGAGAAGGGCTGAGACTGAAAGCTACGGTACCAGAGCGCTCAGTCTCAACTTGGAATGAATGATAGCAGCGTGCACGGAGGCACGCTGCTATCATTTAGCCCATGATGGTCTAGGACTGTCATGGGTCCTTAACAGGATTCTACCCATGACGGTCCTGGACCGTCATGGTTCGTTAAGAGGATAAAGAATCTTGGGAGTAATATTTCTGTAACACAGGGCTGTCCAAGTTCAGTCCTCAATGGCCCCCAACAGGCCAGGATGTTAGGATTTCCCTGATTAAGCACAGGTGAGTTAATCAGTGGATCATTCATTGTGACTGACTCACCTGTGCTTAAATCAGGGAAATGCTTACATCCTGGCCTGTTGGTGGCCCTTGAGGACTGAACTTGGATGGCCCTGCTGTAAGGGAAGCATTGCCATGATGATTAGTCACTGCTGCTCTTGATCAATAAAAGTTTTATAAATTTCTGAAGCAAACCTCTGGCGCCCAGTGCAGTGCTCTGACGCAATCTCATGTACTGATAAGAAAAGAAGCAATTCTGGGCCAAACCCTCCACATTGTACAGGACACATAAACACCATAACTGATTGTAATACAGTCCTTAACCCGTTCAATTCTAGAGAAGTTTCCAGCACATTGCTTTGGAGACTTCTCTAAAATTTAGAGGGCTAAAAAGACACTTTTAAAGCTGAACTATCACAAAAATTAAAGTTACCCCCAAATAATTAATCACATAACGATATGCATATCCATGCTTGTATTATCTGGAATAAGTCCAAAGTGACTGAGAAATTCAGCTTGTTCTCAGGCAGGCATCAGCACAGACATCTTGCCAAAGAGACATCTGCCTGCGTTGTCCGTCCCAGTCTCCTCTAGGAGGCGCTGCATTGTACCTTAAGGTATAGGGAGGGAATGACGGTGCAGGCGCACAGATTCCTCTACTGCAAGCTGCCTGCCTGACCGTCTCAGAACGAGTTGATTATTCCGGATAATACTAGTATGGATATATCTTTATGTGCATAATAATTTGGGGGGTACCTTTAATTTGTGCGATAGATCCCATTTAAAAGGGTTAATATTTTATTTTGATTACACATATTCTGCAGTTGCATAATATGAAAGTCCAGTTGCCTCTACTTTTTAACCCATTGAGTGCCAGAGGGGTATGCAACGCATTGCACTCAAAGGGTTAATACTTTTTTTTTCAGCTTCACCTATTTTTTAAAACTGTTGAGACCTCTTCAGCACTTAAGGGGTTAACAACTCAATTTAAATAAATGGGCGTGTTACATTCTCCACTACAATGCACATGGTTGACCCCAGACTGGCTCCAGTTTGTCTTTATACATTATTCCATAGATTAGTACATTTTTGTTACACATTGATACATAGGCCCATATGTGTTAGACCAGTGCTGGGCTCGATTTGTCTCGCTGACCAACTTGGGGCTGGATTCTATTGCATGTGCTAATTGCATCACTGCTTTTACCTCCAGGTTTCCCCATAGACTTCAATGGGAACATTTTTGATAAAGACGGTGTTAACCTTTATCTCCTGTAATAGAATCCAGTCCCTCATCTGGCCTTGAGTCTTTTGCAATCAAATAAACAGTTTTTTTTTTTCTTGAAAGGGGATCTATCACCCCTATACGTGTTTGTCTAAAACATTCGTTTATATAGCAATTAGACTGAAAACTGTTTTCGTTTAAAAAAACAAAAAACATTATTTTGCCCAAATTAAACGTCTAAAGATTATCCTGCGGTTTCCTTCCAGACAGACTGCGGTTACCAGCTCTGTACCGCAGTCTGTCACTCTTCCTCTGCTCTCCTCCCTCGATTCAGCCTCCTCCGATGGTGGAGGCTTTCTGCATGTAAGCTGGAGCGGGCTCTGGCCAATGAGATCGCTCCAGCTTACATGCAGAAAGCCTCAGTCATTGCAGGAGGCTGAATAGAGGAAGGAGAGCAGAGACAGAGTGACAGACCGCGGTACAGAGCTGGTAATCACCGTCTATCCTGAAGGAAGCATCAGGGTAAACATTAGACATTTAATTTGGGCAAAATAATTATTTTTTTAAAAAAAATGAAAACAGTTTTCGATCTAATCACTATATAAACTAACGTTTTAGACAAACATGTATAGGAGTGATAGATTCCCTTTAAAAGTAAAGCTGATAGGCAAGAGTGGATTGTCCTATTGGGGGATCTGGGTGGGCTGTGCAGTCATGGGCCTGTTGACGAGATCACAGGAGCTCACCTGACAACCCCCAAAATCTTTTATATGTGAAGGAAAAAGAGGTTTGTGTTGCAACCATCATATACCTCCATATCAGAGCTCTCTCACAGTCCTTGTTCTGCCTGCTAATGCTGAACCCTGGGATGACATCATATCCTGGCTCTCTGCATTCCCATGCCTCACAGAGACCACAAGGGTGTGCCAATATGGAGGGCTGTACCAGAGGCTGCACAGACCTCCTGCTCCCAACAATGGATCACCAGGGAAATCAAGAGAGAGGGGGAAGACTGAATGAAAAAAGCAGATGTGGAGTAGGGGAAAGGAGGGGCCAAAAAGACTAGAGACATAGGAAGGGGCTGGGAGAGAATCAGTGGGATATGGGGGGGGTCTGAGGGAAAAACATTAGGAAAGAGGAGGCAGGCATGGGGAGAGAGAGAGGAGGGGGAGACGGGGAAAAAGATGGGATGAAATAGACTGGAGTAGAAGGGGAAAGAGGAATCAGCCAAGGGGCCTGTAGATAGAAAGAAAGAGGAGTTAATAGACTGGGGGTGAGAGAAAGTGTATACAAAAAGGGCTGGAGTGAGACAGAGAGTAGGGAAAGAGAGCTGGGAGATGCTAGGATTGCTATACATCTGTTATATATATTATATATATATATGTACACACACACACTACTGGTCAAAAGTTTTACAACACCCCCATTTTTCCAGTTTTTATTGAAATTTACGCAGTTTAATATCTCAATGTACTTTGAAAATAAAGCATAAAACAAATAAACAATTAGACATTAAAAAGAAATCATGTAATCGCTTTCATTTACAAAATGTAATCTAACTTTTTGACTCATCAAAGTAGCCACCTTTTGCAGATATAACAGCCGAACACACTCGTGACATTCTTTCCGCAACGGAAATCAAATATTGTTCTGAAAGTTCTTCCCAACACTGTTGCAGAGGTTCCCACAAATGTGTTGCACTTGTAGGTTGTTTTGCTTTCACCCTTCTGTCCAGTTCATCCCAAACCAGCTTGATGGGGTTTAAATCTGGAGACTGTGATGGCCATTCCATGGTTTGAAGCCTACCATCTTGTTCTTTTCTTCTAAGGTAGTTCTGACACAGCCTGGAGGTATGTTTTGGGTTATTATCTTTCTGTAGGATGAACCCCTGACCAACTAGGCATGTACCAGAGGGTATTGCATGGCACTGCAAAATGCTGTGGTAGGAGTATTAGTTCAGGATGCCACTCACTCTGCGCAAGTCACAGACTCTGGATAAAGCAAAAGAGCCCCAGACCATAATGCTTCCTCTTCCATGTTTCACAGATGGTGTCACACACTGACGAACCATCCTTTCACCTACTCAACGGCATACAAAAACCCTGCTTGATGAACCAAAGATCTCAAATTTTGATTCATCGGTCCATAAGACCTTCTTCCAGTCTTCAGTAGTCCACTGGTGGTGCTTCATGGCCCAGGTAAGTCTCTTTCTTATTATGTCATTGTAGCAATGGCTTTCTTACTGCCACTCGACCATTCAAACCTGCAGCTCCAAGTCTTCTCTTCACAGTTGAAACGGACACTTGCTTACTTCAATTGGTGTTAAAGGGATAGTAATGTTTCATAATAAAAGCAGCTCTAATTAATCATCATAGTATTTGGACTTTGGAGAGTGTTATTTCAATTCTGTAAGCGTTGTAGTTCAAGAGTAATTCGATGACAAAGTATCCCCCTCCCGCCTCTTTTACTGATGTAACACTGTTCAGCCAGAGCAGAAGGGAGGTGCCCAGGTAGACTGCAGAGAGGGACAATCTTCAATTAAGATAAGGGAAAAACCTGAAAAGCTTGTCAAGGGGGGCAGGGCTTTCATTGTTCTCATAGGAATAAGAGTGTCCCCTTCTGTTATCTGTCTGGTCTATGGACTGCATTCCACATCTGAGAAGAGATGGCTTACACTAGGTAAAAGGGGTGGGAGGGGGAAACTTTGCTTGTGAATATCTCATAAACCATAAAGGTTTGAGAGATAAGACTTAGATTGTTCTTCATGTTTTTTTAATGCCTACAAAATAAAATAAAGTTAAAACGAAGTATTACTATCCCTTTAAGTTGTGCTTGAAGCTGTTGTGCTGTGAGCCACCTGTCAGTCAAGCTGTTGACTCTCAGAAACTTATCATCTGATTCTGTTGTGGCTTTGGGTCTGCCAGACCTCTTCCTGTCAGAATTTCCTCCAGTTTCCAAGTGCCTTTTGATGGTATAGGAAACACTTGGCTTTATTTGCAATTTCTCTAAAGGAAAGACCTACACATTTAAGGGTTATAATGGTCTGTCTGTTTTCCTTTGTTAATTGCCTTTTTTCACCATATATTACTTCCTACAGTACAATACTGTCCAAATTTTGCTTAAGAGGGTGTAGTAACATGGTCTGTTCCAACAATGCTGTTATACAGACAGAGACATTGTAAGTAATCAACAAAAGCTGGGACACCTGTAGGCATTGTTAGCATGAACTTTCAAGGATTAATTTACTTACATTGCTGCAGAACAACTGTGAGTTGTGAACCCATTACTTCTTCCCTGAAAAGGCCTTTCTGTATAACTCTGAAATTATTTTTTTCACCTCTGGCAGTTTACTGCTTACTTTTGTACCATTTCAGGTTATTCAATGGATTTGAACTGCGTAAATGGGGGGTGTTCTAAAAATTAGGTAAATACAACCTGAGATGAACAACAACACATGACATATTATACCGTGTCATGATTTATTTAACAAAAATAAAGCCAAAATGGAGAAAACACATGTGAAAAACTAAATACACCCTTACTACTTCCATTGGAATTAAAATGCTAAGTAGCAGACAGGTGCTGCTAATCAAATGCCCTTGATTAATTGATCATCAGCAAATGTGACCACATCAATAAAAGCAAAAGTTTTAGCAGTTTGCTGGTCTGGAGCATTCATGTGTGTTATCACAATGCCAAGGAGGAAAGACATCAGCAATGATCTTGGAGAAGGAATTGTTGCTGCCCATTAATCTGGGAAAGGTTATAAGGCCATTTCTAAACAATTTAAAGTCCATCATTCTACAGTGAAAAAGATTATTCAAAAGTGGAAAACATTCAAGACAGTTGCCAATCTTCCCAGGAGTGGACGTCCCAGCAAATTCACCCCAAGGTCAGACCGTGCAATGCTCAGAGACACTGCAAAAAACCCAAGAGTTACAACTCAGACTCTACAGGCCTCAGTTAGCATGTTAAAGTTACAGTACAATTATAAAAAGACTGAACAATATGGTTTGTTTGGAAGGGTTACCAGGAGAAAGCCTCTTCTCTCTAAAAAGAACATGGCCGCATGGCTTAGGTTTGCAAAGTTGCATCTGAAGAAACCACAAGACAGATGAGACCAAAGTGGAGATGTGTGGACATAATGCACAGCGCCATGTTTTGGCGAAACCAACCACAGCATATCAGCACAAACACTTCATACCAACTGTCAAGCTCGATGGTGGAGGGTTCTTGACTTGGGCTTGTTATTTAGACACAGGACCTGGGAACCTTACAGTCATTGAGTCGACCATGAACTCCTCTGTATTCCAAAGTATTCTAGAGTCATATGTGAGGTCATCTGTCCGACAGCTAAAGACAATGATCCCAAGCACACCAGCAAATCTACAGCAGAATGGCTGAAAAAGAAAAGAATCAAGGTGTTGCAATGGCCCAGTCAAAGTCCAGACGTCAACCCAATTGAGAGCTGTGCTTAAACAAAAGCCACGTTGTAAAGAAGAGTGGGACACAATTCCTCCATAACGATGTGAGAGACTGATAAAGTCACACAGAAAACGATTACTTCAAGTTATTGCTGCTAAAGGTGCTTCTACAGGCTACTGAAACATAATGTGAACTTTTCACACATGGCCTCTCCATTTTGGCGTTATTTTTTTTAAATAAATCATGACACGGTGTAATATGTCATATTTTGTTGTTCATCTGAGGTTGTATTTACCTAATTTTTAGACCTACAAAGGAACAGAAGATTGTTATTATATCCTGATATGTAAACCCATAGAATTCAAAGAGGGTGTACTTTCTTTTTCACACGTCTGTATATCTGTGTACTCACACACATGCACACATATTGGAATTCCAGCTAGTTGCCCAGTATAAAATAAAAATCTCTCGGTCTGGTATTAAACTGCAATCCTCCTCTGCTGGGGGGTTACACACATCCCTGCCAAGCCTCTCTCTTTCCCATTGCTCCATCGTGATGCAATGACATCATCACATTGCATGGAACCCACTGATGTCACTACGGGACAATGGTGATGAGAGAAGCCTTGTTGGGAAATGGGAGACCCATCAACTTCACTTTGAAAGAAAGGAAAAAATAGTCTAATAAAAATGTGTGAAAGTATGTGAGTGAGAGCATATATTTGAGTGTGTGAATGTGTATGAGTACCTAAGTGTGTGACAGTATGAGTGTGTAGATATGAAAGTGTATGTGTTTGAGTGCACACACGAGTGGAAAAATACTACTACAGCCCCACACACAGATTCTAAATCTAAATGTGGCCCCCAGACCAAAAAATGTATCCACCCCTGTGTTAGACTTTAGCCCTCTGAGTGCCAGAAAGCCATCCAAACCATTGCAATGTAATGCGTTGGATACCTCTCTGGCACTCAAAGGGTTAACACAGACTTGATAAACAGGCTTGTAATGGCATAGCGTCCAACTATCAGAATATTACAGCGAGGCTTCAGTAAACAATAGCATGAAGTTGGGACTACATTGGTAGCAATAATACACGAAATGGGAGCTGAAAACAGCAGTTAAGCTTTTATAAAATTACTAGTGTAAAAGCCCGTGTAGACGGGTCCAATGTCCTGGTGATGTTAACTGTTTGAGTGCCAGAGGGGTATGCAACGCAATGCGTTAAGAGGGTTAAGAGGCCAGTCCTACTCTGTGTCCTGCCGCAGGCGCAGTCATAAACAGCAGAGACTGCCCGAAAGCACAGAATGCTCCCAGCACAGAACACCCAGCATTCCGTGTTCCAGCATTCCGTGCTCCCAACATTCCATGCTCCCAGTATTCTGTGCTCCCAACATTCTATGCGTTCTGGCAGTCTCTACTCACATGACGGCTTCTGACAAACATTCTAGCGAATTATTATATAGGATTATATAGGATTAATAAAGTGTACCTTATTGATTGGTGGCACAATCTGGCATTTGTGCTAATTAGTTTCTGTGCTGGGCCATTATTACCATTCCTGAGAACTTCTTGGTCTGGAACCTGTGGTACTGATGAGGTGAGAGAAATGACGTGATTAGCATAAAAGGGGTGGGGCTTAATTGTGAGTGGAGGGGAGGGACTTAAAAAAAATAGCTAGAATAGCCTGGGGAAGGTGGAGAAGAGGGCAGGGAGTGGGAGGAACTCAGTGGGAGGAGCGGATGTTTCAGCAGAAATCCCCCACATCCGAAGAATCAGACTCTGCCCCGAGACCCGGTAATTCGGAGTCAAAACCGGACAGTTCCCAGCTATGATTATTACCATACACTGTGCTATGTATGAACCTATACTAGGTGCATTTCTAATAGTGCAGGGAGGGATATGAGCTATGAGGTTACCCTTTAAATGGATAGTAATGTTTCATAATAAAAGCAGCTCTAATTAATCATCATAGTATTTGGACAAAGTATCCTCCTCCCGCCCCTTTTACTGATGTAACACTGTTCAGCCAGAAAGGAGGTGTCCAGGTAGACTGCAGAGAGGGACAATCTTCAATTAAGATAAGGGAAAAACCTGAAAAGCTTGTCAAGGGGGGCAGGGCTTTCATTGTTCTCATAGGAAGAAGATTGCCCCCTTCTGTTATCTGTCCAGTCTATGGACTGCATTCCACATCTGAGAAGAGATGACTTACACTAGGTAAAAGGGGCGGGAGGGGAAACTTTGCTTGTGAATATCTCTCAAACCATAAAGGTTTGAGAGATAAGACATATCGTTCTTCATGGGTTTTTTTTAACGCCTACAAAATAGAATAAAGATAAAACGAAGTATTACTATTCCTTTAAACCCTATTTTATTATGTAAAATGATAAAATAAGGCAACAGCGGCCTATCATTAACCCTTTCAATGCTTTGCAACGTGTCAAACACCCTTTAAGCACCACTGTGGCCTTATTTATTTATTGTTTAATTGTAGCAGGCACTGAAATGAAATATCTACATGCATTTCATATCCCTTTGAAAATGAAGGGGTTAATAATTGCTAGTGTAGGTGAGGGGTAAATAGCAGGGTTGTTATTAACCCCTTTTGGTGCCAGAATGGTACGCAACGCTTTTAGCCCCCTCAGTTATCGGCTTGCAATGGTTGCCAGCATTCTGGTAAAGGAGGGGTCAATCTGTGGTCAGTATAGTTGGCTGGATGATGTATTTCTTGATGTGGTCATTGTTTGATCAGATAGGTGAGTGCAGAGGCGTAACTAGAAGCCACCGGGCCCTGGTGCAAGAATTGCCATGGAGCCCCCCCGCCCACATTGGCTCCCTCATCCACATTGCCCCTTCCACAATGCCCCCTTCATCTCCACATTGCCCCATCCACAATGCCCCCTTCATCTCCACAATGCCCCCCTTCATCTCCACAATGCCCCCTTCATCTCCACAATGCCTCTTCCACAATGCCCCCTTCATCTCCACATTGCCCCTTCATCTCATCTCCACAATGCCCCCTTCATCTCCACATTGCCCCTTCATCTCATCTCCACAATGCCCCCTTCATCTCCACATTGCCCCTTCATCTCATCTCCACAATGCCCCCTTCCATCTCCACAATTCCCCTTCCATCTCCACAATGCCCCCTTCATCTCCACATTGCCCCATCCACAATGCCCCCTTCATCTCCACAATGCCCCCCTTCATCTCCACAATGCCCCCTTCATCTCCACAATGCCCCCTTCATCTCCACATTGCCCCTTCATCTCATCTCCACAATGCCCCCTTCATCTCCACATTGCCCCTTCATCTCATCTCCACAATGCCCCCTTCCATCTCCACAATGCCCTTCCATCTCCACAATGCCCCCTTCATCTCCACAATGCCCCCTTCATCTCCACATTGCCCCATCCACAATGCCCCCTTCATCTCCACAATGCCCCCCTTCATCTCCACAATGCCCCCTTCATCTCCACATTGCCCCTTCATCTCATCTCCACATTGCCCCTTCATCTCCACATTGCCCCTTCATCTCCACAATGCCCCCCTTCATCTCCACAATGCCCCCTTCATCTCCACATTGCCCCTTCATCTCATCTCCACAATGCCCCATTCTTCTCCACATTGCCCCTTCATCTCATCTCCACAATGCCCCCTTCATCTCCACAATGCCCCTTCCATCTCCACAATGCCCCCTTCATCTCCACATTGCCCCATCCACAATGCCCCCTTCATCTCCACAATGCCCCCCTTCATCTCCACAATGCCTCTTCCACAATGCCCCCTTCATCTCCACATTGCCCCTTCATCTCATCTCCACAATGCCCCCTTCTTCTCCACATTGCCCCTTCATCTCATCTCCACAATGCCCCCTTCCATCTCCACAATGCCCCTTCCATCTCCACAATGCCCCCTTCATCTCCACAATGCCCCCTTCATCTCCACATTGCCCCTTCATCTCATGTCCACAATGCCCCCTTCATGTCCACATTGCCCCTTCATCTCATCTCCACAATGCCCCCTTCCATCTCCACAATGCCCCATCCATCTCCACAATGCCCCCTTCATCTCCACAATGCCCCTTCCACAATGCCCCCCTTCATCTCCACAATGCCCCCCTTCATCTCCACATTGCCCCTTCATCTCATCTCCACAATGCCCCCTTCCATCTCCACAATGCCCCTTCCATCTCCACAATGCCCCTTCCATCCCCACAATTTTCATATCCACAATGCCCCCCTTCATCTCCACAATGCCCCCTTCATCTCATCTCCACAATGCCCCCTTCCACAATGCCCCCTTCATCTCCACAATGTCCCCTTCCATCTCCACAATGCCTCCATCTTCACATATTCCCTACCTCCAGTCCCTGGTGGTGTAGTGGAGTGTCTTTACAGATCTGTGCCTCCTTCAGCACAGATCTCTGCAACCGGAGCTCCCGCGTGCCGCTCTAGTAGTGCAGAGGCTGGGAGATGATGTCATCTCCCAGCGCTCTGTATTACTACAGCGGCGCACCGAGTGGGAGATCAGGTAAGTGACTGCTGCGGGCGAGGGGGTCGCAGGCGGTGGCCGGGCCCCTGGAGTGATGAGCCCGGTCGCAGGTGCGACCTCTGCGACCCCTATTGTTACGCCACTGGGTGAGTGGGATGATTCATACAACCCCATTCTCCCCTGTTCACCACTAACTAAACAGAACAAGTGAATTGAGTTATAAATAGTCCTGAGGATACGCCTGACCGTGTCTGTGTGTATATACCAAGGTAGACTGTTTTCTCAGAGACTAGCTGTGATCAACAAAGCCCTGGTTTCCTTATTTCACTCCACAAAACAGATATTCTAAAATGAAAACCAATTTGCTGAAACAACAAGACAGACTCATAATATGTGAAACAAATAAACAATTAGTGCAAACTGAGCACCTTGAGCCATTGCAGGAAAATTTAATAACTTTCTCTGATGATGTCAGAGGAAGCAATCTGAGCTGTGATTGGTTGTTTGTCAGCCAATCTTATCTTAGATAACCCCTGTCAAACACATTGGCCCATAAGGATAACTGTAATGTGGGACAATTTTTGGACAATCCAACTGTAACAAAGAGGAAAAAACAGACATTTACAAGACTCCCTTTTTTTAACCCTTTTATTGCTAGAGAGGTCTCCAATGCAATGCTTTGCAATACATTGGAGACTTCAGTGCTACAGACAGACTGTAACATTGTATTACATCACACAGAGCATTCAGTGCTGAAGGGAGACTGTAACATTGTATTCATAGGCGTGCGCAGCCAATTGCATTAGGGTGTGCACCCAAAACCACAAACACACACTTGCGTTCGCGTATGTAATAAATATACACATACATATATATATATACACACATATATATATATGTGTATATGTATTACATACGTGAACGCACGTATATACATATATATATATATATATATATATATGTTTGTGTGCTAAATAAATGATTGCCCCCCATCTGCTCCATATTGCCCCCATCAAATCCATATTGCCCTCACATTGCCCCCATCAGCTCCAACTTGCCCCAACATTGCCCCCATCAGCTCTAACTTGCCCTCAACTCCAACTTGCCCCCATCAGCTCCAACTTGCCCTCACATTGCCCCCATCAGCTCCAACTTGCCCTAACATTGCCCCCATCAGCTCCAACTTGCCCTCACATTGCCCCTATCAGCTCCAACTTGCCCTAACATTGCCCCCATCAGCTCTAACTTGCCCTCAGCTCCAACTTGCCCCCATCAGCTCCAACTTGCCCTCACATTGCCCCCTTCAGCTCCAACTTGCCCCCATCAGATTCACATTGCCCCCTTCCATAATGCCCCTTCATCTCCACAATGTCCCATTCATCTCCAAATTGCCCCTTCATCCCTTACCTTCAGTCCCTGGTGGTCTAGCGGCGTGTCATGAGGGAGCTCTGTGCCTCCTTCGGCACAAAGCTGAAGCTCCCGTGCGCTGCTCTCAGTAATGCAGAGCTCTGGGAGATGATGTAATCTCCCAGCGCTCTGTATTACTACAGAGCCTGGGTCTCTCTGCAGTGTCAGGGTCACATAGACGCCGCGAGGGAGCGCTTGGTAGTGTAAATCAGCGCTCCCTCGCGGCAGATATATTTAAAAAAAAAAAAAAAATTCCAGCTTCCCTGGCCGGTGCGCACGGGGCCGATTAGGGTGTGCCTGGGCACACCCGGCACACCCCGTGCGCACGCCTATGATTGTATTATATCACACAGAGCATTCTGTGCTGCAGAGAGACTGTAACATTGTATCACATCACACAGAGCATTCAGTGCTGCAGAGAGACTGTAACATTGTATCACATCACACAAAGCATTCAGTGCTGCAGAGAGACTGTAACATTGTATCACATCACTCAGAGCATTCAGTGCTTCAGAGAGACTGTAACATTGTATTATATCACGCAGAGCATTCGGTGCTGCAGGGAGACTGTAACATTGTATTACATCACACAGAGCATTCAGTTCTGCAGAGAGACTGTAACATTGTATTACATCACACAGAGCATTCAGTGCTGCAGAGAGACTGTAACATTGTATCACATCACACAGCGCATTCAGTGCTACAGAGAGACTGTAACATTGTATTACATCACTCAGAGCATTCAGTGCTGCAGGGAGACCGTAACATTGTATTACATCACACACATACCTCCCAAGTGTCCCTCTTTAGGAGGGATAGTCCCTCTTTTTGAAACAAATCCCTCTGTCCCTCTTTCCTACCCTGGTGTCCCTCTTTTTAGAAGATCAGACTGTGTGGTGTGTATATTAGTGTATTAAATTGCTCCACAGCAATAAAACTCACAGATATGTTTGTATACACTTCAGTTTATGTGTATATAAATTAGTCTGTGTAATTAAAACACTTTGGTCTTGTTCTAAATCATTTATTCAGTTACACAAAGAGGTATCAATAGGTCACAAAATAACCTAAAAATACTCTGTAATGCCCTGCCTACTAGCCACGCCCCCAGCTACACCCCCTGAAACACAAATGTCCTTTTTGGCTATTTGAAATGTTGGGAGGTATGCACACAGAGCATTCAGTGCTGCAGAGATACTGTAACATTGTATCATATCACAGAGCATTCAGTGCTATATGGATACTTTATCATTGTATTACATCACACAGAGCATTCAGTGCTGCAGGGAGACTGTAACATTGTATTACATCACACAGAGCATTCAGTGCTGCAGGGAGACTGTAACATTGTATTACATCACACAGAGCATTCAGTGCTACAGGGAGACTTTATCATTTTATTACATCACACAGAGCATTCAGTGCTACAGGGAGACTATAACATTGGGGGTTATCACTGAGACGTGATAAAGATGTGATAAAGCAGACCTCTCTGGAAGTCAAGGGGTTAACCCTTTGAGTGCCAGAGGGTTATGCAACACATCTTCCTTGCCAGACAGGTTTCTGTTCAATAAATCATCAAAGCAGGATTTGATACAATGAGGGCAGATTCATTAACCCCTTAAGGACCGGGAAAATCTGAGGTCGATTTCACTTAAGGACCAAAGCAATTCTGACCTTTTTGACTATGTCTTTGTTCAACAGTGTTTTCCCTCTAAGTACTTTATTTTACCCATGAAAATTATATACCGTTTTTTTTTTTACACACAAATAGGGCTTTCTTTTGGTACCATAATTATATGGATAACCCACCATTTATTTTAGTAAAATTAAAAAAAACAGTATAAAAAAATTAAAAAACGCCTCTTGGGATCATTTGAGAGCACAATGGGTTAAATTTTTATGGACACTGCATGAAAGGTATGACCGGTCAGTCATACCTACAAATTCGGCAGATTTTAGTGGTCACTCCCCCCCGGGTGGAAAAACCCCATGTCTCTTTTTACCACCTCCTACTTTTTTATTGATGACATTTGGCGGTGTGAATAAATGTATTTCATGGCCCTGCAACAATCACACTTTCTGTTTTGGTAATTGATTTTTTTTTTATTTAAATAAAATTTTTGTAAAAAAAAAAATTATCTTTTTTAAAAAAAAAACAAAAAAAACAAAACAAAACATTAATTTTAGCAGGTCAAAAATGGACCTGCATTTAGCCAGCCTCCAGCACAGCAGTGAAGGGGTTAATATCCACAGCTGCTGCATATTATTTGTTCACTAGGTGTCTCCTCTCTGCGTCTCTGTCCCTTATTTTGATAGCAAGGGACAGACCGCTGAGAAGAGACACTAGAGGCAGTGTAGAACAGTGCCTCATTCATTCTTTCACAATGTTGGTACATGGGATTGCTGCTGCAGCGATCCCATGACACAGCACTTGTGAAAGTGGCTGAGATTGAAATGCTCCGGTCCCGGAGCATTCAGTCTCAGCCGGGAATTAATGATAGCAGCGTGCATGGAGGCACGCTGCTATCAGTTAACCCATGACAGTCCAGGACCGTCATGGGTCCTTAAGGCAAAACAACCCATGATGGTCCAGGACCGTCGTGGGTCGTTAAGGAGTGATAAAGTGGAGATGACTTCTCCAGTGATGTCCCTTCTCCAGTTCCTATGTTATTCTATGGAGTCAATGTACTAAGATTTCTCCAACTTTGGAGATTTTAGTGCATTGGTTCTATAGAATAACGTAGAGACTGGAGAGGTAATATCACTGGAGAAGTCATCCCCACTTTATCTTCTCTTTATTACACCTTAGTGCATCTCCCCTCATTGTATCAAATCCTGCTTTGATGACTTATTGAGCAGAAACATCTGGAAATGAAGATGTATTTCATAACCCTCTGGCACTCCATGGGTTAACCCCTTGAATGCCGGAGAGGTCTCCAGTGCATTGCTTTGCAATGCATTGGAGATCACCTTAGCATTCAATGGGTTAAAAGGCCACTTTAAAGGGATAGTAATACTTGAAAATAATTGTATTTTATATTGTAGCCCTTAAAAAAACATGAAAAATGATATGTCTTATCTCCTAAACCATAAAGGTTTGGGAGATAAGACATATCATTTTTCATGTTTTTTTAAGGGCTACAATATAAAATACAATTATTTTCAAGTATTACTATCCCTTTAATTTAACAGGAATTTGTATTTGTCACCTATGGTGCAGTTGGTTTACTCCAGAATAACTCCCATTTGCTTTTATAAATATGGGCCTAGAAGCCTTATATAGAAAGCACAAAGCGAGGAAACTATCTGCCCCACAGGGGACACACACAAAAATCCCCAAATTCCCACTCATGTCATTTGGGATCTCAGCAAACAATTCATTGATCACCTCTTAATTTACAGAAAAAAAAATATCCTATATAATAATTCGCTAAATCGTGTGTAACACCGCGACATACGCAGTAGACACTGCTGCGCGTGCGGCAGTCATGCGCAGTAGAGACTGCCCGCGCCTGATACACTGTGTGACTGCCCTGCGACCGGCTGCCAGAGGCACTGTGGCCCGTGTAACGGGCTGTTCAACTAGTATATATATATATATTCCATTTTAACTGTTTTTAAATTATTATTTAAACATTTAAACTCCTTATGGCTTTGGGTGAGGAACCTAATGGACCCCTCAGGCAAGAGTGGGGAAGTCAGAATCAGGGTCACTAACCACACTCTTGTCCTAATCCCTCTCACTTTACATTGCCTTGCAGTTCAATCTGTCAACAATGATCACTACAGGAAGGAGGGAGATGGCAAGGGAAATAGTTACATGCCCGTCTCACTAGGTGTGTGTACCTCTGTATTACTGAGCATGCCCATCTCACTAGGTGTGTGTACCTTTGTCTTACTGAGCATGCCCATCTCATTAGGTGTGTGTACCTCTGTCTTACTGAACATGTCCATCTCATTAGGTGTGTGTCTTAGTGAGCATGCCCATATCACTAGGTATAAGTATCTCTGTCTTAGTGAGCATGCCCATCTCTCTAAGTGTGTGCACCTCTGTCTTGGTGTGCATGACCATCTTACTAGGTGTGTGTGTCTCTGTCTTGGTGTACATGTCCATCTCATTAGGTGTGTGTGTGTACCTCTGTATTAGTGAGTATGCCCATCTCACTAGGTGTTTGTGTCTCTGTCTTGGTGTACATGTCCATCTCATTAGGTGTGTGTGTGTACCTCTGTATTAGTGAGTATGCCCATCTCACTAGGTGTGTGTGTCTCTCTCTCTCTTGGTGTGCATATCCATCTCACTAGGTGTGTGTATATGTCTTGGTGTGCATGCCCATCTCACTAGGTGTGTATATATGTCTTGGTGTGCATGTCCATCTCAGTAGGTGTGCATAACTGTATTAGTGAGTACGCCCATCTCACTAGGTGTGTGTGTGTGTCTCTGTCTTGGTGTGCATGCCCATCTCACTAGGTGTGTGTGTCTCTGTCTTGGTGTGCATGTCCGTCTCACTAGGTGTGTGTGTGTGTCTCTGTCTTTGTGTGCATGTCCATCTCACTAGATGTGTGTGTGTCTCTCTCTTTGTGTGCATGTCCATCTCACTAGGCGTGTGTGTGTCTGTCTTGGTGTGCATGTCCATCTCACTAGCTGTGTGTGCGTCTCTGTCTTGGTGTGCATGTCCATCTCACTAGGTTTGTGTGTGTCTCTGTCTTGGTGTGCATGTCCATCTCACTAGGTGTGTGTGTGTGTCTCTGTCTTGGTGTACATGTCCATCTCACTAGGTGTGTGTGTCTCTGTCTTGGAGTGCATGTCCATCTCACTAGGTGTGTGTGTGTGTCTCTGTCTTGGAGTGCATGTCCATCTCACTAGGTGTGTGTGTGTGTCTCTGTCTTGGTGTGCATGTCCATCTCACTAGATGTGTGTGTGTCTCTGTCTTGGAGTGCATGTCCATCTCACTAGGTGTGTGTGTGTGTCTCTGTCTTGGTGTGCATGTCCATCTCACTAGATGTGTGTGTGTCTCTGTCTTGGTGTACATGTCCATCTCACTAGGAGTGCCTACCTCTGTATTAGTGAGCATGCACATCTCAATATGTGTGTGTACCTCTGTATTAGTGAGCATGCACATCTCACTAGGTATGTTTACCTCTGTATTAGTGAGCATGCCCATCTCAATATGTGTGTGTACCTCTGCCTTGGTGTGCATGCCCAACTCACTAGGGATGTGTCTCTATCTTGGTGTGGATGTCAGCCTCACTAGGTGTGTATCTCTGTCTTAGTGAGCATGGCCATATCACTAGGTGTGTGTATCTCTGTCTTGGTGTACATGTACATCTCACTAGGTGTGTGTACCTTTGTCTTAATGTACATGCCTATCTCACTATGTGTGTGTGCCTTTGTCTTAGTGCACATGTCCATTTCACTAGGTGTGTGTGTACCTTTGTCTTAGGAAACATACCCATCTCACTTGGTGTGTTCTATCTTGGAGTGCATGTCCATCTCACTAGGTGTGTGTGTGTGTCTGTCTTGGTGTGCATGTCCATCTCACTAGGTGTGTGTGTGTCTCTGTCTTGGTGTGCATGTCCATCTCACTAGGTGTGTGTGTGCGCCTCTGTTGCATGTCCATCTCACTAGGTGTGTGTGTGCCTCTGTCTTGGTGTGCATGTCCATCTCACTAGGGGTGTGTGTACCTCTGTATTAGTGAGCATGCCCATCTCAATATGTGTGTGTACCTCTGCCTTGGTGTGCATGCCCAACTCACTAGGGATGTGTCTCTATCTTGGTGTGGATGTCAGCCTCGGTAGGTGTGCATTCCTCTGTCTTGGTGTACATGTACATCTCACTAGGTGTGTGTACCTTTGTCTTAATGTACATGCCTATCTCACTAGGTGTGTGTGCCTTCATCTTAGTGCACATGTTCATTTCACTAGGTGTGTGTACATTTGTCTTAAGGTACATACCCATCTCACTTGGTGTGTTCTATCTTGGAGTGCATGTCCATCTCACTAGGTGTGTGTGTGTGTCTCTGTCTTGGTGTGCATGTCCATATCACTAGGTGTGTATACCGCTGTCTTGGTGAACATGTCCATCTCTCTAGATCTGTGTGTACCTCTGTCTTGGTGAGCATGCCCATCTCACTAGATGTGAGTTCCTCTGTCTTGTTGTGCATGTCCATCTCACTAGATGTGTGTGCGCCTCTGTTCTTGATGTACATCTCCATTACAATAGGTTTGCATTTGCCTCAAGGGAATCATTTGATACATTGGAGGTCTCTCTAGCATTAAATAGGTTAAATCCAATTTAACTGAATGAGGACTTTTATTTTTCCAAGGTGATGAAATGTATCTGCACCAAAATGATTCAGTTATTCTTTTAAACATAAGGCCCATTCAAGGTGACCAGGTAACCTTTTAAATCAGGGCTGCTTATAAAATACACACACACATGGGCATCTGGAGTGCCCCCCCTACACTTACCCCCTCCATAAAAACATATGGGCTGGCCTGGGGGTCATGTTATGGCTTTGCACCCCCCCTTAAAAATTTCTGTGGGTGCCCTGTACACACACACATAGCAGGACAGCACTGATTCCTGTGCAGACCAACAGAAAGAAGGAATCTGAAACTTTCCCACTAGAGAGGTTATCTCCTCTTTAGGACATTTCAGTGCATCTACCCCTGGAGCAATTCTTGTGAAAGCCAAGTGCATCATATCAGACACACAATAATAATTATAATTGATTTAAAGATAGTAATGTCTCAAGCAAAATGCAGCTCCGATTCGTCTACTATTCTTCATACTATTTGTCCCATGTGGATAAAATATCGCATACTAAACAGTGTGCGGCTAGAAGCCGCATTAATCATGTTGCCGTGATGAAAAGGGAGACATGAGAATCTCACCCTGCATATAAGTGCGAGATTCTCATGTTGCATTTTTAAACAGGCACTTCAACCCAACCCTGCAGCATCAAGGTTATTGCCAGCATAGAGAAGTATAGACGTGTGCCTCAGTGTGTCTCATTAATGAAAACAAAAGCTGCCCAAAAACACATATGCATATTAAGCCTTTCAGCACAGAAAGGGTTAATAAAAAGAATACAAGAAACAGACTACCATTCTTTCAAGTTGTACCAGCGTGCGTCTGTTTTTTGTATTTTTTTTAAGCCTTTCTGTGCCGAAAGGGTTAAAACGAATTTGTTTTAATGGACAGCTTTAGTTTTCATTAATTACAGAGGCACCCATTTATACTTCTGTTTGCTGGCAATAACCTGGATGCTGCGGGGTGGGGTTGAAGCTCCATTTACAGATGCAACATGAGAATCTCGTGCTTATATGCAGGGAGAGATTCTCATGTCGCCCTTTTCATCACGGTGACACGCCTAATCCGGCTTCTAGCTGCACGCTGATTAGAATGCAATATTTTAAAGGATACCGTTCCATGTAGAGCTGTATTTCAACATTATCAGTCTTGTAGTTCAGTATCAATTGAACAAAAAAGTATCCCCCTCCTGCCCCTTTTAGCCCCCTCCCATCTGATGTGGAATCCGGTCGCTTGACCAGACAGCTCGCAGCAAGGGGTAATCTGCTTGCTGTGAGCACAAGGAAAACCCTGCCCCCCTTGATGAAGGGGGGACGGTTTTCCCTTGCGCTCACAGTAGATTGTTCCTTGCTGTACTCCATCCAACTGGTTTGGGGAGCAGCGTGACGTAAGCAAAAGGGGCAGGAGGGGGATATTTTCTCATTCAGTTTCTGTTGAACTATAAGACTGATAGTACTGAAATACAGCTCAACATGAGACAAATAGTATAAAGAAGAATTGGAGCTCTATTTTGTTTGAGGCATTACTATCCCTTTAAATGGATCTTTTAACCCCTTAAATGCTAGGGAGGTCTGGTGGAAACCTCTAACATTAAAAGGGTTAAATGACAAATTTAACCCTCTGAGTGCCAGATTGGTATCCACTGTATTGCAACGGAATGCTTTGGATACCTGTCTGACACTCAGTGGTTTAAAGGAGGGCTAGGACTCTTAATTTACTATGGCCAAATAGTCCAATGGTCAGCCCCATGGCCTGTTTTGCTCTGTTTTGCTCTTGCCCTTTTGTTTAGGAGATAATAATTCAAGTCAGTCCCTGATGCCATGTCCATGAAGAGAGATATGATGCCCGTTGCCAACATGAACACAGCGTGCACGCCTTCACCCTTTGAGTGCCATAGGGGTAACTCCCCTCTGGCACTCAAAGGGTTATGAACCAGAGGGTGTGTGCAACACATTTTGAATCAAAACGCTGAACACATCTCTGCTCCTTCAAGGGTTAAGATTACCATTTGCAATGAACAGAGACTGAGGTACTACTTCCAAATGTCATGTCTGTATTCAAGGACAATTCCAGAACGGACTGAAGAGGTTATGTCATAATATAAGGGCAGAAAATCCATAGGAGCCATTATGATTTTTCTTGCTGTAGTAAGCATACCTGGGAACTCTCAGGGTTTGACCCTGAGACTCAGGGTTTTGGCCGAAATCTCAGAGTCTCAGGGTGAAGTGCCAAAATCTCAGGGTGAGAGAGAGTTCAGTGCCACCTGTTATATATTCTGCTCCTAACTGCTTCTTTAGTCTCTGAATTGGTGCCACTTGTACCAGAAAGGCAGAGGACGAAGTCCTGCTTGATTTGTGTGTGTTCATGCAGTGATATCTGTAGGTTTTGTGTCTTAATCCAAAAACTCCAAAAACATACTGATAGGTGAATTTAGATTGTGAGCCCCAATGGGGACAGGAACCAATATGAGTGTAAAGCGCTGCGGAATCTGTGTGCGCTATATAAATAAAGGATTATTATTATTAATGGCTCCTTGAATGCTTATTGGAGCGAATGTCAATTACAGAGATCAGGGATATATCGCGGATAATCTATATTATGGGAAATTTAAGGGTTAATATTTACACAATCTCAGGGTTAGCTCAATTTGAAAGTTCCCAGGTATGCTAGTAAGGCAAGTGTGAGTGTTATTTGGATGTGCTACTTCTGCTTCAAATCAGTAGGATTTTTGCTAACATTCTATGAATTAGAATTTCCATGTGAGTTGGTATCTTTATTTGTCGCAGAATTACTCATGTATACGGTTCTTATACAGAGAATAAAGACAGCTCCATTCGTATTGCTGTTACAGGACACCAGCCCGTCTCCTCTCTCCCGTAGCCCAGTAGCTGCCTTGCGCCTCTGCAGTAAAATCTCCCTGACAGGAGGGTGCGGCCCCTTGTCTACCGCTGGGGCCTTTGTAATATGCTATCCATAAAGATTTCACATTTTGAATATATAATTTCCCCCTTCCCTCGTGAAGGGTCGACGGGAGTTGTAGTTTTCTAATCCCCCTGCATTTGTTCCTCTCCTGGCCGACACGTCTGGACCGCACGGAGCAGCAGATCAGGTCAGAAACCCACCTATGTTCTTTGGGACCCGCGACCCAGAACCGGGACCGCTCGGGTCTGTCAGTGGCCTGCTTGTCCCGGGGTTTTGTGGGTGGGTTGATCCGGGCCGGGTTTTGTGCAGAAGCCTCGCAGGCAGTGGAAGCTGCTCAGGGGGCGGGAGTGAGCAGTAGATGAGGGGAAACAGCGCCTCGATCGGGCCGAGAGCTGACTGGAACAGTGGGGCCCTGTTAATAGACTTGTGTGTGACAGCAGAGGCCTGGCTGTGGGCTCAGCTTTCCCCCTGCCTTGTATAATTATACCAGCCAGGCCTGTGTGTGTGTAGTGCACCCAGGCCCCCTGTATACACGCACATCACTTGAGTGTTATAGTCATCAGGAGTGGAAAACCTGACACCATCCAGCTGTTGGAACTATTACTACTCCCATCATGCTCAGTCATCCGTTGGCTGTCTGAGGATGTTGGCAGTAGTAGTCCCCTAATAGCTGGAGGTGCACGGGTTACCCCACCCCCGATATACATCCACAGACCACTAATATGTGTGATAATAACAATAATAAAAAATATTAAACACATTAACTGGGGACAGCAGGATACAGATATATTGGTGCTCGACGTATGCAGAAGTTCCCTCCTAAAAGGAACACTATCACTTCCTAATAATCATCTCCACTCATATTACTATGGAAAGAAAATTATACTAGCCCTTGTGAATTTGTAACTTGTCCTTTGTTCAAAATATATCTTCAGTACATTGCACACCCCTCTGGTCCTTAATGAGATGCAATTACCATGTCCAGAGTGCAAAGTTTGAGGTCCTGTCATTCTACTAGCAGCTGTCATGTCCGCTTCCATGAACTGCTTCAAGATGTTATTTCTTGAGCAAAGGCACAGGTTCAAAATTCATAGGGACCTTTAGGACTTTCTGCCCATAGTAAGATAACATAAGTGGGTGTTATGAAGAAAGTTAGTGACCATTTAATTGTAAAGGTGTAAAACAGGCCCTGCTCGATTCTGATCATGATGACTCATGAAATGGGGTTATTTATCCCTTTGAGTGTCAGTGGTGCAATTTGTTGTATATCTCCCTGGCACTCAAGGGGTTAAATGGTTTATTAACCTTTTTGCTGTCCACAAAATATTGCCACAGTGTCATGTGTGCAAAGACAGAATTTGAGCAATTCTGGAACTAACCCGACACACTATAGAAATGTGACTTTTTATTTACTTATTTTTGTTGTTGTTTTTTATTGTTAAATGTGGTTTTAACCCCTTGAATAAGAGAGGTTTCTAAAGCATTTCGGGCAATGCATTGTAGACTTATGAAGCATTCAGTGGTTATAATCCTTATTTAAATCAATAAAGATTTTTGGTTTTTTTGTGGTGCTGTTGGTTTGCCCCTGAATTGCCTTATGTTTGACTTTTTTATTTTCATTTTTTTTTTTTTTTTTTTAATTTTTAACTTCTGCTCCACTAACGGTTGACAGCAATAGAAATTCCAGTGGAGCTTTTAACACCTTGGTTGCTAGAGGTCCTTAATACACAGGAAACTGCTCTAGCATCCAAGGGGTTAATTTCATAAATATTGTTTGTGTTTGCTTTTTTTTTTTTTTAATTTATTTTTTTGAAGTAGAATTGCTCCACTTTTGTTATGCACATGCTTTCTTTTTTTGGGAAGTGCTAAAGGGTTAAATATACTACGGCTTTAACCACCTGTCTCTATAATTATTCATATTACTGTTACCCGCCAGACTGATACTGCATGTAAGAATTGTCTAATTGTAGGGATAAAAAAAGAAATTGTGATTAATCATAAGGGATGTTACTTTAAAGATGTCATTAGTTAACCCCGTGGATGCCTTTGAGGTCTCAAACGTCTCACAAATTAGTCTTCATTCCCAGTAGATGCCAAAAACAGGATCATTGTATCTGCTGTTATTAAATGAATCCCAGTTTTCACACTTCCATACCTAACCTGTTATGCATTCTGTGCAACACTGTAAACATTAATTAATGTTAACATGGCCTGTACCGGTTCATTTGTAGTGAGAAATACTTGTGGTGTTTTGATTATAGTCTTGTGATAACAACTCAGACTGGTTCTGGGAGAGCAACTTGTGTATAATCATTATCTGTTCAACACTAGATCAGCGGTTCTCAACCTTTCTTGTGCCGCGACCCTTTGATAAAACTTCCCAAGTTGTGGCGACCCCTAACAGTAAAATTATTTTTCTTGCTTCTTCATCTCTTCAGTAACACGGACTATAAAATATCCCGGTCTCCCAGAAGGGACTGATGGCGCAGGCTTTAGGTGGGAAACTGGCCAACCTTACACTTGCACTACTATTCCCATCATCCTCAGCTGGCTGAGGATGATGGGACTTGTAATCCAACAACAATTGTAATGTAGTTTGCCTGCCCTTGTTCCAGTTAGATAATTGCTATAACAGGAATCGTATGTATTGTCTATACAGCGAGAGGTAACTGGTTTTGTTCATGGGGCTGAATATGTGGCTCTTGAAATGCCAAAAGGGCTGCATGTTATTTTTAACTATTTGTCAGACCAATGGGCAGCAAAGGGGTTCAGTAGTGTGTATCAGTGTTTGGGGTGGAACACTCTGTGAACGGTGAGTTAAATGGATTATCTCACCTGTATCCACTGCACTCACTCTTGGCCCTGATAAGTGGAGGCGCTCCTGTCTGGTCCCTCATTTTATTTCTTCAGGAGGAACATGCGAGGTGTGTGTGTGTGTGTGTGTGTGTGTGTGTGTGTGTGTGTGTGTGTGTGTGTGTGTGTGTGTGTGTGTGTGTGTGTTTATATATAATACAATTTACTGGGGCAAGGGGTATGTACAGAGGGCCACATATTTACTTGAACAGGAGGGGACACACAGAGGACCATATATTTACTGTTGCATGAGGGGACTCATAAAAGTGCCAACCCAATGAATGGCCTTTGATTTGGTGGGTGAGAACTCCCTAAGTTCTCTCCCTCCAGTTTTTTCCTTAGCAGGGCTAGTGGTATATTATTCCACTATCTCTCTGTCCCAGATGTCAGTCAAAATACAGGGCTACTATTCCTTTCATTTTTACATGCACCAGCTGTATGTGAAATGTAAAGATATAGCAAACTATTGTATTTTTTTTATGCTACTTTTCTTTAAATAGATACATAATGATACTAAAATCTGTGTATACTGGTCCACTTTAACCCACTAAGGAACAGTGGTGTGTGTGTGGGGTGTTAACGCAATACCTTGCACATCCCTGTGGTCCTTAACAGGTTAAGCATCCAATTGGTTCAATAGATTATGGAGGAGTAACACTATAGGAGCAAAAAAAAAAAAAAAAAAGTCTTTGGAATCAGTGGAGGGGCCTGCCTATCTAATCTATCTCCCCTGAAATTTAAGACCCAGAGTTTTAGAAGCCCAGGCTGGGATTTTAACTTCCCTAAATCAGAGAAATATTGAGTGTCTGCCATGCTGAACATATCTGAAAAGTTGTAATTTTTACAAGTGCTTGAGAGCTGCGCCAACCGTTAATGTCAGTCTTTAGCCTTACAGTACCACCCACCTGGGAAAGGCTAGCGCACAGACACACAACCTGAAAGTCTTGGGATATGGTTGGTTGTATATTATGACTATAACATTCAGACCAAATTGGAGGAATTCTGGTGCAAACCATTTCACATTAGGTGACAAATACAATTTCCTATTAGTTTAAATGGAGATTTTAAACCATCCAGTGCCAGAGGCGTACCCAGTGCATGCATTGGATACCCCTCTGACACTCAAATGGTTAAAATGGAACTATCATGGTTGTATATCGAAGGCCAGTCACTTAGATATCCCCCAAATAAACATGAAATCTTAGTCAAAACATCCCAGAAGTATGTTGTCAAATCTGACCTGTTATGTGAGCGACAAGACCAAGTAGACCATAGCCATCTTGCCTATATTGTTGTACTGCACATGCAGTAGGAGGGATCAGCAAGATGGAGGGAGGTACAATGGAGCCTTAAGGCTCCATAGCAGTCATGCACAGCACGTCATCAGGTACAGGTTTCTTTTATAGTTTATGCATTTGCAATGCTTTTTTGGACAAAAATAACTACACATCGCTAATTAAAGTAGGAAGACACAGAGATAGAGACTAAATCATGTTGGGGTGGTAGTTCCACTTTAACCCTTTGAGTGCCAGATGGGTACGTAATTCATTGCTTTACAAAGTGTTCCATCCCCTCTGGCACTCAAAGGGTTAAACAATTCATGGCTAGAGAGGTCTCCAGTGTTTGGGAGACTTGTCTAGTATTCAAGGTGTTAAAAGCCACATATACATTAATGGGGATTTTGAGATATATATAATTTTTTAATGTCTCCCCATAAGTGCATGTGATTTACTGCGGTATTACGTCCCTTTTCTTTTGAACACAAGGTCTCGAGTTGGTGCGTGTTACCACTATCCTCCCTTTATTATAATCAAGCACTGTAATTGGTTTATATTGTTCTTTTAACCTTTTGAGTGCCAGAGGGGTATGCATTGCAATGCATTGCGTACCCCTCTGGCACTCAAAGGGTTTAAATAATTTGATACAGTCACAGGTTTAGGGAACTCAATTGACTGATCTAAAAATTGAGCAATCACAAGAAGGCGGCCATACAGTCTTATAATCTCTTATATAATCAATCCAGGATGAGAGTATTCCTGCACTCAATTAACTAATCAGGGATTGGTGAAGTAATCTTTTTGAAGTTATGTTTTTTTTTTTTCCTGTGCAGAGTATTTAATTTTTTATTAAACATAAAGGAGGCTATATGCAGAAATGTAAAAGTGTAGCAATTCTAGGACAAACCAAATGCTCCATAACAAACACATAAAAGGTTCTCGTTGATTTAAACGGAGCTGTCTTCACCCCCTGAATTCTGAAGAGCTCGCCAATGTACTGCAGAGGAATTGGTCAGAGACCTTTCTAGCTCTGCTCGATGGTTTAACCCTCTGAGTGCCATAGATGTATCCACTGCTTTGCATTGCAATGCGCTGGATACCCCTCTGGCACACAAAAGGTTAAACACCCCATGTAAAGGGATAGTAATGTTTCAAAATGAAAGCTGCTCCAATTAAGTTTCATAGTATTTGGGCTATGGAGAATGTTATTTCAATACTGTCAGAGTTGTAGTTCAAGAGTAACTGAATTATAAAGTATCCCCCTCCCACCCCTTTTACTGATGTAACACTGCTCACCTCAGAGCAGCAAGACTGTCTGGATGGATCACAGACAGGGACAATCTTCAGTGATCATAAGGAAAAACCTGTCAAGGGGGGCAGGGTTTGTCTTATGATCACAGTAAGAAGATTGTCTGTTGCTGTGATCTGTCTGGTCCCAGGACCAGATTCCACATCTGAGGGGAGGTGGCTTACACTAGGTAAAAGGGGCAGGAGGGTGATACTTTATTATTCAATTATTCTTGGACTACAACTCTGACAGCATTGAAATAACACTCTCCGTGGCCCAAATACTATGAAGATTAATTGGAGCTGCTTTTATTTTGAAATATTACTATCCCTTTTAAATCCATGACAGTTTTTATTTTTGTTCCTTATGGTGCATTTTTTCTGTCTTAGAATTGATACACTGTTGCTAAACAGAATTGGCACAGGCTGTCCCACTGAGAAGAACTGAATCAATTCTGGGACAAACCAATGATGGCATAGGGCAGGGCCGTCCAAGATCAGTCCTCAAGGGCCACCAACAGGCCAGGATATAAGGATTTCCCTGATTACGCACAGGTGAGTTAATCAGTGGATCATTCATTGTGACTGACTCACCTATGCTTAACCCATTGAGTGCCAGAGGGGTACGCAACGCATTGCAAAAGCAATGTGTTGCATACCCCCTCTGGCACTCAAAGGGTTAATCAGGGAAATCCTAACACCCTGGCTTGATGGTGGCCCTTGAGGACTGAACTTGGACAGCTCTGGCATAGGGGACGAATAAAACATTTTCAGTGATTTTAGCGGGGCTTTTACCCACTTGTAGGTCAGAGCGGTCTACCACACATTGCTTCTCAATGCTTGGGAGACTGTTTTGACATTCAAGTGGGTAAAGGGCCCACTAAAATCAAATTTTATTTGTTACCTTTGGTGCAGCTGGGTTTCCCCAGAATTGAGCTACTTTTATCTTTATACAAGTGACTCACAATGAGAGCGTTTGACAGAACTGACAAAGAAGAAGTCTGCCTCAGATTGTGCCATTCATTTCCAGAGTAAGGGTTCATACAACTAACGCACAAACCACATAGAATAACCTGATGATTATTTATTTATTTAGAAAAAAAAAAATCTATCTATATAGATAGCTCTACGGGGCGGGGACCCTTTAGCCTAATATATACTCACCTGTTGTTCCCCTTATGAGTGTCTTTATAAGCACTTAATCACTGCACTTATTGTACCCCTTCTATATTAAATGTAAACTGTAAAGTGCCAAGTACACTGGTTGGCGCTATATAAATAAAACTAGTATGGAAGCCCATACACACTGGCTAAAATGCCACCTAGCGGCCTCTGCTGCTGTCCCGGAGCTGGGAGTGGAGACAGGCGGTGAACCGCTCCGGATCAGCGTGTTTGGCCAGTCTCTACTGCGCATGACTGTATCGTTCCGGCAGTCTCTACTGCGCATGACTGCATCGTTCCGGCAGTCTCTACTGCGCATGAATGCATCGTTCCGGCAGTCTCTACTGCGCATGGCTGCATGGTTCCGGCAGTCTCTACTGCGCATGGCTGCATCGCTCCGGCAGTCTCTACTGCGCATGGCTGCATTGCTCCGGCAGTCTCTACTGCGCATGGCTGCATCGCTCCGGCAGTCTCTACTGCGCATGGCTGCGTCGTTCCGGCAGTCTCTACTGCACATGACTGTATCGTTCCGGCAGTCTCTACTGCGCATGACTGCATCGTTCCGGCAGTATCTACTGCGCATGGCTGCATCGTTCTGGCAGTCTCTACTGCGCATGGCTGCATCGTTCTGGCAGTCTCTACTGCGCATGGCTGCATCGTTCCGGCAGTCTCTACTGCGCATGGCTGCATCGTTCCGGCAGTCTCTACTGCGCATGGCTGCATCGTTCCGGCAGTCTCTACTGCGCATGGCTGCATCGTTCCGGCAGTCTCTACTGCGCATGGCTGCATCGTTCCGGCAGTCTCTACTGCACATGGCTGCATCGTTCCGGCAGTCTCTACTTCACATGTGTGTGTTACGCATACAGGGGGCATCGCAGGCTAGCATTATTATAACATCTCATCAGGGAGTATTTTTAAAATTTTATTTTAATTTTTCCAGATAGGGATTTTAAGTGTTGAAAGTAGGTACTTGCCACACTTGAGGAACCTTGGTGCAGTTGGCAAGCTTACCGCCTCTTTTTTGGCCAAAAAGGTTGGCATTAATGCCTCAAACTTATTCACAGTGTTATTATATATGCCCAATACAGGGCGCACTAGTATGCTGGAGGAGTGCAGGTTTATGGTATGTTCTATACTGTGTGTGTGTGTGTGTGTGTGTATGTATGTATGTATGTATGTATGTATGTATGTGTGTATATATATATATATATATATATATATATATATATATATATAATGTATGAGACAATACAATATTTATAGTGGAACTGCCACTTTGTAACATACGTTATTTTGAAAAATGTCCAAAACCACCCATATATATGTTAGTGATTTTTAAAGGGATTGTATTGTTGCAAAAAAACTAGATCACCAAGTCTTCGTTATAATAAAAGTAACACATTGTGCTATTTTAAACAAGACTCGGCGATCTAGTTTTTTTCAAAAAATACTATCCCTTTAATTTTAAACAATACATTGCTGGTGGTCTGTGCTCTGAATTGATCTAGGTCAGTGGTTCCCAGTCCTCTCCCTAGAGCTGAGTGTCCCGGATGTCCACTTCTGGATCAATACAAAGTCTTGGAATAAATACTCCAGAGCACATAGGTCTAAAACCTAGAAGGAGAAATGTCTATTGTCTACTGTGGCAGAATGTGATGCCTCTGCTGGGCTACAAAGAAATGGCTTCCAGAGAATGGAGCCTTGATCCTGACACCAGACAGAAGCTGCAGTGCAATTGTGTTGTAGTGTGATGCTAGTCTAAGGTTTTGGGTGTGATATACGTTATCTTGTAGCCTATCACAGGCATCACTTTCTGTTACAGCAGTCAATGGGCAGTTCTCCCTCTAGTGTTTAGAACTTTGCTGTGCGCTCTCGTCTCTGCAGTGTCCCTGAATTTTAGCATTGAAATGTGGTCACCCTACACTAGAGATGTCTAACTGGTCAGTCCATCAGGGTGTCCTGCCTTGTGTACAGGTTGAGTTAGTCTCAGGCTCAGTCAGTGTTTTTTTTTGTGGTAAAGAATTACAAAAAATAAGATAAAAAAAAAAAATCTCTTGATAGTGGACACCATCTATATTCCGCTCTTCTAAAACATTGACTCTCGGCCAGATTCGTCTCAGGCGCCACGTCGTCCTCAGGTTCACTCAAGGGCCGCACATCACGAATAAAATTCTAAAAGGGGCTTGGAATAAGCAGATTAACCCCCTTGGATGCCTTGCTGGAGTCCTTTATACCACCCAGAGGGTTAACTCTTTGATTGCCAGAAGGGTACACAACGCATTTCTCTGCAATGCATTGCATACTTCTCTGACACTCAAAGGGTTAAAGGGACACTAATGTCTCATAAAAATATTTTTTTGTTTTGTAGATTAAAAAAATAAATTCTGTGCTGCAAATCCCATCTCTCAGACCTTTTTGGTCGTAAAGTTCCCTCCTCCGCCCCCTTCTCCTGTTGTCAGCTGACGGCAGGAGTTCCCAGTCTGGGGACTGACAGGCGGCTCTTCGGCAGAGCTGCAATAGCGCAATTTTAAAAGAAATACTTCTTTGGAACGGTCTACAAAGTGTGGTTGGTTTGCAAGCACACTTTTTAGACCTTTCCAAAGAATTATTTCTTTTGAAATCTCGCTATTTCGGCTCTACTGCAGAGCCTCCTTGTGTCGGCCGACACGGATCTCCTGCTGTCAGCTATACAGTGAACATCAGGAGAAGAGGAACTTTAGCGGCGGATATATCTCTCAAATTGTAAAGGTTTGAGAGATGGGATTTGCTGCACAGAATTTATTTTTCTTTAATCTACAAAACAAAAAGTATTTTTATGGGACATTACTGTCCCTTTAAAGGGATAGTAATACTTTGTTTTAACTTTATTTTATTTTGTAGGCATTAAAAAAAACATGAAGAATGATATAAGTCTTATCTCTCAAACTTTTATGGTTTATGAGATATTCACAAACAAAGTTTCCCCTCCCGCCCCTTTTACCTAGTGTAAGCCGTCTCTTCTCAGATGTGGAATCCAGTCCATAGACCAGACAGATAACAGCACTGGACAGTCTTTTTCCTATGAGAACAATGAAAGCCCTGCCCCCCTTGACAAGTTTTTCAGGTTTTTCCCTTATCTTAATTGAAGATTGTCCCTCTCTGCAGTCTACCTGGGCACCTCCCTTCTGATCTGGCTGAGCAGTGTTATATCAGTAAAAGGGGCGGGAGGGGGATACTTTGTCATTGAATTACTCTTGAACTACAACTCTGACAGAATTGAAATAACACTCTCCATGGTCCAAATACTATGATGATTAATTAGAGCTGCTTTTATTATGAAACATTACTGTCCCTTTAAGGTGGGATAGTGTAAGTGTAAAGTAAATGGAGGCATATGAGGGTGTATACTTTTTGGGGTGACATTAGGGTATGTAAGTGATGTGGTAAAAGGAGATTGTCATCTTCCCCCTGTAACAGAGAATAGACTGAGGGATGAACGTGGCTGTTGCCTGCCACTGATCTAAACCATAGTGAAGAACATAGACTCATATTTATACCAGCAAATTTGAGTAAACCACTGCACCATAGGGGACAAATAACAATTCATGTTAAATGAAATTTCGCCTTTAACCCCTTGAATGCCAGAGAGGTCTCCAGTGTATTCTGAATCCATGCATTGGAGACCTCTTTAGCATTCAAGGGGTTTAAATGCTCTAATCACGTGCATGGGAATGTAGGAAATTTTATTTGTCCCCTATGGTGGCGTTGGTATACCCCAGAATAACTCCAGTTTGCTTGTATAAATATGGGACATGTTCTTTCTTGCAGAAAAGAGAATTGTTCATCCAGATCTTGTGGTTTTTACCAATTTTTGATATGATATTAGAGCTTCCGGTACAGATATTTAAAGGAAGGACGCTTCCTCTCACTGCTTAAGCTCAGAATCAAATTGAACTTGAAGTGATAGTATTGTCTATTTAAAACTCGTTGCCTGAATCTTCAGTATAGTAAAAGGAACATATTGCTCTATGTCTAAGCGCTTACTTGTTTGTAGTTCAAAAGTTATGAAGCACTGAAGATCTACCACCCGTCCATTCTCCCCACATCACTCAGAAGATGCAGGCTGGTGAGGACGGCTGCAGCAAGGGACAATCTTCAGTAAGCAAAGGGAAATCCTGCCCTCCTTCATCAAGCGGGCAGGATTTCCCTTATACTTACTGACTGAAGTTTGTCCCTCGCTGCAGCCGTCGAGTCGCATATTCCGTGGGAACTGGCCAGAAAGGGGCGGGCGGTGGATCTTCAGTGCTTCATAACTTTTGAACTACAAAGAAGTAAGCGCTTAGACATTAAAGGGATAGTAATGTTTCATAATAAAAGCAGCTCTAATTAATCATCATAGTAGTTGGACTTTGGAGAGTGTTATTTCAATACTGTCAGAGTTGTTGTACAAGAGTAATTGAATGATAAAGTATCCCCCTCCTACCCCTTTTACCTAGTGTAACACTGCTCAGCCAGATCAGAAGGGAGGTGCCCAGGTAGACTTCAGAGAGGGACAATCTTCAATTAAGATAAGGGAAAAACCTGAAAAACTTGTCAAGGGGGGAAGGGCTTTCATTGTTCTCATAGGAAGAAGATTGTCCCCTTCTGTTATCTGTCTGGTCTATGGACTGGATTCCACATCTGAGAAGAGATGGCTTACACTAGGTAAAAGGGGCGGAAGGGGAAACTTTGCTTGTGAATATCTCTCAAACCATAAAGGTTTGAGAGATAAGACTCGAGAGAGATATCGTTCTTCATGTTTTTTAATGCCTACAAAATAAAATAAAGATATAACGAAGTATTACTATCTCTTTAATATACAGAAAACACAGGCAAAGAATTTTAAAGAGACATTACTATCCTTTTAACTGTTTAGCCCTTTGAGTGACAAAGTGGCACGCAACGCTTTGCAAAGCAATGCGTTGCATTCCGCTCTGGCACTCAAAGGGTTAAGGTCTAGAGGGTTGCTCAGTGCATACCTTTGTAATGAGTTCCACAACCCTCTTGTGCTTGAAAGGTTAAAGTCTTTCATGAGAGTTTAGATTTGGATGCAGTTCGGAGTTTTTTAAGTAGCTATTTCAGATTTGTATTACTGTGATTATATGGATGATGTGTCATTATCATATCTCACAAAGTTTCCTGGTATGAATCATACTGAAATGTGTGAAGAGGTTGTCATATATGAATGCTTTTTACAGTAATTGAGGTGAAAATTTAAGTCACAAAAATCCCCTTAAACCCTCAAAATTTACTTCATCCAGGTGATCATTCATACAGTTGTTTTTTGCAATGCGGCTCCGTTATAGCCACCTGTTAGCTGAGTGCTACTCCTATCCTCTCCAGTGGAGGGACTATGAAGGGGACTCTCCCACATTGGTTTCAGCCATCCATTATTGGTGAAGTCCCATGTGGCTCGGCCAATCATTGGGAGCTGAGAAGGGCATTGCAGCTTCCATTGTCACGGTGTGAACAATATGCATGGCGATCCCATAGACATCTGTGCAGATCAGTCATGCTGCAACTTGGATATGTTTTCCACAGATACCTAACCCTTTGAGTGCTTTCCAGTGCATTGCTTTGAAATTCTTTGGACACCCCACTGGCACTCATAGGGTTAAAATCTATCTATATGTTGTGCTACCCATTTTTCTGTAAAATAAATTGTTTTTGAGAAATTAACCTTAATGTTTAGGTGGCACTTTATACCAATTTCCTGCATAGTATGCTAAGTAGCTATGTTGGAGGCTGAACATACTGTTCACTGTGCTGTAGTTGCCTCTGCCTGGATCCATTCATAGCACAATGTGGAAATATCGGCATATCTAAGATACTAATTGGCATAAATAGCTAAACTTTGCCACCGAGAACTTGATGTTTTTTATTTATTTATTTTTTTTCTTTTTGTCCCAGTGCTGCAGTTGAACCAGAATTGCTCTGTTTCATAGTAAGTCACCCTTGCTATGTCTACTAGAGGCCTGTAGGTGCAGATTGCATCCTGAGTGGGAGGAGTCTAAGGACATGCTTTTCATTGGACAAATCTTGCTATCAATATGAAAGCACTGTGCAGTTGGAGAGACTCTCATTGTCCACCCCTGATGTAAATGCAAAGGCTCTTTTCACATGAAAGACTTTGCAGGGAAACTTTTTTTTTATTTATTTAAAAACAGGGGTGTTCTATTTGCAGAGAAATCTCAGCTCCCTGCGATAGTTGTGCAGTTTTAATGCCCATGCCATGGGCATTCTGCATATCTCTGCAACAATCTAAGTGCATATTACCTGTGTGAGCTGCCTTATAGGCCACAACGATTCACACTGTGCGTTTGATATGCTGTTGCTGCATCAATGTCCCCTGCTTGGAAGGGGCCAAATACATCAATACAATGCCCAAGGTGATAAATAATCAGAAATGACAAAGTGTAGAAGAGCAATTTATTGGAGTGATTCTTTTCAGGGAGGTGTTTTCTGTTTGATGTTGAGGGTAGGTAAAGATCGGAACAGAGCCGGATCAGCCTTTATGGAAACCTTGGCTACTGCCTAGGGCCCGTGTTAATATGAGGGGCCCTGGCTTCAAGTGATTGGTCACAGATTGAAGCTCTTGCTGTTGATGTTGCTAGCATCTTGTGTCAGAAACTGTTTTTGTTGAATGAGATTATTATTATTTATTTATATAGCGCCAACTAATTCTGCAGCGCTGTACAATAGGGAATGGACATACAGAGATATTAAGTAGTACAATCAGATGTGGAGAACAGAGGGATCAGTGGACCCTGCTGATGAGAGCTTATCATTCAGTTGCTCCCACGTCCATTAGAGCCTCTATACCAGTACCTGCTAGCAGCTCTCTGTGTCAGAAGCACAGGATTAAGAGATGTAGGGCCCCATATTGGTACCTTAACTAGAGCCCTATGGAGCCTTAATCCATCTCTGGATTGGAAGTTCACTAGAAACATAGAATTTGACAGCAGGTAAGAACCATTTGATGCATCTAATTGGCCCATTTTCTTACTGTAAAGCTTCAGACCTTGGTCTTGTCTTATGCCTTGTCTTATTGCGAAACAATGCATTGCGTACCCCTCTGGCACTCAAAGGGTTTTGCAGGCTCAGTTGCAGGATGGTTTGAAGATGTTAACTCTCTCCAACAAAGGCAGAAGGATGTTGTATTGGCCAACAGCTAGTGAGCCACTGGTTGCCAAGCCCTGTACTAGAGAAAAGTACTGCAGTTCTGGAGCAAACTAATTACATCTTAGGGAACAGATAAAAATGACCCTATACTGACATTGATTTATCCCTTTTAATGCCAGAGGGGCACGCAATGCATAATACGTTTAACCCTTTGAATGCTAGAGGTGTCCAATGCAGTGCTTCACAATTCTGAATTCGAGAGGTTTAAATTCCCCTTTAAATCAATGGCTGCTTTTATTTGTTCCCTAAAGTGCGATTGCAGTAAAATTGCACCGCTCTTCATAGTCCATCAGCCGCAGTGTCGAATCAGAGCAGAGAAGTAAGCTGCAATTCCCCCGCGGGATCAATGAAAGAATGATACGGCACGCTAATCTGCCACAGCAAGGCTATGGGATCGATAAAACTGGGATGTGAAAACAAGACCTGAGGAATGAAAGGATCTTTAAAAGGATAGTAATGGGTCTTTACAACTTAATTTAATATTGTATCTATTAAAAAAATAAAGTATTTGAGGCCATAAAAGTTTGAGATATATTCGATTACAAATTTCCCCCCTCCCTCCCCTTTCCCTGACGTCAGAGCTCTTATCCTGGTCCCGGGACCGGCCGAGGCTCTTCAGCAGAGCTGAGATCACGAGATCAAAAACACAAATACTTCGTCTAATGGTCTACAATGTAAAAAAACAGTTTGTAGACTGTTCGAATGAAGTATTTGTTCTTGCGATCTTGGCTCTGGTGAAGAGCCTCCACCGGTCCTGGGACCAGGATCTCTTGCTCTAAGATAGAGCTCTGACGTCTGGGAAAGAAGGGAACTTTTGTAATCGAAAATCTCTTAAACCATAAAGGTTTGAAAGATAAAACTGGCCTCAAATACTTTCTTTTTTGAATAGCTACAATATTAAATTAAAGGGATAGTAATACTTTGTTTTATCTTTATTTTATTTTGTAGACATTAAAAAAACATGAAGAACGATATAAGCCTTATCTCTCAAACCTTTATGGTTTGAGAGATATTCACAAGCAAAGTTTCCCCTCCCGCCCCTTTTACCTAGTGTAAGCCATCTCTTCTCAGATGTGGAATCCAGTCCATATACCAGACAGATAACAGCAGGGGATAATCTTCTTCCTATGAGAACAATGAAAGCCCTGCCCCCCTTGACAAGTTTTTCAGGTTTTTCCCTCATCCTAATTGAAGATTGTCCCTCTCTGTAGTCTGCCTGGCCACCTCCCTTCTGATCTGGCTGAACAGTGTTACATCAGTAAAAGGGGTGGGAGGGGGAAACTTTGTCATTGAATTACTCTTGAACTACAACTATGACAGAATTGAAATAACACTCTCCAAGGTCCAAATTTCTATGATGATTAATTAGAGCTGCTTTTATTATGAAACATTACTATCCCTTTAAACTTTTGTGTTGAGCACCCCCTCTAGCATTCAAAGGGGTAAAGTACAGCTTTCGGTTGAAAAAGGACCCTGACACTGTTAGGAGTTGACTAATACAAGGTATAACAGTTCAGATTGTCACAAAGTGGAGGAACTGTTATGGTAAATATTTGAGAACTATAGCAAGTGGCTCTCCTTTCCAATACAATGGGGAGAAAATAACTGTCAGGACAGCAGCTGGTACTTTTGAAATGTAACCCTTTGAGTGCCAGAGGGTCACTCTGGCACTCAAAGGGTTAACACAGCAGTCTCGCACTGCATTCCTAGAGGGCTGAGACCATTTCAGAGTTTGTTTGGTTTGTGCTGAGTGACATTTTGATAAGGCAGCTTGAGTTCTGTGAAACGCGTAAGGGGTGCTTTTTTTTTTTTTGTGTGTATGTATTTCTATTGTTCTGTTAAGAACTCTGGAAATGTTACTTATTTTGTTGGTGACTGGAGAGTTGCTGGTCCAGATGAGACAGGTGTATGACCCTTGCATGCCAGATTGTTAATGATAGGCATATACCGTCATAGCCAACATGGATATGTGAGTATATTAATTATTGCTCTAATATATTGATCTGCTAAGCAGTTACAAAGCACTGTTGGCACCCTTCTTTGTGCTTTTGGTCTTTTAGGTTTTTGGGATATCTAATATTGCTTGTGTCAATTATCTCAGGTATGTTGACTAAAGCACTTGCAAAATCATTATCTTGGCCTTCTAAGAATGCAGTTTAAAGGGATAGTAATACTTAAGTATTGCTAATCCCTATAGTAAAGTCCTATTAAAAATAAATATATTGCCCCCAGTGATCGCTCCTAAAGTTGCCCTCGCCCTCCCCCTTCCCCTAAGTCAGCATTGTAGCTGACTGAAGGGAAATCTGGTCATAGATCATCAGGCGTCTCTGCAGCAGAGCCACGATCTCGTTAATAAAAAAAAAATCTTTCACTAAAACAGTTTTCTACGTGTGCTTGAAAACCAAGCACACTTAGAAGACCATTTCAGTGAACGATTTCTTTTTTATTAACGCGATGGCGGCTGTGCTGCAGAGCCGCCTGATGATCTATGACCGGACTAGCTGTCCGGGAAGTGAACTTCCCTTAAGGACCACTTCGAAGTTGGTCAGCGAGCCGAACTGGGGTCTGAGAGGAACCTCTCCGGCCTTGGAGTGGTCAATTCCAGACCCTGCTAGCGCTTGCAGGAGCGCTGTAAGCACAAAATAAGGTGCGTGCCAGGACTGTCACCTGTCCTTTAGGCAGGTTTACCGGTGATGGTCCTGACACATCACTGGTCATTAAGGGGTTAAAAAGCAAGATTAGTGTTATATTTTAGTAATGTAACATGTAGAATGGTAAGCTCATGATATTTAAAACCCTTTATCTCTCCACTGGGAGAGCTGTAAGGATAAACAGCATCTAAACCTGACCATTCCAAGACTGGAGCGGGCTCTCTTAGACCCCCAAGCGGCGAGCCGGTACAAGTAACAGGTCACGTGTACCAGCGTGTCGGCATAGATTAAAGCGGTCCTTAAGGGAAGGTAACTTCCCTGGACCCTGCTGGTCCTTAACAGGTTAAGGGCTGTAGGAATATAACTGCGGCCCTGTGTATTTATCCTCTATAATTCTGTTTGTTTACCCTAGAATCGGTGCATTTTTGCTCTTAATTATTAGGCATATGTGTACATGCAGTCAGTCTGTGTATATTTTCCCAGTTATTTAACCACCAGCCAAAGCCTGGCACATACACATCACATTTCCTTGGTGTGTCCTTGCAGTCAGTCTTTGATAAATGAGCAAATACACGTTATACGTCATCCCTTGATAAATAAGCAAATGGATAATATGCAGGAAAATATGCCTGTTGGCTTGCACTGCTAGTCATTTTTCTCATTCCCAGACCTTGCAGTTTGACCCTAAAGTCTTAGAAGACCATGTCGGACATGGATAAAAAGGGTGCTATATCTATCATATATGTATATCCTATATAATAATTCGCTAAATCGTGTATAACGCCCGACATGCGCAGTAGACACTGCTGCACGTGCGGCAGTCATGCGCAGTAGAGACTGCCCGCGCCGCGGGCAGTCTCCACTGCTCGTGACTGCCCCTCGACCGGGTGGCAGTGGCACTGTGGCCCGTGTAACAGGCTGTTCAACTAGTATATATATAATGTTTCACACAAATATTTGAGAATAAAGCCCCGTGCTTTGTTTTACATATTAAGTTGTTGAAGTGGCCAAAGAAGTAATAATTTTGTTAAAAACAATGTAAAAAAATTTCCCATCAGTTTTAACTCTCTAAGTCCCAGAGGCATGTGTAACATATTGCTGTGCAATGCGTTGTGCACCCCCTGGCACTCAAAGGGTTAAGATTACTTTTTTCCGCTAATTTGTCCGTCACTGACTCCTTGGGGTAATCACAGTATAGACAGTGTAAAAGATATCTAGGAAATATCAGAATGCTGGGAAAAAAAAGTCACATAGAAGTCACAGTTATATCGATTTTTATAATTAATTGGGTATATGTAAAACTCCTGGAAACATTGTGTGTGTGTGTGTGTGTGTGTGTGTGTGTGTGTGTGTGTGTGTGTGTGTTTGTGTGTGTGTGTGTGTGTGTGTTTAAACAAAAATTTTACACACCAGTCAAGCCATAAGACTTGCTTTTCCCACAGAAATCTCACTTTTGCAGTGTTGTTACTACTGCAAGGGATTCTGGGTAGGCATATGCAATTAAGTTTAACAAGGAATAATCTTTTTGCCTCAGATTCTACTTTATACTAATAATAAATATTATATATAATATATATGTGCGTGTGTGTATATAATACATATACAGTAATGTGCAAAAGTTTTAGGCAGGTGTGGGGAAAAAATGCTGTAAATTAAGGATGCTATCAAAAATACACATGTTAATGGTTTATATTTATATGAAGTTTGATATTATGTTATAATATCAATTAACAAAATGCAAAGTGAGTGAATAGGAGAAAAATCTAAATTAAATTAATATTTGGTGTGACCACCCTTTGCCTTCAAAACACCATCAGTTCTTCTAGGTACACTTGCACAAAGTCAGGGATTTTGTCGGCATATAGTCAGGTATATGTATGTATGTATGTATCTTTATTTATATGGCGCCACACAGTGTACGCAGCGCCTTACAATAGACATATGTTACAATAAATAAGAGGGGATGAAATAAGTGCGACATTCATAGAAACAATGGGAGAGAATTCCCTGCCCCAAGGAGCTTACAGTCTAAATGGATAAAGGGAGACATACAATGGGGTAAGAGGGTGTTAACTGCTGAGATTACAAGTGCTGAGTTTGGCCAAAGGCAGTGCATGGTCCTAGTGCTCCAGAAGATAAAACTTCAGGGTAGACTTAAAGACAGAGGGGGATTTTTCTAGGCGTAAGGAGAGGGGTATGGAGTTCCATAGGTATGGAGCAGAAAGCGAGAAAGGTTTGAGACGGGAGAGGGCAGAGGGTGTGGATGGTGCAACAAGAAGTGCATTGTGTGCTGAGCGAAGGAGGCGGCCAGGAACATAATAGGAGATGAGGGAAGAGATGTAAGGAGGGGTAGCAGTGTGGAGAGCGTTAAAGGTGAGAAGAAGGACTTTGTAATTGATGCGCTGCTGAACTGGGAGCCATGACAGATGTCTGAGAATTATGTGGGCAGGTTCAGTTTTTGGGGAGAGTGTGGTGATTCGTGCAGCTGAGTTTAAAACAGATTGCATAGGTGAAAGATGAGTAGCAGGGAGGCCAGTTAGTAGGATATTGCAATAGTCTAAGCGGGACAGAATGAGGGCACGTATAAGAGTTTTAGTAGTTTGTTGGGAGAGGAACGGGCGGATTTTAGCAATGTTACGGAGAAAGAAGCGAGATGATCTAGCCACAGAGTTAATGTGAAGGGAGAAGGAAAGAGAGGAATCAAATATGGCCCCAAGGCAGCGTGCTGAGCTGACCGGATCAATATCAATTCCATCAACTGTAATGGTGAAGCTAGGGGTTCGGCAAGGTCTTGGTGGGAAGATTAGCAGTTCGGTTTTGGCCATGTTAATCTTCAGCTGACGCTGTGGCATCCAGGAGGAAATGGCCAAGAGGCAGTCTGAAATTTGCAGCTGGATTTGTGGTGAAAGATCAGGAGTGGAGATGTAAATTTGGGTATCGTCAGCATATAGATGGTATTTAAAGCCAAATGAACTAATAAGTTCACCCAATGAAAGAGTGTACAGTGAGAAAAGCAGAGGACCCAGAACGGAGCCTTGAGGCACCCCCACAGACAGAGGGACCGTGGAGGAGTTGTTATTGTTAGAGGACACAAAAAAGGAACGTTGTGAGAGATAGGAGGAGAGCCATGAAGCAGCTTGATTTCGGAAACCAAGACTGTGGAGAATTTGAGCAAGCAGAGAATGGTTAACTGTGTCAAAGGCAGAGGATAAATCGAGTAGTATAAGTATTGAAAACTGTCCTTTGGCTTTTGCAGTCTGGAGATCACTAGCCACCCTGCAGAGAGCGGTCTCAGTTGAATGACCGCACCGGAAACCAGACTGCATCGGATCCAAAAGACAGTTAAGAGTTGAGGAATTTGGTTATTTGGGAGAAGACCAGGCGTTCTAGGAGTTTTGAGGTAAGTGGCAGGAGGGAGACAGGTCGATAGTTAGAGAGATGGGAGGGGTCGAGGTTAGTCTTTTTGAGCAGGGGTTTAATTTGGGCCTGTTTGAAGGAAGAAGGGAAGGTGCCTGTGGAGAGAGAAGTGTTGAAGATGTGTGTTAATATAGGTGTAAGGACTGGTGCAAGTGGTTTGAGTAAGTGGGAGGGCAAAGGGTCCAAGGAGCAGGTAGTGAGGTGGGTAGATAGGAGAAGTTGAGAAACTTCTTCCTCTGTTATTGGGGTAAAACTATCAAAGTATGATGAGGGGGGTTTGGGGAGAGAGAGTTCGGAGGCAGATGGAATAGTAGGAATCTGTTTTTGAATAGATTCCACCTTGTGCTTGAAGTGATCTGCAAAAGCTTGAGGTGAATGTATGGGGTGAGAGGAAGCAGTGGAAGGATGGAGCAAGGAGTCAAAGACCGCAAAGAGACGGCGCGGGTTTGATTTATTGTTGTGGATTAGTATGGTGTAGTATTCTTGTTTAGCTTTTGATAAAGCAGAATGCAGGCAGGACAGCATAAATTTGAAGTGGATGAAATCTGCATGTGAGCGAGATTTCCTCCAAAGGCGTTCAGCAGAACGAGTGCAGGAGCGTAGGAAGCGGGTGTGGGAGTTGAGCCAGGGTCGTGGATTGACTTGACGGCTCCGTTGTGGTTTCAGTGGGGCAAAGGAATCAATAGCAGAGGATAGAATGGAGTTGTAGGAGTTAACTAGAATGTCTGTGTCAGAGATGGCTAGCAAAGAGGAAAGATTAGAGTTAAGTGAGGCGCTCATCCCAGCAAGATCAAGTGAGCGGGTATCCCTTATAAATCTGTTGGTGGGAGGGATGGGGGAAGGGGCAGTGTGAGAAAGAGAGAAGGATATAAGATGGTGGTCTGATAGAGGGAATGGGGAAACTGTGAGAGAGGAAAGGTCCAGACCCTTAGTAAAAACAAGATCGAGGCAGTGACCAGCTTTGTGAGTGGCACTGTCGGTCCACTGCTGGAGATCAAGGGAAGCGGTTAGATCTAGAAGACGGGAAGCCCAGGGGACAGAGGGGTTGTCAATATGACAGTTAAAATCACCCAGAATAAGGACAGGATTGTCAGTGGTGAGAAAGAAGGAGAGCCAGGATTCAAAATCTGAGAGAAAGTTTGAAGGAGAAGAGGAGTTAGTAGGTGGCCTGTATATTACAGCCACGCGCATAGACAGGGGGTAATAGAGCTGGATTGCATGTACTTCAAATGAAGAAAAGTGCACACATGGTGGGATTGAGAGGGTCTGGAAGCGGCAGCGGGAGGAGAGAAGGAGACCTACCCCCCCACCTCGACCAGTGGATCGAGGGGTGTGTGAGAAGCAGAACCCTCCATGAGAGAGTGCAGCCTCCACAGCTGTGTCCTGTGCAGATAACCAAGTTTCTGTAAAGGCAAACAACTGCAGTGATTGCTCACAGAAACAATCATGAATGGGGGTTGTCTTATTAACTATGGAGCGGGTGTTCAACAGAGCACAGGAGAAGGGGAGAAAGGAGGGTGAACAAAGAGGAATGTTTATGAGATTTGAGGGGTTAGAACCCTCCAAGTTGCGGTGGGAGGAAATGGTGGGCCGTGGCTGATAGCAGGTGGGTATGGGGATTGGGCCGGGATTGGGAGCAATATCCCCTGCAGCAAGCAGAAGGATAAGACAAAGGGCAGAGATGTGGGAGTGGGATTTGTATTGGTGCTTAGGAATAGGGACTGCAGAGGTAGAAGGGGTTAAAATCTGGAGAAGTGTGTAGGAGCAGACAGGTGTGAAGGGGAGGAGAGAGGGAGAGATGTGTATGTAGTTTGTAAAGTCAGGGGGAGAGCTGAGGCTGACAAGAATCCTGGGGAGCACTGAACATATAACAACAAAATAAATAGCAGATGTAAACATTTCAAGTCCAAATCTGATGCCAGAGAAGAAATGTCTTTGCTGATTATCTTCTTACAGGTGCTCCTTACAGGTAATGCAGGATTTCTGGTGCCTTGTATTTTGCCTTGTGTGTTCTCCTCGTTGTTGAACTCAGTTGTTAAACTCTTGGAAACACTTTAGAAGAGGGGCACTTAGGAAGAGGGGTACAAATGCTCTGCCCCCAGCAAATGCTTTCCCCCAATGTGTGTCCAGATATATAGGCCACAAACTATTGATTAGCAATCAAACTATCAACATATCAAAGGATGGAGCAAAAGGCTGAGGGAAATGGAAGGTGTGAGAGGGAAATTAACTCTCCAAGGGAATGCAGACACACAGTCTATGAGCTAGCAGGGTTGATAAATTAGATACACAAGATGTTAATATCTGTTCATACCCAGACAAATATAGCTCCAGACGCACCAGGCACACAAGGGGTTAATATGTCAACAAGGCAGATGATACACTGTTCATACCCAGACAAATATAGCTCCAGACGCACCAGGCACACAAGGGGTTAATATGTCAACAAGGCAGATGATACACTGTTCATACCCAGACAAATATAGCTCCAGACGCACCAGGCACACAAGGGGTTAATATGTCAACAAGGCAGATGATACACTGTTCATACCCAGACAAATATAGCTCCAGACGCACCAGGCACACAAGGGGTTAATATGTCAACAAGGCAGATGATTATGATTAAACATTATACCAAACAGGTGCTAATGATCATCAATTTAATATGTCGGCTGAAACACAACCATCAACTGAAACAGAAACAGCTGTGTAGGAGGAATAAAACTGGGTGAGGAACAGCCAAACTCGGCTAACAAGATGAGGTTGCTGAAGACAGTTTAATAATTTACCATGGCAAGACACAAGGTTATTATACTGCATCAGCATGGTCTCTCCCAGGCAGAAATTTCAAGACAGACAGGGGTTTATAGATGCTGTCCAAGCTCTTTTGAAGAAGCACAAAGAGACGGGCAATGATGGGAACTGTAGATGCAGTGGTCGGCCAAGGAAACTTTGTGCAGCAGACACATCATTCTTATTTCCCTTTGCAATCGGAAGATGTCCAGCAGTGCCATCAGCTCAGATTTGGCAGAAAACAACGGTGTTACCAGGATCCCAATCTAATGTCCAGAGAAGCCTGGTCAGAAGTGGTCTTCATGGAAGACCTGTGGCCAAAAAGCCATACCTCCGACGTGAAAACAAGGCCAAGAAACTTAATTGTGCACAAAAACACAGGAACTGGGGTGCAGAAAAAATGGCAGCTGGTGCTCTGGACTGATGGGTTAAAATTTTAAATATTTGGCTATAGCAGAAGGAAGTTTGTTCACAGAAGGGCTGGAGAGCGGTACAAGAATGAGTGTCTGCAGGCAACAGTGAAGTATAATTGAGGTTTCTTGCAAGTTTGGGGCTGCATTTCTACAAATGGAGTTGGGGATTTGGTCGGAATTAATGGTCTTCTAAATGCTGAGAAGTATGGGTAGATACTTATCCATAATGTAATACATCAGGGAGGCATCTGATTGGCCCCAAATTTATTCTGCAGCATGACAATGACCCCAAACATACAGCCAAAGTCATTAAGAACTATCTACAGCGGAAAGAAGAACAAGAAGTCCTGGAAGTGATGGTATGGCCCCCACAGAGCCCTGATCTCAACATCATCGAGTCTGTCTGGGATTACATGAAGAGAGAGAAGCAACTGAGGGGCCTAAATCCACAGAAGAACTGTGGTTAGTTCTCCAAGATGTTTGGAACAACCTACCTGCCGAGTTCTATAACCAACTGTGTGCAAGTGTACCTAGAAGAACTGTTGTTTTGATGGCAAAGGGTGATCACACGAAATATTGATTTGATTTACATTTTTCTTTTGTTCATTCAATATGCATTTTGTTAATTGATAAATCTAAACTATTAATGCGATATTAATAGTGCAATAAAACTTTATCTCTGATTAATACATACAATATTTGGAACATGCTGAGCTATATATAGTTACTCACACTTCTGTAGTTCAGTTGCTGTTGAAGTTGAAAAGCTTCCCCTTTATCCCCTTCTGGTCACGTCACTGATCCTCTCATGCAGGTCCCCACGGATACAACGAGGGACAATCTTCAGTAAGCATAAGGAAAATCCAGCACTCCTTCATCAAAGGGGGGGGCAGGGTTTTCCTTACTCTTAATGTGTGAAGATTGTCCCTGGCTGCGTCTGTCTGGTCCCACGACCGGATTCAAGATTCAATGGGAGGAGGCCAGAAGGGGTGGGAGGGGAACCCTTTCAGCTTCAGTAGTGGTTGAACTACAGAAGTGTGACTATATATAGCACAACATGTTCCTAAAATCGAATGTAATAATCTGAGATAAAGTTTTATTGCGCTATTATGATTGCTTTAATATGTCTATTTTTGAAAGCATTCTTACTTTACAGCATTTTTTCACACCTGCTTAAAACTTTTGCACATTACTGTATATATAATACTAGTTGAACAGCCCGTGTACACGGGCCACAAGTGCCAGGTAGCAACGGCCACAGTGCAGTTATGCACAGTGGAGACTGCCCACTCCGAATTCAGACCGTAGTCCTCTCTGGGCACCGAAAGCATGACTGCAGCATGCACAGCTGTCTGTACTGTGCATGACTGCTTCTGACAAACATACATTAGAGCATTATTATATAGGATACTATGATCTAGAACAGTGGTTCTCAACCCGTGCCCTCAGTGGCTAATAACAGGCCAGGATTTGAGAATTTCCTTTTAAGAGCACAGGGGAGTTAATCAATACGACTGAGCCTCTGATCAACACACTTGTGTTCTAGCAGGGAAATTCCTAAGTCCTGGCCTGTTAGTGGCCACTGAGGGCACGGGTTGAGAACCTCTGATCTAGTGTAGTAGTTATCAGTCCATACTCACAGAGCCTAGTAACAGGATGTGAGGATTTCCTTACAGGTCAGAGGTGAATTAATAAAACTGGTTGAGCCTCTGATGAACTCACCTGTTCTCTAGCAAGTAAATCTTCAAGTCCCGGCCTGTTAGTTGGCCCTGAGATTTAGATTTAGAACTAGAAAAACACTTCTAGAGGCGATGTATAAAAGCAAAGTGAGGTAAACCAATGGAAGTATAGGGAACAAACACAAACGTCCTAAATTCCCATTTATTTGAATGGGTACTTTTAACCCCTTGACTGCTAGCTAGTTCTCTATTGTATTGCTTTTCAATGCACTGGCGACATCTAACATTCAAAGGGTTAAACCCCCCCCCCCCAAAAAAAAAATAAAAAATTCCACGATTGTGGAGGCTGTATTTGTAAGTGCATATTCTGGGGCAACACGATGACACTTTAGGGCCCATACGTATAAAAGCAAGCTGGAGTTATTCTGCAGTAAACCAACTGCTCTGTGGCCAGGGGCAAATAAAAATTCCTGTGCACTTGACTAGAGCTTTGCAATGTATTGGAGACCTATGTGGCATTCAAGGGTTTAAAACACAATTTAATTTAACAGCTCAGATTGATCTTAATATAACGTGGGCCATGTAATGCTAGACTTCAATATTTTCTGTTTTGTAGTTCAGCAGTAATTGAATGATAAAGTATCCCCCTCCCGTCCCTTTTACCTAGTGTAAGTCCCCTCCCCTTAGGTGCGGAATCTGATCTTAAGACCAAATAGCTCACAGCAAGGGACAATCTTCTTACTGTGAGAACAATGAAAACCCTGCCGCCTTGCCGGAGGGCAGGATTTTCCTTATGCTCAATGCATTTTTTCCTTAAGGACTGGCCGATCACTTCCCTGGCTGGCACTTGAGTACCATGGGCCATTTTTTAAAAATATTTTTTTATTATATACAGCATCCGGTTCAGAGCTCCCCGAATGGCATGCAGCCACATGGGGAGCCCTGAATTCCATGACCGTCCTGGCACATCATGGGTCCTTATCGCTCCCCAACCCATGACGTGCCAGGACTGTCAAGGGTCCTTGAGGGGTTAACAACTCTGGCGCTGTTGGTTTGCAGATATAGAGGAATTCTGGTTTAGATTTCACTATAAGGGACAAAAAAATCCCATTCATTGAAATTGGGCAGTGTATTGCCCTCTGTTATTTAACCCTTTGAGTTCCAGAGGGATATGCAGTTTACCCCTCTGGCACTCAAAGGGTTAAGAGTTACACTCTCCATTCATATCAATGACCATTTTGATTTTTTTCCTGTAGCTGGCTTGCCTCAGAATTGCTCCACTTTTGTGCATATGGACTAATGAGGCTAAGTACTAAGGAAAAAAGGGTAATTTTGGGCCTAGTAAAAACGCCCATTGATTTGAATAGGGCTTGGATGTGTTGCATTGCTTCAGAGCGGTGGTTCCCAACCCTTTCCTCAGAGATGCCCCATCAAGCCCATGTGTTCTGGGTTTCCCTACTCTTGCAGAGGTGAGTTAAGTAAAATAACTCCCCTGTGTACAAATTGGCTCACATTGTCCCTCAATGGTGTGTGTGTATGTGTATATGACAGGCCGGGACTTGCCACCAGTAAAAAGAGAGGCGAGATTGTGATATCCTATCACCGTTGTCCCGCCTCCATCCAACAAACCAATCAGGACACTCCTCCAGCACAAGCACTGGATTGGGCTTTGTCTTCCCTGATGGACGCTCCGGCCGTGGAAAAGAAAGCATCGGCGGTGCTCCATCATAAATAAAAGTTATACTGCGGCCCCCTAAACAATCACAACTGAAAAAATTCCGCGGCACCCCGGTTGAGAAACCTGCACTAGAGAGAAAAAAAATCACACCTTGTTTCCTTAGCTGAGTAAAATGATTATAGTGCAGGCAATCTGTTTTTTACTTCCAAAGTGTCTTATTTCTCTTTGTTTTACATTATTGTAAATCCCCATGATTGCGTGAGTGTTAACCCTTTCAGTGCCAGGGGAGTATGCAACACATGTACCCCTCTTGCACTCAAAGGATTAAGACTGATGTATTTTCATTCACGGGCCAAAGGCTTTTCTCTTGCTGTAGTGAGGTAACTAACTCACGTGTGTAAAACTTTCCTCTGCTTCGGTAGTCTTGTTTTTTTCCTAATTAGCAGTTTCCACTTTTGTACTCAATGACAGGAGGTTAAGAGAGCAGAGAAGCCGCCCTTGACACTCAGAAATCACTGTTACGCTCTGATTGGTGCCTGGGGGGGAGGTGTGTAAAGGGCACCAATCAGAGAGCAGCACTGATCTCTTAACGTTAGTTGCTCATTTGTGCTCTCGTGCTGCTTTAATTTTATTGGAAAATGAACCCTTTGAGTGCCAGACAGGTGTTCAACGTATTGCAGAGCAAATGCATTGCAAGCCCCGTCTGTCACTCAATGGGTAAAAGCGTAACCAACACCACCTAATAGTAACTCTTGCCTTACTATGGCCTGAAAATCCTTATGGCCAAAGTTGGAGATCTTAGCGAACTGGCTCCATAGAATAACTTAGGAACTGGAGAAGTGATGTCACTGGAGAAATCATCTCCACTTTTTCACCTCTTTATCACCACTTAGTACATAACCTCCATTCTTTTTTGGAAAAGGCACAAGGGCAGAATTTATAAGGGCCATATGAAACTTTATTGCTGTCACTTTGTAACAACTGGGTGATTTTGAGAGAGCTTTCAAAAGTAAAGTATATTTACGTTAGGCATTTTGTTTTTAAACCGTAGTATATAAGATATTTAGATCTATTTCAGTTAGTGCATATGCTCTAGGCGTGCCTGAAGTACGCAAACATTCTATATAGCTCTGTAGTACCAACTGTCCCTTCCTACCAGACAGTAGTAGATCAGGAATATAAACCGACAAATAAGTAAAGCTAAATATCTAAGATTTATTGTTTGAAATTAAAATAACTATCATAAATATTGGGGATTTTGTATGTTTTAACATCACCTATTTGCTAAGTGATGGTGCCACTTTAACCCTGTGTTTTTACTAGACAGAGCAATTTTGCCCTTTTTTAGTATGTCTCTGTTCAACCATATTTTAATTCTAATTCATTTAGTATACCCACACAAGTCATATAATTTTAAGCATAAGTAGGGCTTTCTTTTGATACCATATTTATATGTATAACCCACCATTTAATTTCATAATACAAAATAAAAAAAAACATGATTTTTATGGATTTTTCTGTAATAATTTGTGCTCAATTAGTTCATTTTAATAGGGTCAGGATAAAAGGTTTGAATGTTTGCACAAACCTCCCAAGTGTCCCTTTTTTAGGGGTATTACCTCTTTGTGCAAAAATCATTATGCCCCTTTTTTCCTCTCTGGTGTCCCTTTTTTAGGAGATTGTGTGTAAGTGAATCACAGTGCTCCACAGCAATAAAACTCATTCATGTTTGATTAAACATCCATATATGTGTTTATAAATGTCTGTGTTAGTAAAATGCTTTGGTCTTTCTTTAAATCATTATTTCAGTGATAAACGCTCTGCCACTAGTCCTACCCTCAGCACCCTCAGTTAAAATAAAAGTGCCTCCCTTCTTTGACCATTTGATTTTGCTGGGATGTGTGTTCTCCTCTTCTCTTTTCCTCATGATCACAGTGAGGAGGAGAGAGGCAGAGAACAGTGACAGATTTAATGTATACGATACACGATCACAGTGAGGAGGAGAGAGGCAGAGAACAGTGACAGATATAATGTATACGATACACAATCACAGTGAGGAGGAGAGAGGCAGAGAACAGTGACAGATATAATGTATACTATACACGATCACAGTGAGGAGGAGAGAGGCAGAGAACAGTGACAGATATAATGTATACTATACACAATATAATGTATACTATACACGATCACAGTGAGGAGGAGAGAGGCAGAGAACAGTGACAGATATAATGTATACTATACACGATCACTGTGAGGAGAAGAGAGGCAGAGAACAGTGACAGATATAATGTATACTATACACGATCACAGTGAGGAGGAGAGAGGTAGAGAACAGTGACAGACAGAAGGTATACTTTACATTGACTTTGTCATGTGGCTCCCCAGCACATGTGATCTCTATAGCAGCGATCACATGTGTGGTGACACCGGGGAATGACTGAAACTGACTGCTCTGCTTCTGGAGCAGTTCATTACATTCTCCCCACAATAAGCGCAGTGTGCCTCAGATCCTTAACATCTCATGTGCCAGGACTATCATCCATACATAAACAGCGCGTTCCTGTGACGGTCATGGCACGTCACCTGGCTTTAACAGATTTAAGTGTTCAATGTGTGACCTGGTGTGTACCCTCTGTATTCAAATGTAGGACCATATTCAGGAAAGTAAAAAGAACCGTTCTGGCGCACACCAACCTCTTTAGGTTTCTGAATATGGGCCTTAATGTCAAGTGCTCTTTCACTAAAAGTTGTGTATTGACAACAAATTATTTCTGTAACTAGCTGGGTGTTTGTTTTGATTTGTCCTGTTTCAAGTTTGATCCTTGTCTTGCTTATTCCCCTGTGTACTTATTTTATATGTGTATTAGTGTCTGAGATCTCGTGACTGCAGTGGGATTTTCTTTGTGTATGGCTACTGAATTGGATTTCCTTGTGCTATTGTACTTTACAGGGTTGTTTAAAGTGTTAGTAATGAGCGTATTTAAGTGGTTTCAGTATTGTAGATGTTAAAAAAATAAAGTATATGGAGAAAGACCTCTCTCTCAAATGTTTATGGTTTGAGAGATATTCATAGCTACTCTCTCCTCTTCTCCAGACGTTAGCGCTCTACTGACAGCAGGAGATCCCGGTCCTGGGCCCAGCCGGCGGTTCTGCAGCAGAGCCAAAATAGCAAAATTTAAAAATAATTACTTTATTGGAACGGTCTACAAAGTGTTCCTGGTTTGCAAGAACACTTTGTAGACCGTTCCAATTAAGTAGTTCTTTTTAAATATCACTATTTCGGCTCTGCTGAAGAGCCTACTTGAGTCACACAACTCGAATCACCTTCTGTCAGCTTTACAGCTGACATGAGTAGGGGAACTTTAGCAGTGAATATCTCTCAAACCGTAAAGGTTTGAGAGATGGGACTCTCTCCATGTACTTTATTTTGTTAACATCTACAATACTGAATCCACATAAATACAGGCATTACTAACCCTTTAACATGGATCAGGCACTGCTATTTAACTGCATGTATTCTTTTTGTTTTTCAGTTGATGTAATGTTTTTTTGAGATGTGGTTTAGTGGATAAGGATTCCTAAACAGAGCCAAGTTCACTGACCTGATGGCATAGGTCAGGGAACTCTTGTCCTGAATCCGTCTTTCTACTCTCCACTGCTACTAAAGCTACCAGAATATATCTGCATCAAATGGCTAGGATAAATGAATGGGGAGGACTAATTCTACAACTCCTGTCACAGTGATGTGAGGATGTGGGCAGGTGACAGTACTTTAAAGGGATAGTAACACAATATATATAAAATATATATTTTGTAGCGTTTATACTCCTGAGTAAAACAAGGGTACTCCCGCTGCTGAGAGGTGTTTCATGCAAAAGTTATTGCATCTCAAACTTGAATTTTTAAGATGCAGCATCTCAGTGGCCTGAAATTGAAGAGTGGCGCTGTTGCTTCACCATCCTATGGACAGCTTTGAAAAACCTCAGTAGGACGGTGTAGCAACAGCACCGCTAGAAAATTTCAGGCCACTCTGATACTGCACCAAAAAATCCCAAGTTTGAGCTACAATGACTTTTGAATAAAACACCTCTCAACTATATAAATAATATATACACACTAGCAAAGTGGGACGGCGTTGCCCGTCATAATGAGGACTGCATTATGATATATTATTTTGAGTAAGTGTAATAAAAGTGTGACGTGTTTGTATTGTGATCTGTGTTTGTGCCAATATGTGTGTGTGGACGTGAGATCATTGCTGTATTTTCACTACATTAACCGGTTCAGTGTCAGAGGGGCATGTAGCATATTGCAAAGCAGTGTGCTGCATAGCAGTCTGCCACTCAAAGGGTTAAATGTGAATCCTGTACAGTACAGTGTGCTGCCTGTAATGGAGTAGGCACCATGCTGCTCTTCACTATGAGTGCCAGTGGTATGCAGCACTCTGTTTTGTAGTATGGTGCAAGCCTCTTTGACACTGAAAGGGTTAATTCAGTGAAAATACAGCAGTGTCCTCACATCCACACACACACACATTGTCAGAAACAGAGATTAGAATTCAAACACACGTCACACTTTTATTACTTACTCGAAATAATGAATCATAATGCAGTCCAGGGCCTGGCAGGACAGCGGTGAGGGAGAAGCTGTTGATGCAGTAATAGTCCGGGTTTGAGTGGGCACGATGAGCCGAACCCTTCCTCACAGAAGTCCTCCTGCCACCCCTGATCCTCGTTCGGACAGCGGGGAGTCAGTGCCCTGGAAGGGTGAGTCGTCCCCCGTGCTGTTACTGTGATCCTACTCACAGTCAGTGGCGCTGAAGAGCAGCGTGGGGGGTGGGTGCCAGCGTTAAACATCGCTATAAGAGACAATACATTGTGCTGCTCTCATGATCAGATTTGCCTGCTGAGCGCCACTCCGGACTCTCTGTCTCTCCCCTCTTCAGGCATTAAAATGAACAGCAAGGGCCATGCATGGAGAGGGGGGAGAGAGAGTCCGGAGCGGCGCTCAGCAGGCAAATCTGACCGTGAGAGGAGCACAATGTATTGTGTGTTACAGTGATGTTTAATGATGAATTGAGCCGGGTAGCGTTCCAGTGGTTAACCCTTTGAGTACCAGAGTGGAACGCTTTGCAATGTGTTTCGTATCACTGTGACACTGAAAGGGTTAATGATGTTGGGCAGTTTTGTAGGCTTTTCTTTACGATTCCCCAACATGTCTTGCATCCTTAGGGCTCCATTCAAGAGAGAGAGAGAGAGAGGAGGGAGGGAGAGACAGTGTGTGTGTGTGTGTGTCTTGTGTCTGGCTTTGAGTGCAAAGTTGGGTGGCTTGTGTGTATGTGTGTGGCTTATGTCTGTCTGCGGGACTTGTGTGTGTCTGTGATGTAGGTGGTGTATGTGTGGGGCTTGTGTCTGTTTCTGGGGCTTGTGTGTGTGGTGTAGGAAGGAGTGGCAGCCGTTTTTTTTTTTGGGGGTTGTATAGTGTTGGGCGGCCTAAATAGTGGGTGCGGGCCAACTCCCTGCATGATTTTCACACCAGTAGCAGTGGCCTTCGGCCACTGCAACTGGTGTGAAAATCACGCCCCTATTGAATCACCCAATGGGAGCAGTAACTCTTCCTTACTGCCAATCCTGGGTGTGTTTTGCCAGACACAGTCTTTATATATATATATATATATATATATATATATATATATATATATATATAATCGTCACAAATTAAGAGTTACTATCCCATTAAGAAGCTGGCTTTGTAAAGGCATTATAGCATGTCTTGACATAGAGCTACCCATACTATCTTCTCAATATTGTGCTTTGTATATATTTTGGTTTAATCCAGCATTTCTCAGTCCATGCTGTCAGGAACAAGGAAAGCACTTGAGTATTTCCCTGTTTGTGCACAGAGGTGAGTGAATCAAAATGACCAAGCCTCATATTGTCTCACCTATGCTTAAGCGGGAAATCAGCAAGTCCTGGCCTGTTAACCCCTTCACGTCCGTCACAGCTGTCCGACATAAGGACCAGTGAAGGTCCTGGCACGTCATTACGCTAAGAAGACAAATTAGGGGACAAAAAGTGATCTTAAAACTGTTGCAAAAGGCCAAAAATTGTTATGCTTTGACTGCATCAATATTCTTTCTGTAGCCTTCCCACACATTTTTTGTAAAACTTATGTGAAAATAGTGATCATTATGTTTGCACCACTTTTATAATCTCCCCCGATTTTGCTGTATGAAACTGTTCACTCTGGAGATTTTTATCAACACAACTTGGGCCGAAGCCACATACTGCAACTTCTTTAGGATGAGTTTCAGTTACACTGTAGGGGAAAAACATTGCAAGCTGAGTTGAGTTTTTCTGTTCAGTTTTCAGTTGTTTTCTATTGAGATCATGGGATACTGACATGAGTGTTAACTCTTTTAGTGCCATACCTCTCTGGCTCTCAAAGGGTTAAAGGGATAGTTATACTTTGTTTTAACTTTATTTTATTTTGTAGGCATTAAAAAAACACGAAGAATGATATAAGTCTTATGTCTCACACCTTTATGGTTTAAGAGATATTCACAAGCAAAGTTTCCCCCTCCCGCCCCTTTTACCTAGTGTAAGCCATCTCTTCTCAGATGTGGAATGCAGTCCATAGACCAGACAGATAACAGAAGGGAACAATCTTCTTCCTATGAAAATAATGAAAGCCCTTCCCCCCATAACAAGTTTTTCAGCTTTTTCCCTTATCTTAATTGAAGATTGTCCCTCTCTGCAGTCTACCTGGGCACCTCCCTTCTGATCTGGCTGAACAAGGGGGGGTTACTTTGCTTGTGAATATCTCTTAAACCATAAAGGTTTGAGAAATAAGACTTATATCATTCTTCATGTTTTTTTAATGCCTACAAAATAAAATAAAGATACAACGAAGTATTACTATCCCTTTAAAGTGATGGTAATGTCTAAGAATAATGTTATTTTGTATTTGTAGATTTAAAAAAAAAAAAAAAAAAAACCCTCTATGGTATGAGAGATATTCGCATCTAAAGTTCCCCCTCTCCTGATGTCAGCTGTAAAACTGACAGAAGGAGATCCGTGTCGACCGACTTTGAGGCTCTTCAGCAGAACTGAATTTGCATTATTTAAAAAGAACTACTTCATTGGAATGGTCTAAAAAGCATGCTTGCAAACCAGCACACTTTGTAGACCATTCCAATTATGTAATTGTTTTTAAATAACGTGATTTCGGCTCTGCAGCAGTGCCGACGGCTGGTTCTAGGACCGGAATCTCCTGCTGTCAGCTAGAGCACGGACGTCAGGAGAAGGGGACGGAGGGGGGAACTTTAGATGCAAATATCTCTCATATCATAGAGGTTTGAGAGATGGGAGTTGCTGTAAATATTTTTTTTTTTTGTCTACAATACGAAATAACATTATTCTTGGACATTAGTACCACTTTAAAATCTCATGTAAAATGTGTTTCTCTTTTCTTGCAATTCCAGTGCATGATACTTTGCTTCAAAAATTTTGTAAACGGGGTCTTCTGCAGTTCTGGTGGGAACCATCCACACATTAGAGGGCAAATAAAAATTCTCATTGGTTTAACCCCTTAGTGACCGGCCGCACTTAACACCTGCTGAACTTTTTTCTTTCATTGTTTTCAATGACTTCCTGGACGTACATGTATGTCCTCTGTCACTAAGTGACAGTTTTTGTGGGATGTATATGTACGTCCATTGTCTGGAAGGTGTTATAGTGGAACTTTCACCTTAATTCAAGTTTGCATATTTGAAAACTACACTTAAGCAGTTTTTAATGTAATGTTGGTCAAAAGACCAGCAAATGTACAGTTAAGGAGATATTCATACATGTTCTCATATCCTAATGTATACTAATTGAAGTACCTGTGCGGTACCGGTGATGTAGTATGCTAATTAAGCTAACAGGTGACGTTTCATATGCTAATTAATGTTTTCAGTGACATGTCAGATGCTATTGTAGTTCTGTGCAGCTCCAGGAAATGTTCACTTTCCCCAGAAATAAGCGTGCCTGCCTTCAAAACTATAAAACAAACAAATGAGAGCGCAAGAAAACACCATAGTGCAAAAAGTTCTTAAAGTGAAACTACCACCCGACACAATCTTTACCTTCACTAAGTCCCCATCTGGCGACTAGCTGCTTAGTAGCGCTAGTTGTCAAAATAATTACCTTATTTAATAGATTTCTGCTCTCTTCTATGGGTGACAGGCAGGACGGAGCGCAGACATCTTGTCATTGTGACGTCCGCGCTCCTGCTCTGTCAGTCCCAGCCGGGTCTAGGAGGCGAGGCTTTGCTAGGAGCCATTTGGCTCCGACTGGGACTTACCGCGCAGGCGCGCGGACGTCACAGTGGCAAG